>RQOL01000532.1:2079607-2428436 GCA_013076295.1 Sanderia malayensis
AGAGTTGACCAAAACACAGGGACGCAATATCGTGAGTCTAAACCAATGATACAGTATGTCCAATTAGGCAGGGCAATGGCTGTAACAAAATTTGAATTTCTCAGTACCTACTTCATGTAAGGAAGAAAATGTCAATCACCATCCGCGGGCGACATGGGACCACTAAAATTCGAGCCATTCCTCCTAGAGAGCTGGGAATTGTCTCAACGTGATCGGTAGGACCTATTTAGTATAATTCGACTCCTTGTAAGTCATTTTTGAGTCTATTTCAAAATTTGAATTTTTCAATACCTACTTCATGTAAGATTGTTCAAAGCCAGTTGTTCCTATTTTAATGACGTCACCGATCACGTGATACTGAAGCAAAATCTGTTTTTGGTCCATATCGGATTCTGAATCTCCATGCTCGAAAGTATATAAAACCAGTAAAATCATCCAGGCTAGGTGAAAAATCAGATTGTTACAGCCATTGCCCAGCCTATATGCACTACTGCCATGTATGACCCTGTTCTCGCATAGGATGAAATTCAAAAATTGCTTGCTTTCAAATGATAGATATAACTACTGGATAAAATGCTAGCAAGAAGAGATTGGGATGTTTTCTTGACTTGGAAATGCCTCTGATTGGTGTTGGATTTTTGTTGCATATCAGAGGAATATTTGTGGATAGATTTTGACTGAATGTTTTAATGTCTAATACACTCATTACTAACAAAATCAAAAAATCAATATGCTATCTGTATAAGCTGCATGTTAGCTAAAAATATTATCCTTGGTTTTGTTATTAACCTAAAAAGCTAAATCTATAGTGTGGAATGATTAAAAAATCGATTATTTTCATCCTATAATTTTCGATTTGATCTCAAATTGGGAATTAACGAGCTGCTCGCTAGATTCCGTCCACTTACATTTACATGTTCTACTGTTAAATCTAAGGTTTTTAAATCAGTTAGACTACTCTACTGGTTCTTGTGAACCTCTATGAATTTCTTAAACGTCTGGCACAGTCTAATTAAAGGCACTGTTGCAGTGACACCATTGCAATGACAGTATATCAGGAGAAATTATCCGAATAAGGTCATTGAAATCCAACATTTAAATACTTCGGATTTAAATTCGTCGCTATTAAGTAACAGACACGCTTGTGAATTTAATGATTCGATCGTCTTTTTAATTTTTGGACGAATCGATATTACTCTCGATCAGCTGATCATACAGTGTTCTGCCCTCAGCTATGCTCACGGCACTACATACAGCCGTATACCTTTAATTAGCTTTGTTTATATGGTTGTGTATGGCTCTCTATATAGCTTGCTGGACAGTTTTCTGTTTCGTCTTCTATATAGATATGTCTTCGGTCCACAAACCCATCTCATCAATAGTTTGACGATCTCATCCCAACTTGCCTAATTTCTTCTCATGTATATGTACATTATTTTGTTGTTATATGTTAGACCCCTTAGTGTGCAAGATATCTCCCAGGTCGATTCCATCAGGACCGTTGGATGCATACCCAGTTTGAATTGCATATACATTTTTCTTTCTTTGACTATCGCTCTTCATGTGTCTCTTCAGACTGTTCGACAGAAACTTTTTCTGGTGATTCCCCTTGTCACTGCTAGATATATTGTTTATATGTGGATTACTGTTGTTGTCGAAGCTGTTGGCGTGCGCCCAAGAAGCTTCGTTTCGGTGTCGGCTTCGTTTTTTCCCCTTCGTTGTCGCGTGGCCCGTTCTGATTTTGTGTTTCTTTGTGTTGCCATGCGCAGTTGAATGTCGTTTGCCTGCGTTCACGTTGTTCGTTTCGGGCAGTGAGTTTGACCTCGATCTGAGTATAAGTGGGCTGCCTCGTATTGACTGAGGTGTGTGCACTGCTACCATGCTTGCGTAAGTTGATGACGTCGAGGCGTAAACAGGCGTTAGCTCAGGGTTACCTTGTTTCCTTTCCTGCGGTATAAGATCAGAAGAGTTTTAGCATTGGCCCAACAGTGAAATGCACCATATATAAAATAACTCATATATAAAAACCCACTGTTATGAGAGCCTTCAGGCTAAAGTTTATTTCACAACAATAGAATTAGAACAATATTCTATTGTTTCGGAACAATGGCCTTGATGCAAAATCTACATGTTCGTATATTCGGGTTTTAATTGCACAGCAATATAGCCAACTAATAAAGACATATCGAAGGTTATTAAAACGAGGCTAAATTGTTGTCTGAACCAATTCGTCAGAGGATCTGTCGTTTAATATATGCAACTCTTACAAATTAATAGACCAGGGAGAAAGTTGTATTACAGTTGAACGTCCATATAACAAACACTAATGGATCAATGTTTTCTGTTGTTCAAATGTGTCCCCTATTCAGAGGTGTCTGTTAATAGAGGTTCTACTGCATGAAGTCAAGAGGTCAGATGGTTTTAGTTTTGGCAAGTCGTCTGGGAACCTTGGGAATGACAAAGTATTGAAATTTGTTAGAGTACATACGAATAAATAGGATAGAAGTTCGTTATTTGAGTTTCCTTTACTCGATTTTTCGAGGTTCTTTGTTAGCAAGGCTTTTCGGAGCTCGAATCCTCCCTTGAAGAGAAAAGAAGATGATATCATTAATGTCATATGTAAATTGATGATTGGACCTATATAGTTGTTCAGTGGACGAAATGATTAAGCAATAATTTTAATACCTTTTTATCGATCGTGTTATTGTCTTTCTCACCAATATTATCTTCTTGGCCAAATGGCTCTGGCTCTTTTGGCAGCTTTAGACAAAAAGATATCTCTTTAGGAACAACGTGAACATAACTCGAATTAAGGATATGAGAAATGGGGCTTACGCAAGCAGTAACTGCACACTTTTTATAAGAATATTTAGGATCAGATTCTAAAATTTATGATTAATGTAAGAATAGAGCCAGGATCAAGCTTTGCCGTCAGGACTAAGATTTATAAGATGAGACAGAGAAGCTCTGTCGACGCAAGACAAGCGTCGGTAAGGAATAATTTAAGGGTTTTAAGAATATAGTGAGAATAGCATATAAATATAGAGTCAGTATCTTATGAACATTGTGTGTAGCAAAGAGTTAGTCTTACAAGATTGAGTTTTCGCTTGTCTGCTTTTTGGTGCTTCAAGTATATGCGACTGAAGTTTGATACAATGACAGGTACTGGCAAGGCAATGACCAGAACTCCACTCAGAGAACATATACTCCCAACTATTTTACCAACTACTGTCTCTGGAACCATGTCACCATATCTAGAAATGAAAAGTAGCAGATTATGTTAGCTTTAATGTGGGTCTATCAGTTGCAGTACAATTATGATAACTCGAACCTCACATGACTGGAACCTGAGATAACTCGAACCTCAGACGACTGGAACCTGAGATAGTTCGAACTTCAGATGATTCGAACCTTAGATAACTCGAACCTCACATGACTGGAACCTGAGATAGTTCGAACTTCAGATGATTCGAACCTTAGATAACTCGAACCTCAGATGACTGGAACCTGAGATAACTCGAACCTCAGATGACTGGAATCTGAGATAGCTCGGACCTCAGATGACTCGAACCTCAGATAACTCGAACCTCAGATGACTGGAACCTTAGATAACTCGAACCTCAGATGACTGAACCTTAGATAACTCGTACCTGAGATAGCTCGGACCTCAGATGACTCGAACCTCAGATAACTCGAACCTCAGATGACTGGAACCTTAGATAACTCAAACCTCAGATGTCTCGAACCTAAGATAAATCGAGCCTGAGATAACTCGAACCCCCGATGACTGGAACTAATTTGTATGCCCCTTGAACGCTTTGCTAGTACCTTCTATCCCTAGATAATTCGAACATTCACCAACTCGGACTATTTTCATTGGTTCCTTGGTGGTTCAAATTATTCGGATTTTACTGTAGTTTGTTTAAGTACTAGTGATCCTATTTGTTGTAAAACCCTGAATAACAACTCTTGTTGCTCCATAGTATTATCAGAGTAAGTCACATATACACAGGGCTGCCAGCTTAAGGGATTCTCGTGTTAGCTGTATGTTGCCCTGGCATACTGCCGTTGTTCTTGGAAAGCTGTTGTGTTTCTAAACTTTTACTTCTACGATGCTAATCAACAACTTCAATACTGAAGGCTTTTCTTTAGATCGTTTAGAGGGGGTCTTATCACAATGAGTTTCGATTGCACTTGATAACATAAGAATATCTGAAAACTGGACGTTTTTCATCCAGGACCTGTTGTTGGTAAAGTTTCTTTGCCATAATCTTCGCGACACATGAGATATATGGCTCGGTTTAATTGAACATTCTACCTTGCGATAGTTTATAGCCCACTTAAGACTCGCCATCATTTCCCTATCATTCCGTAATTAGGAGAGGTTTGAGTGGTCATGGGGATTAAGAAAATACAATTCAAATGCTGATCTCCTCGCTACATCTTCGCGTATTTATCTTATTCCCTGCGTTTCAATGACGTATTTTGGATTAACTCGTTGGCTAAAAGTTTCTGCAGACCTGTGAATCTCGCAGTAAAGATCATTAGAGCCATGCCAATATTAATCAGGTGATTACAATTGTCATGCATTTTAAAGTCGGGAGAGAGTGATATTTTGAGTTGAAACCTCGTTAGGTAGATAGCCTCTCCTTGTTGAGTCTATTAGATAATCTCTGTTTTTGCTTCTCAGGATCATAGGGTGACCAGTGGTGAAATCGCATTGAAAGTCCTATTGTTTTGAACTCAAATCCCTTTGTTGGGATCGAAATCTCTTCAGGTGTCTCTGGAAATCCTATTCGTTAAGCGCTCTTGTCGACAAATGTCATGTTTTCAATGTAATTTCTGCAGAAAGAGTGCTTCTCTGTTCTCCTATCTCTACGAATTGTTGTCATGTTGAATTGAATTCAACTCAATTCATTGAGTTGAATTGGATGCTTGACCTGCACGTTCTGATCTTCCAGGAAACCGCGACAGCACAAATCCGCATGCATGATTAATGTCACGTGAGTGAATAATTATGAATAATTAATGTGGAATAATTAAGCTGAGCTCTTAACTGCAGTCTACTGCTGTGCGAACTCGAGATTTGCATTTTGTGTGAATTTTAATTGAGTGGTGTTATGAAACCATGACCAAATTAACATCTGGGTGGTATGTGTTTTTCAAACCGTTGTGCTAAAAATAGTGAAAATGCAGAATTTCTTTGCCCAAGCCAAATCTGTAAAATTTAGAAAACCACTTTGTTGGACTACAATTGTGATGTGGATATTGCGTGTCCGTTTGATGAATTTAGTGTAAATTCTAGAAACAATGTAATTCAAAACTCCAAGTTCATTATCTTATGTAAGGGGGGCTGGTTGTTGTGTCGATATATTTTTGATGTAAACGTTTCTTAAAAGTTTCTTTATTGGACATTTTTCAAATATCAAGTATTTTTCAAATACTCAATTACGATACTGTTAGGAAACGTTTACTATTAAAGCATGGCCACAATGAAGTACACAAGAATATATATACACTTTTTTATAATAATGCCTTAACTAACTATTGCTGGCCCTCGATCTCAATTATTATTCTTAAATGTCCATTTTTTTGGCAATTTCATGCCTCAGTATTCCTATGAACATTATTCTTATAAAAAGCAGTGGGAACTATGATAAACTATCGTAGAGTACTTTGTTGGTTGCAAGACAGCTGTTGTTTACTGGTTTGAGAAAAACATGGCCAAATAGCTCCTAGGTTAAACCCTTTTGTCTGGTGAGGCTATAGCTTTGTTTCCTATAGAATAGCTTTGCTGTCTATCTCAGAGTTTCCTTACTTTGATAGAAGGTTCCATATGGTGAATTGTGTAATGTGTAGGTCTAGCATATTTATCAAGTTCTCCTTTGTAGACGGACATGTGTCCAAGAATGAGAATTTGCACAAATGAATGAATGTTTAAATTGAATAAATATTTTCAATTGAAGCATATCAATCTTTGATTTGTTCTACTCAATAATATATAGCGGTGTGACCGAGAGATAGTTTCTGTTCGAGGACAAATGGTGATTTATTTCTCACAACCAGCTGGACAAGTATAAGATTAGACGAAGTTTTTACATGCAAAAGCTTTTCTGGGCATTAAGAACTGCTAATTAATTCACAACCACAGAATTATACTCGACCTCTGAGTAATTTGCTGAGATAAACCTAATTCTGATGAAATACGAGCTCGTTGCATAGCTTCTTTGTACAGTTCTGCATTTATTCCTTCGGCCTAGGGTTCTCCTATTCCTGGAGTATGATATCTGCCCCTTCATTATGTCAATCGCACACTATTATTTATCAACACAGGGTTGTATTCGTGGGTGTTTATGATTAACATGGCTCAAAGTCAGCATATCAGTTTCACAAGTTGCCTAGCCCTGCGTTGTTTCTAGCAAGATAAGGCGAATTATGATGGTTTTTCTAATCTGCATATCAGCTATACTCGTCTCATCCTATCTTTCATATCACCCGCATGTATATAGCTAAACTTTCATGTAGAGTATGTATAGATATCTATACTGTTGGTTTAGCTAGTTGGTCGTGGCTTAACGTCATTTGGTTATTTATGTGGCACGTTCAATTGGAGTTGTCTGGCTAACCGTGCAATAGGAATCCAAATACAACGACTGAAAAGTATTGTCATACCGTAGAATCCAAGTAGAAATATTACCATACCGTAACTACCTTTGAACTACACTACTCTACACGTCAATAGAGTAGAATAGAACTGCACTACATTATTCTACGATAGAATATTGTGAAATGCATCTTTAGCTCCATTGGAGCTGTAATTGTCGCATGTCTGTTTGTAGAACGCCCTATTTATGAGACATTTTAACAATCGTGTTTATGCATGCATAGCACCCTTATAAACCTGTGTGCCACCACTCTTTATTTGCCCGTAAATAAGGCTGATCCATCGGTGATCAAGCGTCGGTGTGCGATACTGAATACTTACAACCACATCACACTGAATATGATGGGCTTGTAAGCTGCTCAAAATGCGATAACATTCTTGTCGGCGTTAGGCCGTGTGTAACCTCATTTTTCTTTATTATAGACTAATCGTGTTATTCGTGCGTGCTTTGCCCTCGCTTAAACTTATCATTCTAATCGCGTATTACGCCCGATTAGCGCTTTATCACACAAAATGCTGACCTGAACTGTATCCAAGCGTGAATTGAAACCTGTAAGCTTTTGTTTTCGCAATTTTTCTTGGCAAACCCTTAGAGGTGGGTGAGATGTTTCTATCCTTATTTCTGCGTTTCATTATATCATGGTTTTTTATCGCTCCCCTAATTCAGTGCTGTTTAGGACAAACAGCTTTGCTGATGTGTAAAGGCCGCCTTTTCTTTCTTTTTTGTGGTGATAATGATTCAGCATTGTTATAGGGGGGAGGGAGTAGATTTAGAACGCATTGGAAAAGCAGTGTCCTCAGAATTCTCTCGTAATCATTTTAGTCTGTTTTGGTTGCTTTCAGCTGTGTTATTTTCAGTCGTGTGTTAGAATTGACAACAACGAAAACATCAATGCATTGCGGTACTTACCCTAGCGTCGTCATGGTGACAATAGTATACCAGAAACTTGCCGGGATGCTCGTAAAGTCTCCGTCGTTGTCTTTTTCGACGTAATAAATAACAGTAGCAAATATGATTATGGCCATTGAGAGAGAGAATAGGAGGAAGCCGAGCTCTGATGCGCAACTCTTCAACGTGTAGCCAAGTATGCGCAGGCCCTTTGAATGTCTGCTGAATTTGAAGACGCGAAAAACGCGAAATACCCGCAGGGTCACAAAAACTCCGCTGATTGCACTCTTCGGCACAAAGAGGCTAATGTAATATGGCAGAATGGCGATTGCATCAATGATGCTTAACACGCTGCGCGCGAAACGGCATCGGTTTGGTGCGGAGTAAAGCCTAGCAAGGTATTCAACCGTGAACACAACAACACAGACTGATTCAATACCGAAGAATACGTTCTTGTATGCTTCACCGCACGGCTTGCCTTTCTCGCAATGTATCGTCTCTATTACAGTGCTAGTCACACTGACTGCTATAAAGAAGCCTGTGACGTAATAGAAGATCAATGCCAGTACAGAGCTCTGTGGATTCTCGAAGTACAGGTAGAGTTTTTCACGATTGTTCATCTGTGATTGGTCAACGTCTTGCTCCTCCTCATTCTCTGCTTTCTCCGCCTCCGTCACGCGCTCGATGCACTCTCGTTTCTTCTCGGCGAACTCCTCCCAACAGCACTCGTAGACACTTTCGTCGTGTATCCCGAAAAACGACAGTTCGTCGTCAAACGACGAGGCACATTCGCCTTTCGGATAGTGCAGCTTTCCATTTCGGTAGTAATTGAGAATGTAACGGAATAAATCAGGATCTCTGTCAAAAAAGAATTCTTTCGTCTCCTGATCGAAGAAGTATTCCTTTTCGTCACTGCCCAGCAGCGTTGATGGGAAGCGATCTAGCGTTGATCGCCACGTCTCGAATTTTCGGCCCGAGATGTTAAAGACGATGCGTTCGGGATCTTCTTCGTTTTTCTCCTCGTAATTCGGCAATATGACGCTGTCACTGCTGCAATTGTCCATCGGTATCCATCCAGATGCTTCATCGTCACCACATGATAACCATGTATCGATATGAGAAGTCATTTGTAATGGCATATAGATATCGTGTTGTTATGGCAATAAAAATCCAATGCAAAAGCGAATAGCATTCACGTCGATTTGGTTTGCTTGATCTGAACGTCAGATGAAGCGTTTTACTGTACCATATTTTGTGCTAGATGTCTCTTGTAAATAGCAATACTTGAAATACTAGCTCTTGTTCTTGTATGCTGTAGAGTGCTTTCAACGCTGATGTATCTTTAATGCTTGACACAGTTCGAATTCTGACGCTTTTAATACCAAATGCAATTCGTATGGTGTCAACTAGGCCTCGAATACTTGTAAACACGTGGTTTATCGTGTGAATTGATCTTGGAATACAGAGTTAGTTCTTTTCGTATCGTGCAGTTCAATGGTTCCTTTCGTGTCGTATCGTGTAATTTGCTGATATCTCAGCCGATGTATCAGGGTATTAGTCGTCACTTATTTAGATGTTATCGTGGTAATCGTGCGATTTTTAATAAGCGTTTCGTTGTTTTAGATCGACGTTATCTCTCGTTTAATTCGTTGCTATTCTTTCCGCTTGTTGTTCTTAACGAAATTGTGAAATATCCAGCAATTCTCTGTTCCGTTTGTTTGTTGATGAACTCCGGTTTAGCAGCAAGTTTGGACTATGTTCCGTTTGAGCTATCGTTCAAGCCAACAAATTCATAACAACTCTTCTTTCGTTGTTAAAATTAAGGTTTCATTCGACGAAAATACATCGAAATCTTCTTGGTCTAGACTCGTGCAATTAGCCATCTTGCGTCTTTACTCAAATTTCTTTTCAAATTGTACCTGTTTGAAAGAAAAGTAAATTATCATGAACGTTATGAAACTTTTAGTTTCTGAAAGTATTTTACCGTTTGGGTCTTGGTTTCACTTTGATAGTATTTCTTCAGATTTTCCCATTGCCGCGATCTGTGGAGCGAAATTGAAGTGTCCGACTAATAATTCTAGCTGCAAAATCTGCTGGTTTGAATTAATCCTCATAAATATTAATTAATATACTAATATGAGAAATAATCCATCCAGTGCCTTACTAGCTGGAATTTTTAATTGTTCAAATGTAATTCACCATATCACATGCATTGGACTTCTATTGAGTCTTGGGGAGCCGAAATATCTTTTTTGAAGCTCGAGCTGTGAAGCAGTGCAAGAGGCGTGGCTATTTAGAGTGTTCGAACCCCAATTATCTTTATTCTTAATAACCTAATTACTTCGTTGTCTAATACTGGGTTCTAGTGCTCGGAAAATCACAATTTTCTGCATTGAAATACGCCTTATTGCAGTTTATAAAACATTATTCAATACATTGTGTCGGAATTGTTTACAATGTTGCAAAACATATTCTTTTGAGAGTCATTTTTATTTTACGGTTGTTTAAAATTGCTTTCGGTTTTTCGTTTTGTTTTTATCAACTGTATTCACTTGTTGCAGTAGAAGATTTGCTGTTATTGTCTGAAAACTTTTGAAAATCTGTGATTTTAATATTTGTGTCAAGTTGCGTAAATCGAAATTACTGAATTAATCATACCGTTTTTAATATTTTTATTGGGTTGTGTGTAATTCAATTACTCAGTGAATTACTCCGTTTGTAATAGAGTCCAATGTATCCAATCCCGAGCGATCAATCATCCACAATCGTTTTTAACGTCGACTAAAGAATCGCCTTCGCTCTTGAACCATGAACCATAGAAATTAATGGTGTCATAGTCTAGCCATCCTCAATTTAATGTCCTACTGAAATATTCACAAAATCACAATCCTCTTCGTCATTGCTGTAATAAGGTACACCATATTATCATGATGATCACAAAAACATAATAATAATCATCGTTATCATCATCATCATTATCGTAATTATCGCCATTGTCGTCTTTATCGTTATTATCGCCATTATTGTATACAGACTATCACATTCGTTGTATATGTTTATCTTTGTGAAGTGTGCACATTAAGTGTCAATAATACCCAGAATTCAAGAGCGAATCGATATTTTTAGTATCCAGGACTTTCCCTGCGGATTAACCAATTTTCAACAGGCGACGGCTTACTGCGAAACACATTGCGATTGCTATACCAAGAAATTCTAAGACGCACACATATCGAGAATTTCAATACTCAACAAACACTCCGATATCTTCGTAATTACAACTATCTTGATATCTGGGTTTGCAGTAGGGCTTGAGAATATATGAATCTGTTCAAGTTATAAGAAGATCGTTCTGACAACACAGCTGCTCTGTGGATAAATAGCATTGTGCTTCTCCTTGCTAAATCTGCAGCAAGGATTATGCTTCAAATCTTCAATCGGACCATTTTCGCTTTAATGACGATGGGTTTTATTAAACGTTGCCTAGCTAAAACGAACACCATATTTCTTATATGCGAGACCCCAAGTTTATACGCCTCAATTCGAAGCATACGTGTGATGATAAACGTTTACATTTTAATTTATGCCGCTCCTGTACCTTGTTGAGTTTGCTATTATTTTTTTCGTAAAATAATGAATATTTTTTGTTTATTGAGCATTCTAAGTTGTCCTGTTAGTTACATTAGCATTCTACACTCTTTTTCCAGCTAAAGCATTTTATTTGCAATATAACATTTTACAGCCATCTCATAACCACATTAGCTATACTTTTCATACTGCTGCTTTTCTATTTTTTTGATTACAAACTTATCATGTTTTGCAAGCTTTTCTGTTTCCTACCATGCTCTCCCTTTCTCCCGCCTTCTATTTACACCGGCAATTCTCTTGACAAGGTGGCAGAACGGTGATATTTCCAAAGGTTTTCTTTTCTTTTCTTTTTGTAGAGATATCAATAATTAACAAACACTGTCTGATCTCGACCTATTGAGTTTACAGAATTAGGAAAATTGGTTATCAATACCAGCTACGTTTCTAGCACACTGAGCTCGATTTTCTGCTGGCTAAATTCAATTCTGAGATTTATCAGATTTTATTGAAGTATTATTAGATTTCGATTTTCCATTAACTATGATTATTCCAACTGAAATATTTTGATGAATTCAAACGTATATATATATATATGCAATTTTACAGGTTAATTTCTTTGTCTGAACTTCAAAGAAAGCTTTGTTCTGTCTGGTTTCCATCCTTCACTACATAGACGATCCTGACTACAGCTTCCTCGAGTTTCGCATAAAAATTAGCACTTATATTTATGCTTATAACTATCATTATAAGCTAACAGCCATGATTCTTATTTGACTTATCGAATCATGTCCTTTTTCATCGAATTTATCGGCAATTATCAAACTTTTATCTCAATTTTATGCATAATTTCAAGAGTCACTGACCTAATATTCATAATTCTAGAAGTTACGGTCGTTGTAATAAAGTATATGCATCATCCCATAGTGAATATTTGAACTTGCATCCACAAAGTCGTTTAGCAGCGTTTGGTCATGCCTTATCAAACTAAGACCAATCGGATCTGCAAAGATTAGCGTTGATTTACTATCTGGCTCTTTAGTATGGCTTCGTTTGAGGATTTTGATTGATTGCAAGCGATAAGCCTGAGATCTTCTCTCTAATACGAGAAATTACATCGCCTGCCAAAATGCAAAACACGAGATTATCTCGTCTTTGATCTCTTATTATTGTCTTGGATTTCTTGCATAAGCCATTAAACGTACAAATTGCCATGCTCGAGAATATATTGAGATTAAGCAAGCGAATTATCTACGAGGATGAAAAAGTTTTTGGACCCTGTGAGTTGAAAGTTTGGACTGCTGGTCTATCTGTGTTTTTACAATGTCGCCAATGAAATGATTTAGCCAGAGAGAGACTCCGTATTGCTTTGCATAGAAGAAGAATGTCGAATTATTTTGTTTGACAGCTGGAAGGTCACAGAATGCTTAGCTACTATAAGAAGATTCTAGAGGAATATGTAATTGTTTGGCTACAAAGGGACTGTGGAACACTTTAATGACATGTAGCGACAAGAGAATTGTAGAATGCTTTAGGATATAAAATTCTTGTAGCAGAAATGCATTAAAGATTAGCTTACTTGATTGTACAACGCTGTACATTCATCTATGCAAAATTCACCTCACAATTGCGGTTAATATTTTGTACATAACATGTCTGTACATAGCCTTAAAATAAGTTTGCTTTCCAAGATTATTAAAGTCAATCTTTATTTCATCATCTTGCAATTCATGTTCCTATAGCTTATTTCATTCTCATGTATATGCAAGAAGTGCGTTTGCTGTCTATGGCGGAATGGTTAGAAATTATCCAGTCTATGAATGATTTTATTATTAATTTTGAAAGAGGTTGGCGTGTTGCTTCGAGAATCGATATTCATTCAATTCACGCTTAATAATACATTGTTTACAGTTTATTTAACGCAGTTTTCCAAATTGCATTTAAACATGTCCTGTTTCGTTAAGAACTCACGAGATTTCTGATCACAAAACTGCTTGCAATATAGTTGAGAATGTTTTTGAGAGCCCACCTTAGCGGCAAAGTTTTAAAGAGCTCTTAAACTATGCCAGTACATGAGGGTTTTGAGTGATCAGCCGTTTTGGAAACATCAAAAGTCAAACAGATAACTTTGACTTTTATTGACTATTGCAAGATGTATACCTCAGATTTCCACTGCAACGAATTTAACACCGCAATGAGCACAAGATTACAAAATTATCATATCAAAAATCTTCCAGTCAACATGTTTTGTTGTTCACAGAAGAAATTCGATTATTTATCCTGACTTCGCGCTCGAGACTACGCGACAAACATTATCTAAAATATAGCTACCTTGTAATTGAATTACGCAGTCGTGAGCCTATTGCATTGAAATACCATTGCATATTATTGAAGAATATACTGTAAATTCTACCATACCTTCGCTGTCATTTGTAGCCAGTAGGTAGCCGAGTAGATTGGTGAATTTTAGCAGTTTTAATTATTTCGAATGTTTATGAACAACCTTACTGTTCTATTCGTATAAGCACCTGCTAAAGGCAACATATTCTTTCAATCGCGCCTTACTGACTTCCCACTATCCGCAATGACGGGGGTTGCTGCGTTTATGCGTGGGTCCAGAGTGAACTTTTCACCATTTGGATATAAACATTAACACGTCATTGAAGTTCAGCGTTGACAAAACAAGCAATTTGCGAAAGCGGGTGGGAAATTATTTTTGCAAATTATCTACCACTGTTGCCTTATGTAACTTTGGTTTTTGGTCAACTTTGTCTTATGGAGAAATTTCGCATCCCAGGCTCTGCATTCTTGGCTTGAGTTTCCTGGAAAAATTACTTCCTTGCTTTTTGCTTCTGGAAATAGCCTTTGACTTCTTGTATGTCAATATGTCAATATACCCGGTGTCCATTTACCTTATCACCGCTCTCGGTGTCAGGCTCTTAAGATCTCAAAGTCCCGGATGACTATCTGAACATATTTCCTTGGAAAGTGTGGCACATTTATATCGTAATTTATGATGCCATATAATAATAATTTATGAAATATTTTGCATTTGTTCAAGTTCATATGGCAAAGTTGTGGATGATCGTAGAGTATAGTATATTTGTGATTTCCTTTCACTGTTATTTGTTGGATAAAGATAAAGAGTTTGTATGTACTGATTTCCAGATTTCTTACTTTCTTAAGCTCTCGATTTTTATGACAGGAGAATACGTTGAACAGCTCTGTCGTTGGTAAAAATGAATTAAACCATTTTGCTATGCTTTTCAACGAATTATGATAATCGAATGGCAAAAGCAGATACGGAAACTTACTATACTCATTGCGATGTACTATATATTTATAGTATGCTTGTTTGTAAACAATAGCAGAAATGTATGTTAAATGCGTTTTCGAAAGTGACGAGGAAGAATATTTGAATATATGATAATTTGAATGGAAGCGAGCTGGTCTTTCTTGTATTCAATGAAAAATGAAAATTTTCTATTAAAAACGCATAACCTGCTATTAGCAGGAGTCTCCTTTGTTAGGGGAATAGTTTATATTTTTCGTCTACACTCTTTTTCAGATTATATGTTTGTTATATTAGCGTGCTTACTGCTTCTTTCTATTTAGCATGGAAATAATCACAACACAAAGAAGTTCATTATATTGTGCTAGCCTCCATATTTATGATATTAAAACATAAGTAATGCTTTAATTAGAGAAGTGAGATGCATATATGAAAAGCGTGCAATAACAAATTGCTGTAATTTATTTTTAATCAAGGAAGTACAAAGGGTATTTTTAATCGGGTGTTCGAAGTACAAAGTTGTATCTATAACATAACATTTTTTGCTATGCTTCTCTGTGACAAATTCTCAGACGCTTGAGTCAAGTTTGAATATGCAATATTTTAAGTGGAAATAGTTTTAAAAGCTACAAAACCATATCAGATGCTAGATGGAAATAATTTTGCCATCATTTGCAAAAAATGTCGAACAAAAGAATTCAATTTGAAGTGAGCATTGTGGAAGACATGTTTCGCAATTCTATACAAAAAAAATCATCTAATTCTGTACTTCTTTTCACATCTCGAGACCCGTTTCTTGTAAATAATTGTCATTGCCGCGGATTTGAATTTCATCTATAATGTATGTTAATGTTTAAGAAGCAAAGAAATCGAAGATTAAAATATGACACAGGTTTTGTTGGACATTACAATGGTAGGCCGCCTTTGAGTTTAGAACTGAGCATTGAAAACATTCTGGCTCCAATCAAAATGATGCAAGGCACGCTCACAATCGTTTCTTTTTTCATCTGTTAATGGAATTGTCAATCATTGTATTTTTTGTTGTTCGTCTATACCGCGTATCTGCATCATTTTGGAATTGTGACGTCAAAATAGATAGTTGACTAATTTAATTTACTATCCACGTTTTAATTTTGAAATGGCTCAGACTGGAAAAGTGAGGCAAAGCCAATATTTTGATTAAGGGATAAACGTGTTGTGAATGTTTTATTGGGGTGGTAAAAGTCATGGATACTAGCATTGTGAAGATTGTTGTTTGTCGTTTTCAGTGAGTTCACTTTACACCATCTTTTCAAGGTTTGAAGCAAAGTCAGAACGAGGAGGGACAACATGGGTGGGGAAGGAGGGTGACGGGGGGGAGGACGGAGCAGAAAGAGACAAAGTGAAGATGAGAAATGAAAAGAAATGTTGACCTGGAAGGGTTTGGAAATGGAGGGCTGGGGATGAAAGTTTTTATGTCGACGGAGGAGCATTAGCAAGAATAAGAATGATGTGGAGAAGAAAGAACAGTCGTTGATATCATTATCGTTTTACGATGCTGTTGTGTGTGTATGAACCCATGTTTGCTTTCTGGGATAATATTTTTGATAATCAAAGACGACCCATACATCGACTGTCTTCAATAATTCAACCTGAATACACGCAAGGGGATTATGAAGCTAGTCGATTGATAATGATTTCATTAAACTTATTAAGAAATTTGGTTTTAAATTGTCGTTCATTTCTTATGTTTGAGGTTTGCAAAGCCTAATATGTTTCTAAACATTGTTCTAATATTGAAAAATTAGTTCGGGAGCGGGGGGTAATATCAATAAATTTTACAATTTTTCTCAATGTCAAACACGGAGAATTTATTTTTCGTTCCCAGTCTTTTCTCTACGCATGCGCACAATATGTTACGCAAAAAATAAAAACAAAGTTGATTCATTAGGCCTCTTTTAATTGTCTCTTCAATAATCGTCTTATTTATTACATATCTTGAAAGTTCGATTATTGGCATATTTATCGCTGTTGATATTTGCAAGCACCCAAAGGATTGTTTATTACGTCTGATTAAATTGAAAGATGACGATTTTACCGAAAAAGAAGCACCCAGAAGGCAAGAAAAGCGAAGTGGAATTTGACGAGGTGAGGAGTCGAGGAAGATTTCGCCATCAAGGCAGGGAACGTGCACGACCAACTTCGACCGAAAACAGCACAGAATGCACGTCTAGCCCCTCGCTAACAACATCACCTAGGTACGATTATAATACCGAGGTGGAGAAAAGGGAGACTCCAGATTGCAGCTCTGTGCCGTACAAGCGAACAAGACATCGACCTGTTGTTTCATCTTCTGGAAAGTTCGTCATGGGAGCGACCAAGGATGGGAGCAGAGGAGGGACTGTAAGACGAATGAACGATGCTGATGACGAAGAAGAAGAAGGAGATGGCTATAATAGTTCTGATGAACATGGACCTTGTGAAATGGATCCTGATATTGCAAAAGTATGCTTGAAATCTCATTAATTTTAACAAGGGTTTTAATTAAAGTTGGGGTTTAAAATTATTAGGGTAAGATCTTTGGTGATACTTATTGTATTAAACTTCACTGGATTTATTAATTGCGTATTTTTAATTGATTTTGCATTGTAGAAAGAGGCAGACTTTGAAAAAGATTTGGGAGAGAAAAAAGGATATGTCATAAAGAAAATGGTGCCTGATGGGGCATGTCTTTTTCGTGCTGTTGGTAAGCGACTTGTTGTGAATCTTTGTTTATCATAATGTTCTTAAAATTACCCTTCTTTTAGTATGTTGAATTACCAAAAAGATCAATTTAATGGTGTAAAAGGTATAAATTTCAAATGGTTTATTTTGTAGCTGATCAAGTTTATGGTGATCAAGAAATGCATTCAATTGTCCGTAATCATTGCATGGATTATATGGTAAGTATCGTAGCACTTGATTCTGCCTGCTTGCAGCGAACAATAGGAAGAAGAACATGAATGCATCAGCCGGAAGATCATTGCTTAACTACTGAAAGAAGATTCTAAAATGCTTTAGGGGGAATATAAAGCTCTTTAGGTACAAGCGGAATATAGCTCTGTTTGAAAAGGAATATGATATTATGAATGGCAGAGTTTGTTGAGTTTCTTGTCTTGTCGATAAACTCTGACATTCACAAAATGAAGAAGCTATAAGGTTACGGAAGAGAAATACATGTAGAATATGATATTACAAAGAGTATTATTGACTCTGTTTTGTTTTCCAGTTGAAGAATGCTGACTACTTTTCCAAGTTTGTCACTGAAGACTTCAGCTCTTATATTCATCGTAAAAAGAATGATTATTGTCATGGAAATAACGTCGAGATCCAAGCGTTAACTGAAATGTACAATCGGCCAATTGAAATTTATGTTTATAGCCCAGGTAACTGTTATACCTTTATAAGTCTTATCAGTTTAGGCCTATCCTTACCCATAGGAACTATGGGTACTTTTTAGCGAGTTCAGTAAGGTGGGCAACTGAGTTGGATGACAGTTTTTGGCTTTGACCGACTTGATTTATTTCTTGCACTTTGTTCTTTTGCAGAACCTATGAATATATTTCTAAGCCAGACACACCAAATTTCTGATGAGAATCCACCCATGAGATTGAGTTACCATGGAAATGTTCATTATAACTCTGTCATTGACCCATACGCCCCTGCTGTTGGGGTCGGACTTGGCTTGGCTGGGTACAAACCAGGAGTAAGATGCCTTGCCCCCATTTTACCCCAATTTCAATCCTCTTATCATTGTTGATTCTAAATTGAAATCAAGTTGGTTAATAATAATAATAATAATACCCAAATTTTTATACAGGAATAATCTATCAGCACTGTTAACTCATACTGTTATCATTAGAGTCCAAGTGCTTGGATTTATTTCTGAATTTATCAATGAAAACAATTTCGTTTTAGTTTGCAGATAGAATGATGCTGAATAGTGTAATAAGAAAATCAGAGGAACAAGTCCTTGAAGAGGTTTGTCATTCTTCATTCTGCTGCTTCTATAATAGTGAACAATGGTTATTGGAACACTTTTAAAAATATGAAAAATGGCTATCAACCTCTAAGCTTATTTTTTGGCTTTATTCAACTCCCCCCCCCAAATCAATGCAAAATAGCATAAAATATGGTTTGCATAAATTTGTGTATTGTTTGATTGATTTTGCTTTTGTTTTCTGAAGGAGATGTTAAAAGATAAATTGAAGGCAACAGATTGGGAAGCAACGGATGAAACTCTGACGGATATTGTTGCAAAGGAATCATATTTACAATGGTTGAAAGATCAGAGAAAACATCGACCATCCACTTGCGTAAGCACCCTCACATTTCTTTCATTGGCATTCCCCAACCATATTCACAATTGTATTTTAATATAACATTGAAGAAAGGACCCTTGGATTTTTATTTTTGATAAGATCCTGAAAGTAGTGAAAGAATACTTTTTTTCTGGATGTCTTTGATTTATTGTAGGATAGGTTACCCCCGTCTTTGTACTGTCCCCCCCACATTTACTGTTTTCCGTATATTAGGTCAGGGCTTCCCTTCATTCTGTTGTAGTACTCGTATTGTTGAAACCTTAATGCTATTTTGATAGAGTAACCCCATCACATTATCCAAGGTTTTTTCCAACTGTATAGTTTTATATGCTGGAAAATTCGTAATATATTTTGATGGTTTATTGCCACGATTGGTGGTGAGATTTTTTTGTTAAGAGTGTTACCCCTTGGATGTTTCTCACTCCATCTGAATTTGATACTGCTGTGCGATGTGTGAACAGGGGGTTATGTAATTCTCATTGCAGACTGGATCCTCAACTGCTGCAACTGCGACGTCATCGAGTTCTCAGAGCAAGCGATCTCCTCCGCATCCCTTTCACGACCAGCCTTCGCCGCGACCTTGCGCGTCTGGCTCCTGTCCTAAATCACCGGTTGGCTCATCTGCGCAGAACGCATCACCAATGACCCAGCAAGTCAGCAGTAGGAGTAACATGTCGAAAAATCAAGATAAAGGCGAAGCAGCAGCGTCTTGGGATATTCCACAAGGTTTGTTTAATCACAAGGCTGCTTTTTATCAACGAAGTTAATAGCATAGTTACGGGGTTCAAGAGGAGTTTCAATGATAGCGAACCTTGAAGTATTAGAAATGGCATGTTCAAAGATGAGCTTATCCATTTGTTTTCTAATTTATTAACTTGTTTATTTATTTATTCATTTGTTTTCTCTGTTTTTCTTTCATATTTTTCATTCGCTTTCTTCTTTTCACCATTCACTTCTTTAATTTTCTTAATCCAATCATTTTTTCGTTATTTTTTTCTTACTTCCCTGCTTCTTTCTCCTGTCATTTACTTTTTCGACATTCATTCGCCAACTTTCCTACTTTCCTCTCTTTCGTATGCTACCGTAATACTTCGATTAAACGCCCCCTTCTTTTAAACGCCCCCTCGAATAGAAGACCCCTTAAATATCAATAATTTAATAAACGCCCCGGGCATTTAATCGAAGCATTACGATACTCTATTTCCTCACTTCTCTCATCATCATTAACCTCCATACGATTTGCATTCATTTCATATTTATATTTTATTTCTATCCAGACTTTAGTGAATGGGACGATGATAGGATATTAGCTGCAGTTCTTGCAAAGTCACAGCACGAATATTACGAACATCTTTCTGGCAGCAATGCCTGCAAGAAGCATTTGGATAATTAGTTTACATATATGCTTACATCAAAGCATATGATTTGTAATTTGTAAATAAAACAAATATTATTATTACTATTATTTGGAATTGTGTTTAGGTCTGTTTATAAGCAGGCAAAATGTATGTTTTTGTCATGAAAATTATTTGGAGTTTTCTATCCAAGACTGAAAACTAAAAAGCCTTTCTTGTTGCGATAGCGATATTATTCCTGTCCAAAGAAATGCGATCAATATTATATTGTGAACTTGAAGAAACTTGACTTCAGGAGAATAATGGATGCTCTATTTATTTTGACCTATTCATATCTTATCCACACGCCAGGATCAAATTATTGTTTTCACTGATAATAATCTTCCGGCATGAATGCAATGCAAGAAGCTAACTGAACATAATGGACGTTATGCATACGTCAATAGATTTTCAAAATACGGCTAAATTCGTCAGCCCCTAATATAGTACCCCATGTCCGCTAGAATAAAAAGCTATTAAGACATTGTTATTTCAACTTTTTATATGTTATTGTGGTCTTAATACAAAAAACTCAAAAGGCAGTCAGTTTATTTTATAATGAGTTTCCAATAATACCTAGAAATTATAGATTGTTTAAAAGGCCATTGGGCTAGAAGCCTGCGGCTAAAGTGGGCGAGGTTTGTTAGGCCTATTGTGAGGTTGCAATTTTTTGCTTCACATCACACACACAAACATCCCTTCATTTCATTGCAAGCACTAAAATAGCAGAGATAACCGCAAACATCAGAGACCAAAGCAAAGGTTGACAATGGTAAGTGTAAACTAGTTCTTGTACAAGAAATTTGGTTAACTAGAGTTAAATCTTCCGCCATGACTTGCATCGGGAACTCCACAACATGCTCAGACAAGGCTGGAGTGTTGGGCACACAAGAATTATCATACTGCTTAGGCCATGCGCAACGAGCATGGGTTCTCTCATTATCATTCCTATTTTTCTTCTTTGGATTTTTCGGAAACACGTCGGTAATTGTGGTGATTTTGAAAAGCTTCCAAGACCTATGCCTGACGGATTTATTGCTTGTTGGACTGGCTGTTTTTGACGTGCTTGGAGCAATATTTGTATGCCTAATGAACTTCCTTACACTTGGAAACTTGTTGGGCTCTCAAACCAAATCTTCCTGTTCATTCACATACTTCATGTACCAACTGACCATCACAATATCGATTTGCATCCTGCTCTTTGCAGTCTATTGTTTATATCGCGAAATAGTGCTACGCAAGGCCGAAACAAAGAAAAAGTTACGATTCCCGGTGTTCATTACAGCTGCGATTTTCCTCACTGCCTGCGAATCATACCCACTTGCCTCCAGCGTTAATGCGAAAAACGGTTCTTGCTTCATGACGTTTGCGAGTTACACCAGCTATGTTCTCTATATTGTCATCTTATTCATTCTACAAGTCATAATTCCACTGCTTTTATTCACAATCATGTTTGCTCTGATGGGAATTGAGTTGTATCGTGCACATTTCCCAACCCATGCAGAATCCGAATCAGCTGATACAGATGTGGCCCTGATTGTCAGAGCAAGAAGCCAACGAAAGTGTAAATTTCTTCTTGTGGTCACCTCAACGTTTTATCTTCTATTTATCCCGTTGATATTCATGGAGCTTTGGTTCGTGATGGATTCTGGTCCCTTTATATTGTCAAACAGGATTTGCATTGTTTATGATATCTTCCATGTTATCATCTCGATCAAATTTGTCGTGAACCCAGTGTTCTACTACGTCTTCTACGAAGGCTTCAAGGAGAATTTCAAACGCATCATTTGTGGCTGGAGAGTTGGCAAACGGTACAATTTCATGCACATCAAATACCACTTCCGTCGTGACCAGCAAGAGGGCCTTGTCGAGCAAGATAACTCTTTCGAAGACGGTAAGCCGGAGGATGGTAATGAGTTGAAAGATTGGAGTCCAATTCGAGAGCAAGCTGAAGGTGCTTTCCAGTCTAAACTGGAAGACAGAGATCATGATTATGATGATGAAGAAGATGAAGATGATCAAGCCGTCATTCTTCCCCATTGGAAAAACATGAAGTCAACTTCAAGCTTCTAATAGTCGAACTGGTTCCGATTGCATTACCTTGTCAGACACTCATTTCTCTTATTGGACATTCTGGTTTATAATAGACCAATAGTTCTTCAAAAACAGATCTTCTTGGTATGGACTACTCTATGCTTATGCTTCTCCGTATATGCTACAACTTATTCCAGAACAAGTTCTTTTTTAAAGACAAAGATACTGTTGCTTATTCCAAAGTCAAATGAGTTTTTTTAGGACAATTCCTCCATTCAATAACTTCCTCACACAGTTTATTTAGACTTGTGGTTAACATAGTTGAAGGATGTTGACAAACCTCTTCTGGGGGAGGGTGCAGATTTTGTTTAGAACAAATTATAACACTGCCATGCTCCCAGTACGTTCTTGTACCCCCCACCTTTGACAATATCCTTGTTTTAGCTGCTATTTTTGTATTTAAAGCCTGTATGCTGTACATACCATTGTATTTTTTTAAGCCTTAAGGTTGGTTTATTGTCATGTGACAATATTGCGTAGTGCATGCTTAGTTTTGGGTAATTTAAGTTGAAATTGAAAATGGAGACTTTGGCTGGCACTCTTCAAAGACCATTATCATTAATTTGCATTAACTTGATATCATATTCAATAATTCCTTAATCATGTTATTTTTAACTATGTATTATCATTTTGTGGTATAAAATTCCTGTGATGTGTTTTTTGTTGACTTCTACTGAAGGACAGCAATAATGTATAGGTATCAAAATGTACTCAAACCTTTGTATTCTGTTATATTATTAAAGTCACTTGATATTTACTTACGTTATATGTAAAATACAATGAGGCGTTGTGCTTGCGTATAACACACCTTGAAGGTAGCATGCACCAGCAGCTGTTTATACCGATGGTGAGTTGTACCATGAAACAGTTCAACAAAATACAAGATGTTTGGTTCATTACACCAGGATTTCATTAGTGTATGTAGCGAGGCACCAAAGAAGAAACCACAGGAAGATACAAGTATGACAAGACAGCGGTATTTTAAATATATTGATAAATCTTACGAAGAATTTCATGGTTTGTAACGATTAAAATACAAATTTTGAAAATTTTGAAATTCTCAAATATCAAGTCGTGCTGGACAACCAGGTAATAAGGCATTTTCGAAAAATGTTTTCAATGCAACTTGCATTAGCAGGTCTTGTTGGCTCTTGCTTGCTTCTACAACCTGAGCTTTGATCGATCTCTCTATTATTCTGTAGAAATGATGTGTCCAAAGTTCTTCAGCCCAACTGCAATGAAAATACGATCACTTTAAAGGGGGTAAGTGAGGAATAATAGGATTCATCCATTGTTTATCTCAAGTGGAAAAGTTCAACGATTGACTCTTGTACAGGTTAGATTCCCGAAATGTTCTTGGTCGTATTAAATCTGGTTTGTAAAGCCTGGTTTCTATATAGTAGTCGAGGGTCGTTGATGGTCGCTCAAAGGATTAAAATCAACTTCGTACAACAAATGTCTCTATGTGATTTTCAATCCTTTCAGCGACCCTCAACGACTATATGGAAACCAGGCTGAACTGATTTGATGATTATTACTTGACATTAAAATCTTACTTTTTCAATTTGTAGGGGTCGTCAGTTGGGGCGGAGAGGAACAAACCAATATCTGAAATAAAGAGAGACAAAGGTAATAAATAAAAGATGAATTAAGATATATTCAACAGTGGACAAAAGTGTTTGGGACACTTGTAAAAATACAAAAAAGGCTATCAACCCGCAAACTTCTTTTGTATTGGGTTTTATTCAAAAACAATAACCCATTGTTTCTTCCATTGTCCAAACACAATATGCCATTGTTTCTGCCATTGTTTTGAGCATAAATATCAGCCTGGAAGTTTGTCAATCCACTGGTCCTTATATGCGTTTTTTATTTACAGTCAATCTTTAATAGCAGCCACTTTCAGATCGAAACTCAAGTGGCCGCTGATGGGAGGTTCGACTCAACAAATTCGGAGGTTCGATTCAACAAGCTCGGAGGCTCGACTCAACAAGCCCGGAGGTTCGAATGTATATTTTATCAACAAATATCAAGTACGAGCAAACCTAATAATTCGAGTTCGATATCAAGCCTCTCCAGGTCTGTACTCGTCCTGCGATAAACATCTGATATCCACCTAACCCAATCTTCTAATTCTCTGAAAATAGACAAGTGTAAGAAGCATGATGTTCACCCCGGCATTTCTTCAATCAGTCATGCATTATCATCATGAATATTCGCATTTGACGGGGGTAGCATATAACACGAGAAACACCAAAACACATCGCTTGCGTTTACATGAAGTAGAGAGGCTGTAAAGGGAGTTTGGGAGTTTATTCAGTGATTGTAATAATAAGGATATAAGCTTATCATGTCAGGGCTGTCTATGAGTGCGAATTTTCGAGAGATACTTCTCTTATCGTCGTGAATATGTTTGTGTTCGTCTGTTCAGTGATTGTCATAATGTGAATGGAAGCTTAGCATGCTATGAGCAGGAGTGTTTATGATTGCAACGTTTCCAAAGATACTTCTCTCATCCTCACCAGTTTAATTTTGTTATATGAAATGTGAAAGAGTAATTACTTACTTAACGTCTAGCTCTGATTTCGTGTAAAGATAAGCTTTCTGTCGTAGCCATCTTTGCAGTAGAAGAGGCATAGCAGGTGGAAGCTCGACAACTTTGAACACTTTGTAGATTCCTTGCTGGAAATTCGACGTGCTGGAAAATAAAAAATTAAAATAACATCTCTTCTCCTAACTTTCCAAGAATCGAGCGACATGATTGGTCAATTACCTTGAACGAGATGCGTAAGCAAGAACAATAACATCTTCATGTATGCTGTATTCTGTGCTGTTTACATCGAGTTCATTGGAAAAGTTCGCCGTTGGTCCTCTTTTATCGAACAATAGAAGGATATCGGAAGAGAAATGATTCGCAGTGACAAAATCAACATCTATCAAGACTATCGTTGATTGTAGAGTTTTCTTCGCAGCACCAGATTTAATTAAGACGCCTGGAATAAATGGATAATTATCAAGTTAAAAAGACTATATGAAAAGCTCTCCAGCAGTAGCTCAGCTCTCTAGCACAAGATTGCCAGTTGCCACAGTAAAATTGTCTGTGGTAGATAAAGATAGGCAAAAGTACATTGCTTCTGGGTGTGAGGTTGTTCTTAAATACCTTGGTCTAAAAGCCGACTGATAAGGTCCTTCTCATTGGTTATTTCACTCTCTTCAATGCTTGTAACAATGCTTCTTCGTTGCTTGTTTTCGTCAGTTAGCTGAAAAAGAGGCAACATGGTATGATTGTCCGGAGAAGAGGCTATTAAAACAGAAACGAGATTTGTTGTGTGAGTCTTTTAAACGAGGTTGTGAAAATAGTGGCTGTTACCTTCAACCAGTTTGATAGGCAAGACACAAAATGTTTAGCTTCTAAACAATCATCAGCAACAAGTAGAATATTCTTGTATTTCTGAATCTGTACAACAAAGATAAAAAATTAATTACAATAGTGGACAACATTTTGGGACACTTTCGCACGCAAATTTTGCACGCATCCTTCACCCCCTCCCCCCAAACAAGTCTCCAGAGACAGTCTTATACAATATCGACAAAATTCAATTTGCATGGTGATCACAAGGGTCTGATTGAGAGAGCAGAACAACATTGTCTTTGGGGAGTGAGGGGTTGAATAAGCCCACGAAAAAGAAGTTTACGAGTTGATAGCAATTTTTCGTATTTTTAGTCAACAATTGTACTTCACGGGCTTGCTTACACGGTACAAAAGGAAGCTATAAACTCACGGTACATGATATTTTGCTAAGCTAGGAAGAAAGATTGAATAAAACGTACCAATCTGCAGTACTCTTTCAATTCGTAAATAGGAGTGGCAGTTGAATAAGCAAGAGAATCTAAATTAGCCGTATTTTCATCTGAAAAAAAGCAAATAAAATATAAAATGTATTTTTCTGATGTATTTTGTAGAATTTTGGAAAGTCTTCAACAATGTAAGAAGAAAGGTCTTCTTGGAACAACATTCAGAGTATTTAAGAGCATTTATATACCGAGGAATATCTGGGACACAGAATCTGGGACATAAAAATCTGGGACATATTTAGGACAATATGTTACGATATATTCTGTTTTACCTTTCAACCACACAGTTAAAATCATTTCTCGCCGGTTAATGCACAACTCCCAGGGTTTGAATCCAATGGGATAATAATCGTGCGTCCAAATAGCATCCAGCAATCCATATTGCTTTATGCTACTCAATGTAAGACCTAGAAAAGTAAACAAAAAAGGATATTAACTGGTGTTATAGCATTCATGGAATCGAGGCTGATATTGAATGTGAGGCTAAGCCCGCGAAGCTTCTTTAAAGCACGTGCGAATTTGTGTACGCGTCATTTCAAGCGAGGATAATTTTTCGAAGGTTTCCTCTGGAAAAGCTTTGCTGATAGTGGAAAAGTTTTCTCAAGATTAATCGATAAATATACGTTCTTATAAATATTTTGAGCTTTATAATATTGGAAACAACGTCTGATTTACTGAACAGTATTATTAACGGAGCAAATGGAGTGGTACAATTGCTTGAAAAGTGGAAAATTAAAAAGATGGTTGTGAAAGCTAACACACGTGCAGATTTTTGAAATGGAAGGTAGGATGGCTTTTTGTCTCAAATTTTCAATCTTGTCCAATTTAAATGCAATTTTTTGCAAACTTCACGTCATATAACTAATTTAGTAATGTAAATATTAATAATTTACCTGAATTTTGACGGTTCTGGTCTTGCCATATTCTCGATGGAAAATTTTCCACGAATAATTTATTTATGGATTCTGTTAAAACTCCCCAGCTGCTATTTTGAAACATTGTGACTTGGCCGAGAAAATCCACCACTCTTCTTGACTGATGCAAACCTTCCTCTAAAAACGCAAGGAAATGGCTCGTTTTAGTAGCAATTATGAAAAAGATTTTCAGTCAGAGCAAGACCTTTTTTCGCTCGCACGCACTCACCCACGTGGTTAAAGCTGGGGGATTTCCCCGGGGTGAGGCATTTCTACTTTGAAGCTGTTCAGGGGGCCTATATTTAAGTTCATTTTGATTAGAACTTTGTTATATGATGGTTATTATGGCTACTTACATAAAAAAATAAGATTTCTGATCATTTAATGTTTTTTTACTTACCTTTCGTGTATTCCCATCCAAAATTATTTACAACCGCTACGTCAATGAGCACGCGATCTACAAAACAACTTCATTAATTAGCCAATCAGCTCACAGAACTGCAATCACATGATTAAAATACTAAACAATGATTAGTTGGGCTTCTTTATTCATGAGGCAAGTTTCAGTTAACCAGCAAGTGGAAAGTTAAAATAATTTACTGTTTTGGTTATTTTCTTTTTAAACACTAACATGAACGATTATAATACTGATTAAAGTAAATCGTTGAAAGAATGCAGTCCTTGCCCAAACAAAGCATAATTAAAATTGGAGAGATCTTCATCGCAAGTTGAAAAATAGATCCGTGTCAAATTATTTTCATGCTCATCTATTAATATCTCGTTATTTTTGAGTTCACTTGTTAAATATCACAACTAGTTATTTCTTGAAACTACATTTACGCTAAATGAAATGGTTGTAGAAACATTGCATGATCATCAATGCAGCAATAAAGCTAATAACAACGTTATAAATAGTTCTAGTCGTCTTGTATTTCCATGGCCTATGTAGTCTTGTGTAGTTATACTTGTGTACACCCATTTTTTTTATAAGAAACCAACCTCGTGATTGTAGGTTCTTCAGGCATCAGAAAATTTCAGAAGTCCAGTTTTTTAAGAATTTCTTAGAATTTATATTATCATTTTCTCAAAAATATCAATTTTCCTGATTTTTGCGGTTTCATATTAAAAAAAAAATAGGTGTAGATGGTTAAGGGATAATGTCACTGGAGAGATTCGGTTATTTTCAAATTAATTAATTATCAACCTTACCCCCTGGAAAACTGTTAATGCTTGTCGCTTATCAATGGGTTTACTAGACGTCCCCAGAGGTGACACTATTAAGAGTCTATGTTTATACGGTAGAACCAGCCCGCCGAAATTTGTTACCCAGCCACATTTGTACGACAGATTCACAGTGACGTTGAGAAAAGTCGAGTAAAAATACAGACGTGACATTATAATTATCCTTCAACTTGTGCAAAGGTAGATTCAGTTTGAAGCATTTATTGAACCCAACGATGAAACAATAAAAGAAATTATCGAGCCCCCCTGACCCCCTACAATAAATGTATCTGGTACTTTTATAAAGAGTTTCAGATTTTAAAACAGTAGCCACAAAGGCAGAATTCTGAAGTAGTATGTTCCGTGTATTACAGTTAATAGTGTCATCAACAACAATCTGTTCTGCTCTGTATTTATCTCAAAATATATCGTCCAATGAAACTCTTCTACGTTTCCTGTTGCTATGGTTTCTGTAGCTGCGATGAGCCAATAAGAAAGACTGCTCCACCCCCATCTTGCATTGTACAACCAGGTTCTTGAGGAGGGACCTCAAGTATCATAGCCAAGCGCGCTGTTCCAATTTAATCGTTATAGGCGTGTGGCATGATGGGATAGTGTTAGACAGACGATACATCCCCACCTCCCAGTTTAGAAGTGCTGTGTGCAGGAGAGCCTGGAAACGAGGTTCAACGTGGTTAGTATTTAAAAAGTGTATGCATGGATAAATTAAAGCATCTTATTAGATGGATTAAAGTAACAGATTTAGAAGAATTAATCGCTAATATTACGTGGTATTTAATATTATCTTAAGTAGATTTGTTTACTATCTGTGCACGTCAATAGTCCTGGGTACTAATTACAAATGTCGTTATAGTTACAGATGATTAAATGAATCAATTAGATTGAGTATACTGAATAGTCGTCTGGTTGGTGCCTTGTTTTATAGTTTTGTGCCAAGAGCAACAAAGAAAGACTAGCGTGGGTTTAATAACTCGAAGGTTTAGGTTTTTTAGAGTTTAACAACGAGATAGTTACTGGAAGGTCGAAAATGTTTAATAAAAGGTTAATGTTTGTTATTTGGAAATGAAGTGCGAAAAATGTGAAATCTCGCTTTGGGATTGCCGGAAAATGATAACAAATTGAAATGGAGATTAGAACAGTCTTTCTTATTGCCATGGCATTGTCAAAACTGAGCTTCATTGAATTTCTGTCAAAATGTAAGCAAAAGAACTTCGTAATCTAAAAGCATTTGAATAGAAAGCCTAGAAGATACGAAAAAGCCTACCCGATCTTGTTCCCATAGTCTGGCGTCGTTCATATCGCGTCACTCCTTCCGTTGGTGATCGATTACTGATTGCTGCGCCAACTGAATTACTTCTAACGAACGGATTTGTAGACACGAAGCCGTCGTTATCAGACGGCAATACAGGCACGCTTCGTGCGGTAATTGAGGAAACTCTGGGGGGCGTAGGAGGGGGGACTTTTCTGCTTGTGCCTTCTTCTAGGACATTACTGTTTGGTGGCTTAGCTATTGTTTTTGGGGATAGCGATGCAATTTTTGTCGATTTCGCACTGCGAACAGGACTCTCAGGCTTCGATTTCGATACAAATCCTTTATTTTGAGCCTCGTTTGATTTAACAACTGTCGCTATTTTCGTACTGGTATTCGCAGTGCTGGGTGGTATAAACATCTCATCCTCTTCTTGCTGGTATAACGAAGCATCTGACATGGGTGGTTGCGATATTTTCGCATCTCTTGATACTATAGGTGGCTGTCGTTCTCCGATAACGAATTCATCGCCGTTTTCTGACGATTCTGATGAATATTTTGAAAACCTTGTTTTCAATTGTTTCACTTCGCATTCTAATGCCTTAACACGCATTGATTCTTGGGCATACTTCTGATGCGCTTCTTTCGTGCTCTTTTCCGATTCGCTCAACTTAATTTCTAAATCTTTCTTTTGTTGTATTAGTATCTGTTTCTCTTTTCGTTCATCTTCAAATCCCTTCAATTTCTCTTTGTATTTCTTTTGTTCTTCGACCATTAGCTCTGAGAGTAATCTAGTTTTTCGTTTCTCCTGCTCCACTTCTCTGCTCAACTGCTCCTCCTTTTGAGCTTGCTCCACTAGTTGTTTTGCGAACATTTTGCAATCGTTCAAAAGAAGATTGAACTCCTGCTGTTGGGAGTCTCGTTCCTTCTCAATCGTCATCTGTAATCTGTCTCGCTCTTTCTCTACTTTCAATAGTTTTCCTTGCTCAAATTCAATCTAAAACACAATATGACAATATCACTCTACAGCAGTCTCTACAACACTACACTACATATTAACACTAAACCATGAGTCTAGCGACATCTCATTACACACGGAATATCCACTCCAACATCGTGTACCACCTTGCCCTAACCAATCAAATAATGTCCTGATTATTTTTATCAATTACTATCAAGACCAGCAACAAAATGCTGGAAGGTGAAAAAGTATCAGAGGCAACCTAACCTAAGCAAACAATGCAGAAAACTGTCTCCCTCCCCCATCTTCACATTTTATAGTGGCCAATTTATAGTTCCTTTTATTTATTTGAGCAAAATGCTTGATGCGATGCTCAGTATTGGCATTAAAGTTAAAGCAGTGTTGTAGGTTATTTGAGATGGTTTGTTTAAAACTTTCAGAAACACATCAGGCATTTTAGAGGCACCTTGAAACCTCTTTCAAAAATGGTGAGAAAAATCTAATGATCATACTACCTCATTAGTTAATCTTTCGCGTTCCTTTTCAAGCATATAAGTAACCTCGTCACCCTGTGCTGTATCAATTGCATGCTTTCTCTGCTCGTTTTCAAGTTGTTGTAATATCTGAAAGTCAAATTAACAATCATTAGATATCTTGATCAATTTGATTAACCAACGGTTCAAAAACAACTCAATTCAACTTAGAACCACTCAATTCAGCTTACAGTTTTGTGTTGTTCTTGCAACGATTGCATCATTGATTGCATCTGCTCTCTGACGAGCTGGTGATATGCAACAACGTGATTTAAATGGGCTGTGGGTTCACCGAGCCATAAATCATCATCATCATCATTAACTTGATCATCTTGTCCTTTGATCAGCTTCGCATAGTTGGTGTCGCTGAGTAGATGAGATAGAGGCAAGGCACTTCCAATCTCTCCTCTCTGGAAAATAAACAGGTATCCCTTTTAAGCCTTGGATACGCCCACTGATTGGGACATGCATTTGCTAATAGCAAGTGCTGAAATCAAAATCTAGGTTGAACTAGGATCATATTTACGGTAACAGCACTGATGATCATGTCCCTTGCTTGCACCTCAGCTTCCAAAATGCAGAGGAAGTTAATTAGCTCTTCGTGTGGCAAACCTTGAAGCTGTAAATTAAGGGATTACAAGATAGTTATCGCACAATTAGCCAGGGAAACTTCAAAATTGTTATAAAACTTCATCTAAGGATCTGTTGTAAAAAAATACAGCATTTGCAGCCTAGTGTAGTGGTTTCAGCAATATTGTTAGCTTATACCATAATTATTATGTCAATCATTTTAGTTCCCTTTCATCAATATATTTATTTTGCTGAGATCCAAAATTGGATTCTATTATTATGTATTTATCATACTAACATTTGATGACTGGAAGTTTTTATTCGGTCTGCCTTTCAATGATGGCATTCTGTCGATTTTACTCTTCTGAATTCTTGCTATAGTTGGTGAAAGATCTTCAGTTGACATCTTGCTGCAAACTTTAACGACTACACTCTAATTAAATCCGTCAACTTTATCCATAGACGAGTTTAGGTTATTTCCGGAACGCTTGTCCTAGCATCATTTCTTGTGTAAATAAAAATCAAGCGATTAAAACTGGTTTGTTTTTTAAAGATTCGCGGATCAAGGACCAGACGTGGTTGTGATTAGTGTCTTGTAATGGATCGACTGGAATTAAATATATCTAAAAGTTTTCTACAGTTTGTGAAATGGATGTCTGTAGGTAATTCTACGAGAGAATAGGAGAATTAAACATGTTAATTATAGCAAACGCCTTTGTTGAGTGATGACTGGACATGGGGTACAATAAACAAGGAAACAATTAAATTTTAATTCACACGGTAATTTTTATTCTCTTTAATTATTTTATGAAGAATAAAAAAGCCAACAAATTCACTCACTTAAAATATAATGTCCAAAATATCGGCCTAGTACTTTACTTCCAGACAGACCAAACAATGCAATTGCTAAATTTGTATTTGATAGCGATATCGATGTATTTCTTCTAGGAAACAATGACTTGTATCCATCTAATGTGTTTCGGTTGATTTAATCTATTTGTAATAGCTCCCGATCACAGTTCCATTCGTAAAAACAATATTTCAAGATCTTTCATCGCCATTATTATTCAAAAACAATCTGCTATGGGCCTAAATAATAGCTCGCCCCAGGCCCGTCGTACGTGCCATCTAAACATGACTCGGTTTGAAGAGGTGAAAATAAACAATTTTTGGGGCGAAGCTATTAGCAAAGGTAGAAAAGAGTTTTGCGAGATAGTAAAGAGTTACAGACAAATATGTCACGAGTGAATTAAAGAGAACAGAGCAAGAATTGCAGAGTTTCACTATCCATGGACACCAGAGACTTGTTTATTCTCAGCTTCTTTGTTGATATCACTTATAGTTTTTATGTTATTCGCTGGAACAAAAGATCGGGACATATAAAATCACCCTTATTTCTCTAATTTTTGAAATTACATCCCTGAATTAGAGTTTGTTGATTTTGTTGTTGTTAAACTATGCATAAACACCTGCTAACAAAGCAGAAAACTTCCACAAACAATTCAACATTCACGTAAACATCTGGATTATTAATGAATAAAAATTGAGTAAATAATTTATAAACATGCATTTCTAATTGATGCTTTTTACTAGTTCGATTATCATCCATTTACACTTCACGAAAAATAGCGAGCGAGCGGAACGAAAAATAGCGAGCTAAATTTAGCTCGCTATTTTTCGTTCCGCTGGGTATCTAAGTACCTAAACTCGAAACTCTGGTATCTAAACTCTAAGTACCGACTATGACAGTGTATATCCACATTCTATACTTGACAAATTCCACAACAGCTGTGACTCTCAGAGGAAAAGCAAATTTCGAAAGGAGGGGAGAATATATTTCACATTTAGAGGAATTGACTTTTTACTTTAATCTTTCGCTCAACATTACCAATAATACTGTGTAAAAATATAAGCAACTCTAATCTATAACGGCATACTGTAAAAGTACTATTAGGCTTCGGGAATAGTTTGCTTAATTTTGGAGGCTCCAAAAGGGGGCATATAGAGACAGGGCATACATTACAACTAGAGACATTTATAGTATTATAATCACAGTGCGGATCTAATCCTCGGAATTCACCGGGGCCCTGTGTTCCTCGATAGCTTGCATAGTCAATGGTTGCCATTGCTCGACGCATTGTGATGAAGATTCGCTGTTAATGAGGATCGTGCACGTTGAAGGGGTTGTAGTCGTAATCAAGCTATCATGTTCCTTGTTGACTAAATTACTGCCAATATTGACGCTATGCAATGATTTGTTCATGGATATTCCGCTGTTTACAACTATACCGAGCTCCATCATTCTTTCCCGGAACATACCGGACGATGTACAGTCCTCTTCGCTGAGATACCGGATCTTTAAAGCGCTATCCGGGTGCTTATTTTTGTCTGCGTGTTTTTCTGAACAAATGACCGAGCCTTTGTTGCTACTAGGGAGGTCGTCTTCGGTTTGAATCATCAGGGACGGAACCTAAAAAAGATTGTTGAATATGTAGAACTGCATTTGGGGGTAAGAGTTGGGGTTAAGGTTGGGGGTAAATGTATGCCAATTCAATGTATAATAAAAGGATCCCCTGATGCATAGATACGCCGTCTTTGAGTAATTTTAAATTCTAACCGGTTTTTTCTGCTGCAAGTATTCTTCTGTCTGTGCTAATGGGTTAAATTCAGCCTCAAATGAAGGGAAATAAAAATCCTTCAATAATTCTTTTGTTTTGTCTCGGTTCGTTTGGGACACTCGGTGCATCAGTTCTGTCCTATGTCGACTGAATTGGATTTTACGAATCAGTTTTTCTTCAGAAACCAGGTTATTCTTGTAATTCTACAAAATGAAAAAGTTAAGTACTTAGATTACCAAAACAATCTATATAAAAAACAATCAAAGGGTCTATTGCTACTAATTAGAGTCTTCTGGTCATTTTAAGACGACTTTCAATCGTCTGGCATTAACAAATATAGCATAAAAATACAAAATTCAAGAATGTTAGGAGCGAAATGAGTTCAAAATGTCACAAGTAGCAGTTAGACAACGACAATGACATTGGTAATTAATTTATCTTACATGTTTGATATATGGAATATCTTTCTCTTTTTTGTTCAGTTTCTTCTGGGATTGTAATCGCAAGTTATTCCAAAGTTCATGTGCATCTGTGAAAGAAAAAAGTACAAAAATCGCAGTTAATCAGGTAAGCCGAGAAGACCCTGTGTCCTCAGGACTTATTTCTAACATTCCTCGTTCCATGTTTTACTGATAGCCGTCTTGAAGCGGTGCTCGGGGGTTTGGTTTACAATGGGAATTCTCTTGTGAGAGACATAGGCGACACGTTCAACAATGCTTGAGAAATGTGTTCACTTCAATTCTCAAAGAACTGTTAGCTATAGCGTTTGTGACGCATTTGAACCGCCTTCACAACGAAGTAACAGGAGTTGCGTATAAAGGTTTTCTATGAAAACAAAGCGAAAACGTGTTGCTATAATTCTATAGCCATTCAACGAATTGTACAAAAATAAAAACATCGCCTGAGGTACATCAGTGAAATAGCGCATGAATGAGAAAATTTGCAGGAAGCTTAAAAATACACCGCTATAGTAAACATTTATTCAACCGTGTATTTTTAACCGATTGAAGAGGTTAAAAATATGGAGAATTGAGAATGGAGAATTGTTACAACCGCGCTTCGCTTACCATGTTTTTTCGATACGTTAATTCCGCTGTCAACCAAGCAAACTTTTTTCTTGTCTTTAATTGTTGGATTAAGGAAGGAATCTGCATCTGATGAGCCTAAAATTGCATTTAACTGCACATCGAGGGGTAACCTCATCAAGTGTTTTAAATCATGGCTCAGCCAATTGTTTGATGATAATAATGATGGCGATGTTGATGTATCGTCTTCTTCGATAATTATCGGAGGGTTAACTTCCAGTAAAGTTTCTTTATTTTTGTGGTGAGCTCTCGGCATTATTGCCAACTAGTTGAAAACAAATTAAATTGTGATGATTTGGATATTAAAGGGTCTACGTCTATGCAATCAGTCAATCAATCATGTTCAATCAGTCAATCACAAAAAATCACATGAATCAGTGATTACTATGACGTAAAGAAATGTTGTTCTTGTTGGACTGTTGCAATAACTTCTTCAGCAATAATATGTGGAAACGATAATTTCAAAACGCTTAGGTAATAACTGGAGTCAGTCAGTAAATATATGAAGTCAATTTAATCAACATTAAGACGAACATTGAAGCTATCAATAATTAGGCCGATCCAGAGGCAACGAACGAAACGATATATATGTATAATGTTGGCCACTGGCCAGATACATTTCCTCATTAAAAAGCAAAATATGAGCATACTTACCAACCAGTACAACCAGATGGAAATCTATATGCACACTTTAGCTTGTTTTATCTAATTTATTGTCTGCAAAAAACTTCCCTAAAAATGCTTTGTTGTCGCAAAGAAAATTTTCATGAAAGATCACAGGATCATTTTAGGCCCTGCTGCTACGATGCTGTCATAGTAACCAGTATCCTCGCTCTGGTGACTTCTTCTGACGTCATAGTTTGAATGGACATCAAGACAAAGGAAACAACTAGCATACCAATATCATAGTATTTATAATACGTTGGAGGTTAAAATACAAGTAGTCTAAGCAAATTACATCTATCAATTAAAATTACAATGGACTGTCTAGATCGTGAGAGACAATTTGATCAACTTTAACAACCTTTACAGATGTGCTATCATTATCAAAATCATCCATAGTTTCTACCCTGCAATGTTCACTTGAAACAATGATTTCATTATGTTCATCTTGATTCCTGTCATCTTGCATAAGATTCATCGTGTCAACAAAATGAGGCGGTGAAGGTCTTGCTACGGTTGCACTTGTTAATGGAGACTCGTGGTCTAAACTCACAACCATACCATCACTTATTGCTGAAAGAAAGAAAGGCATTAAGGGATGGCAGTCTGGTCTAGGGAGCTTCAAATTCATTATTTAATGAATAACCCCAGGTTTCAATGCAATAAATTCCAACTTTAGAAATATTAAAGTTGGCAGATTAAGTCCAGGGAGGGATGGCTCATTAATTTTCAAACAACTTCCAGGTCAAACGTTGCTACATTAAACTAATAGAACCATAGGTCAAATTGATCTAAATGCTTTGTTCCATAACGAATTTTCGCATTGGATTCAAGGTGGCAATTCAAAAAGGATTCATTTCGAAATAGGGAAATAGAAATCTCAAGAAACCTTCAATATTCGCAGCTGTTAAATTCTCTTCTGAAATTTCTCCAGCTGGAATAGGTATACTGAGATCAGTTTGAACCAACGCTTGAGACAACTCAACATTTCGAGCATTACTATTCACATGGTTATCCACGTCAGTCGTCACATCGTGAACAATGTATCCACCAGTTTGATGACTCGTCGGTTGTTGCTGCAGTTGTTGGTCAGCGGTCGATGTTATAATAGCATGCGTCATGTTTACAGGTATAACGAAATGATCTCCAATGTTCGATGACGTCATACCAGTCGAGTTAACGGGTATGAGTATCTGATGCGGTGAGATTGATGCAAGTTGGAACTGCAGTTGATAACCTTGCAATGGTGTCAAATCAATAGCTGATGTGTTTATCATGGTATGAGAATGGGTGCCTGCTATGCTATCTGCATCTAAGGCGAAATACGGGGCAATTTAGCAATAATGCAAGCTACACGCAATTTCCTTGGGGCATATGAGTGTCTATAGAAAGATTAGACGCTCATAGGGGCATATGAGTGTCTATAGAAAGATTAGAGGCTCATAGGGGCATATGGATGTCTATAGCAAGATAAGACGCTCATAGGAGAATATGAGTGTCTATAGAAAGATTAGACGCTCATAGGGGCATATGAATGTCTAACGAAAGGTCTGTGAATATTCTTTCGGGGACACGACGGCTCCCAGAAGCAAGGCTTTATTTGGTAATGAGAGTGCAACATAACAAACCTGTAACAGTAGATGTGGAGTCATTGGTGAGTAAGGCATTTGCTGCAACAACATGTGAAGACAGATGATCAGCGTTGTGTAACGACAAAGACGTTGGACTGACTGAAAATGTCGATGCTAATGCAACAGTTTGACGATCGATTTTCACTCGCAATGCATCCAGATAGGTCGTTTGTAAATAATCCATAATTCCTGATAAAATACGAACAATAAATTTGATATTTGACACCTAGAGCGATTTCGTATACTAGCTATGGTCCAGTCACATCTGTCGCGTAATGGTAAACCGTTGCCTCCTGGAGATCTCGATAATACACTGTTTTTCAATAGGTTATGTGGTCTTGCCAGGGGGCATTACAATGGCAATGTTGGGGAGAACAGCAGGTGTACTTGACTTACTGTCAAAACTCAAGTTCTTATAATCAGGAACATGTTTCTTGATGGCCCACCATTTACCTCGAAGCCACTGAGGTGATCGAGCACTAAAATACCAAAATGTTAAAAATCACAACAATTTGAACTCTGATAAATATAGCTAACACAGCGTGTTAAAAGATAAAGTTGGATGGTTGGGTAAACCTTGGCCATTGCTCGGCGAGTTTAATCCAGTCCAGCTCAGCGTCTTCTTCAACATCGAGGCTTGCAATTCTGAATAGAAAAAATAAACCGTTAGCCTTTAAATGCCTCTCAGAGACTAGATATGCAGTTAGAAGCATGCATATGCTTCTCCCTACGCCTTTAAACTTTATATACCTCTATTGTCAATCACATACAACTATGCCTGTGTTGTTTGGCTTCTAAGAACTAAGGTTTGAGATTAAGGTGCGGGTTACAGTAAAAACCCGCATGTAAGAACCTGTAAATTTCCATCCAGTCTATTGTTCCAAGACAATAGGCTATTGTTTCTTCTATTGTTTTGAGCAGAAATATCACCCAAAAGGTTCTTAATCCATTGGTTCTTATATGCGGGTTTTTACTGTAGTGAATTTCGAATGTCAAATATGTCTTTCGAATACCTTTCTATTAGCTCAGCTTCGTCATTTTTAGTCCATTCCTTCCCGCTTACTTCTTTCCAGTTCAGATAATTTAGCCTGGAAAGATAAGCTCGAATAAAATCAACCATATCATCATTTATAGTGACCCATTTAACCATAGCACAAGACGACGCGAACGGGATAACCATGTTGAGAGACAAGGATGATCATACCATTTTGAACGACATTGTTTCTCAGTTCTTGTGCCAAGTTTTTCAGCAATTGTTGACCAAGTGACTCCGGTTGTCACTGATTCACCCTCTTTCGTATTCGTCTGCTCCCTCACGCATTGAGATAAAATGGTTTCCTCTTCTTCAGTCCATCTGCCTGCAACAAAGGGGAACGAAATCAATGATACTCGTTCCCGTACTCTTCCAATTCGAGCGAGAGATTGGCCAATCGTAAGACATTAGACTCGTTACATTACGTCCCAGTGCCTCGCTCGCAACTCGCTCAAAATAAGGGAGTGCGAGCGAGGTGCTGGGACGTAACTCACACTTCAACCGAGCGAGCAAAATCGAGTGAGGCACAGGGACGCAATGTAATAATAACAATAATAATAATAATCGATTTATTTTGTGTTGGCTGCAAAAAAAAATAAGTTTTAATGAGTCTAGTCAGACATCTGCAAGGCTATAAACTTCTCAATAAAGTCACAAATGAGTATAAAATCGCACCCCGGCATAACCAAGTCCCTTATCCCAGATCAGACAAAATTCACTGTGATTTAACACAACAAATATGCTGTCTCTTTTTAATAACCAGCTTCGCATTTACCTTGCTTTAACAAGATTCTGAAATAACGAAGCAAGATGCTCTACAAAGCTCATTACATCGTCATAAACAGTTAATTCAATGATACTAATGTCCACGAAGTCAAGAGTAGTTAAAAAAGGAGGCATGTTTGTGCATACCAGTTTTTTTATTTTTTCTTAATAGCCTGCATCTGTCTTTGACTGAAGCTGCACTTCGCCCTAAATAGTGTCCAATTGTCGCCCAATCATGTCCATACTTTGCAAGTAATTCTTCCAGTTTCACTACTTCTTCATCTGTGTATTTTCCGATGTAATTCTTCTGGTCATAAAGGCGCAGCGTTTTACGATATATCGCAAATAATGGTCGGCAAATACCCTTTGCTAAGAAAAGAATAAAAATAATTATTCACTAGGCAATTCTTTTGACAAAAAAAACCTTTTGTGAATAACGCAATATGTTCTTACCTATTGATCGGTAAAAATGTTTTCTTTCGTCCTTTGGAGTGCAAAATATCAATTTACTCGGGTCGTCAATATTATTCACCTAGAAAAGCAACTTTGATCTTTTAGACACAAATATATTCTACGAAAACATAACAAAGTTTACCAAAAAGACCCACATTTACGATATTTCTACTCCCTCGACGATGAGAGAAGTATATCTCAAAACGTCGCACTCATTAGCACTCCCGTTCACGATGTGATAAACTTTTATTCTTCTTATGATACTTTTATGATTTGTAATACAATAGAAGCGTCAGATAGATTACCTTGCAATATCTATCAATGTTTTCTTTCAAAAGAGCAACTTCTTCTTTGCTCCACATTCCCTGCTTCCATTTGATGCCTAAAAATTAAGAATTTGGTGTTTAACAAGAGTTGGATATGTTGCTTACAAACCGTTAGGTGTGATAATGAACACGAGAAAAAGAGAAAAGATCAATTAGACAATCTTTACCTTTCATATGCATTGAACTCTTCTCGTCCTTCTCTGTGAACCAATGCTGATTCACTGAATCGATTTTAGCAGATGGACTATCCTGTAATTAAGAGCAACATGGTAAGAAATCTCGATTTCTAGTTTTCACGAGTTCAACTAGAGATATAACTATCGTTTCATACTGGCAAGTATGGGTATTTAAAATGTTGAGATTACTTCTATTGGTACTGTAGCAGAGGGAATGCTATCAAATGTCAAAGAAGGCTGTACTGTTGATACGGAATGTGCATCTATTGTTGCTGGCATAGTGTGATCGCCTTGCGACAATTGAACTGTGTATAACTGACCACCAATCTGCAGGAAGAATTAATACGTTAACCGATTGTATGATTAATAATCAATGAGTCATTCAGATGGATCACTTAATCACTTAGAGGAATCAGTTGATCAATTAGATGGATCACTTCATCACTTGGATGAATCACTTGATCACTTATATGGATCACTTGATCACTTATATGGATCACTTGATCACTTAGATGAATCAATGAATCACACAGTCAATCATTGCCAGAATCAGGCAATCATTAAACATCAAATTGATTGATTCCAATCATGTGACTAATCATGTTCATAATCATTTCCGAACATTTAATCACTCAACTCAATCAATTAATCACCTGTGAAATAGGTTGCATCTGAGTGATTGTATTTCCTTGTTGTTCAAGAATCATTGTTGTCCCATTGAGAAATGTTGAGCCATTTTGAGTTACATCACCAGGATCTATAGAATGATCCATCTTCTTCATCTTTGCTGGCTTTGATTTCGTTTTTGAAGGACGCTTTTGTGACCCAACAACTTTGCCTTTCACTGCAATATGGAATACAAAATTTCATCACCCACCATTGGCTGATCTCAATCAAAGATTTAACAAATCTCTTTACATTTACCATAAAAGCTCTATTAATGCCCAGGGGGGCTATTTGATTTCTGAGGTTCTAGGGGGGGACTATTAATGGAGAGGGGCTTAATAAAATCCTTCAGTAGACTTCAGAAAAATAGTTGTGTAAAATAAATGAAAAATAATTTTTATGGGCTTTTATGGTGCAATCAATCACAATTTTATCATCCTTCACAACTCCAAAAACAGGGGGGCTTGATAAGCAGGGAGGCTTAATAAAGGGGGGCTTAACAGAATGAGGGGATTAATAGAGAGGGGGGCTTAATAAAGAGGGGGCTAATAGAGATTTTACGTTAACACTCTACATACGTAAACTAACAAATTTTAGAAACACCTTTACCTACCATGGATAGATTTTCCATTTGCTTCAAGTTCTGAAGACGATGCCTTATCGTTTATGACAACCATAAATGATGATTCTACTTCATTGTTACGTTGAATTAAACCACCCTGTTTACTACAATCAAGTGGTTTGTCTTCCTCCATCAGCTGATCTCCACACATGATATGATCATCATTAGATGTTGTTCGATTAAAAGCAGTGCTTAGGCCAAGACCTTTATCATCATTTGGACATGTTGATGGTGGTAATGGCGATTCATTAGTCTGAATTAATTTGCCTTCATCTACATTACTGATATCTTCTGTTGATGTTATGAGATGTATTGGAATACTACTAGATTTGGGCTCATCTTCAAGATATTTATCAACGTCTTCATTCGTTAAATGCATCGATTGTGATAGTATCTTAACCTTTTGTTTTCCGACATTACCATCATCGTCTGCCCCGCTCGGAGCACAAATCGTTTCACTTCTTTCGCTTCTAAGCTCAGTCAAGCAGGAGTTATCACGAATTTGTGCCTGCTTTTCTTCTTCATCGTCAACAAAACTACTTTCCATTCGAAAATTCGCTCCGTAAAATTTCCAGCGTACGGGAACTTGGATTTCTTGGTAAAACCAAAGCAAGCAGACAGCCCCGAATGTTTAAAGTCCCGTACTTTACTTTCGAATCGAGAATCAGCAGGACGAAAACACGTGACACGATTAGACTCGTTACATTGCGTCCCTGTGCTTTCGAGCGAAACATATTCGAAAACTGAAAAGTATATTTGTTATTTCGAAGAAAAACCTACTGTAAGTGTTTTTTAGTTAGATGCAACAACTGAACACCAGAACATAAGTCCTAAATTATGTTCCTAACTCTCTGAAGCTTCCAAGCATTACTGAAAACATTATTTATCCAATCAGTGAAGTGAACTCCTGTAAAAAGATTTTGGACAAATTATCACACTTTAACAATCCAACAAAACAACTTTAGCGTTTAACAAAAAAATAATATACATAATCCTATATAATGAGCATAAAAGTTACACTGATCTCCCTTTCGTGAAAACCCATCAGAGAGCTTTATTAAAATCGTTCTTATTAGTAGTAGAAGTAGCGATATCCTGTCCTGGTGCTGCAAAATACTTTATTTGTTGAAACAGTAACACTCTTTTAAATTACGGTTTCAATGATTTGGTAAAGAATACTAAAAATAAAAAATTGCAAAGAATCAGTGATTAGTGATTAGTGATTCAACGATTTGGAATTCGAGGAATTCCCAGATGTCAGGTTTCTATGGAGAAGGAAATTGTCCTCAAGCAGCTAGAGAGGATTCCCTTTGATTGTCACAGGGACTCGAGGCTGGAACAAAAGGACAGACACATGTCCACGTAGAGAATGTCAAGAAAGCCAACTATTCGTCCAAGATTTTGCACAATCGAGTTTATTAAATCCTTGACTAATTACATTGATCTAGAAGGAGTTAAATTGGCTAAGAAGTATCAAAGATGAAGGCTTTAATTTTGGTTGGAGGATATGGCACGAGACTTCGTCCATTAACGCTGTCAAAACCAAAGCCTCTGGTTGAGTTTTGCAACAAGGCTATGTTGCTGCATCAAGTTGAAGCCTTAGCAGAGGTGGGCTGTCTTGTTCTAGATAAACTCATAGCGTAGTTGTTTCTTGAAAGACTTGATATTCTTTAATGATTGCACTGGACTGGATTAGGTTCACTCACGAGTGTTGCAACTGTTTTTGTTGTTAGGTTGGAGTTAATCATGTGATATTGGCTGTCAGTTACTTGTCAGAGATGCTCGAAGGGGAATTGAAGAAAGAGGAAAAGAGGGTAATGTAGTTTATCTTTCATGCCATCACAATTAGCACGATAGAGATTGAAAACGCGTTTCACTCACAGGGGGTGTGGGTGTGCTATTGGTAAAGGAGGGAGGAAGTATTAGCAGTATTGATATTACAAGACTTCTGTATGACGTCAGACTTTTTTATATTGATTTAGTTGAAGGGGTAACCCCCCGTGTCCCTCCTCACCTTTACCAGTATCTCAAGGAGAAGTGATGGTCACTTTTATTGCTTATGAGAGAGTTGTTATCCATAAAATATTATTACTATTATTAACTGTTAATTACCATTTTTTCTATTGTTCATAACGATAAATATTATCACATTTATCAGTGAGTCAATTGACATAGGATGATTTTTGGACATTTACTTTTAGCTTGGTATTAAGATCACAATGTCACATGAAACTGAACCACTTGGCACAGGTGAGACAATGTGTCATTCATGATCTTGGTATATTTGCATTGAAATTGATTTCACAGGTATTTGAGACACATTCCAGAGATATTGATAAGGATTTTTATTAAATTTTTAGCTGGACCACTTGGCTTAGCAAAGGAGCTTCTTAAGGAAGGAAGTGAACCATTTTTTGTTCTAAACAGTGATATAACATGTGATTACCCATTTGCACAGATGATAGAATTTCATAATAGCCATGGCAAAGAAGGCACTATTGTTGTAAGTTAACTGTTAAGCAATTTTGATTCTGCTATGCAATAAAGGCCCACAAAGAAGATTCTCTTAATTTTAATTTTTACATGTTAATTTTACGGTGGTGTAGCCCAATGGTTAAGGCGCTGGATTTCGTATCCTTGAACAGCAACCTTCCTGGGTTCTAATCCACGAACGGTTGGAACCATGAACTTCCAAGCCGACAGCCAACTCAGCTGTCCATCCTTCCGAGGTCGTTAAATGAGTACCAAAGTTATTGGGGTAGTAAATGACAGTGTCCCCAATTAGTAGATATGCTAAATACATTCAACACTAAAATAAAGGCATTATTATTATTATTATTATTATTATATCAAGCTTCTTGTTAAACAACAATATACTATTGTTTCTTATATTGTCTTGTGCAGAGAAATCACATTTAGAGCTCTTGATGCATAGGTTTATAATGGCAAAGGATCTGTTGATGTTGTGATTAAGTGATTTCATGATTTGATTAAAATCTGATAAATTGATTCAATGCTCATCGAAGTGATCAAATAATCAGCATATTTTGTTATTGATTTATTGCTTGATTTCAGTGATTAACTGGGTTGATTCAAGTGATAAGCCAACTGATCAATTGATTATCTCGCTGGGTAGTCAATTTGTGGCTAACTAGATGTTAGATCCACTTAATCATAGAAAACCGACTTGATCAATCTATTTCTCGTTTTCAGGTAACCAAGGTTGATGAGCCTTCTAAATATGGAGTTGTTGTTTACGAATCTTGCAGTGGAAGAATCAAGCAGTTTGTTGAGAAACCCAAAGAATTTGTCTCAAACAAAATTAATGCTGGGATGTATATATTCACTGCAAAAATCTTAGACAGAATAGAGGTAATAGCTTGATGTTTATTTTCACTTGTCACCCTGCTTTTTCTATCTCCATTCTGTTGTTGACCTGTTCTGGAAGAGTTTTTTCATTGCATCTAACAACGGGCACCAATGACGTAGAAATTAAGGGGTATGTGCCTCCTACTTGTCTGCATAGCCTACAGCATGCCCTTTTATGGATAAAACTTTGCCCTCCTTCAAATTAAGCATTCTCTGGTTGCCCCTGCCCCCAATCTCGAGCATTTTTACGTCCTGGCACTACTCTTTTGTATATTCTATATTACCCTTGTGTTGCTTATTACATTTGCAGCCCAAACCAATGTCAATTGAGAAAGAAGTTTTTCCATTTATGGCTGCTGACAACGAGCTCTACGCAATGGATCTGTCAGGTGATCTTAAAAGTATTCCTGATTCTTTTAAGGACTTTTCTTGTTATGCTGCGACAACTTTCATTGAACAGTAAAGTAGTTCAAGGGGTTAGATGTTAGCTTGCGTCTGTCGTATGTCAAGCGCACATTATAATTCAATAGCCGAATAACTTGCTGTGCCGGCCAATTTTGATTGTGGTATGACGCATGTATGTAGAGCGTAATGGTAGATGACTTCTACGGGTGACGGATGACTATATGTCTGGTGCGTTGATTCCTTTGATCTTCTACTATTCTCTGCTGTTTGTAAGGGCTGCTGTGGAGTACTGGTAAGTTACTTGCACTCTAACCTCGAGACCACTGGTTCAAAACCTGATGAGGACATCTACTTTGTGTTTTGATCAATTTGTAATTTAAATATTGGGTGTTGGAATTACGTAGTTAGTGAATTCAGTGCATGCGCAGTGCCATATATAGGCCACTACGCAGGAGTATGAATGACGTAATAGTACTGACAGTGCCTGGTGTATCAGTTAGGGTTAGGGTTAAGGTTAGGTCATGCGGAGGAGAAAGGTGGTGAGAATGCGCAGTAGCCTAATAACTAGTACTGCGCAGGAGCGTAGATGACGTAATGGTGTCTCTAATGGTTGATGCATTGGCCTAAGTGTTAGGGTTAGCGTTAGGGTTAGAGTTACGTCATGCGGAGGAGAAAGGTGGTCAGCATGCGCAGTGGCATATTTATAGGTACTGCGCAGGAGCATTTGTGACGTACCGCTGGTGGATGCATTGGCCTTAGGGCTAGGGTTAGGGTTAGGTCATGCGGAGGAGAAAGGTGGTGAGAATGCGCAGTAGCGTAATTGTTGGTACTGCGCAGGACCGTATGTGACGTATTGGTGCTCATATGGCTAAGGCATTGGCCTTAGGGTTAGGGTTACATCATGCGGAGGAGAAAGGTGGTCATTATGCGAAGTAGCATATATATACGTACTGCGCAGGAGCATATGTGATGCATTGGCCTTAGGGTTAGGGTTAGGGTTAGAGTTAGAGTTAGGGCTAGGGTTACATCATGCGGAGGTGAAAGGTGGTCAGTTTGCGCAGTGGCATATATATACGTACTGCGCAGGAGCATATGTGAGGTGACGCTGGTGGATGCATCGGCCTTAGGGTTAGGGTAAGGGCTATAGTGCCTAAAGGTGAGCGTTCATGCGCAGTGCCAGATATAGGCCACTGCACAGGAGTATGCTTGACGTAATAGTACTGACAGTGCCTTGTCCTGGTGTATTAGTTAGGGTTAGGGTTACGGCTATAGTGCTTTCGATGTGCAAAATGCTTGATGTATTGAGTTATATTTTGTCGTTATTTCGGGATTGCTTTATAAAAGGGTTTCGTGCTGATTTTGAAAGCTTCAGTTTTGCATTTAATAGGTTACTGGATGGATGTGGGGCAGCCGAAAGATTTCCTCTCAGGAATGGCTTTTCATTTGAATGGAATTAGATCGAAATCACCCGATCTTCTATATCATGGACCTGGAGTGCGGGGAAACGTTTTAGTGGTAAGTTATCTTGCAGCTCTCATTTTGTAATAAAGATACGTGATGGCTGTTTTTGTAGTAAGGGCCTACGAAGTGTTTATATGGCAAACTACCAACCCGCTTGCCGAGGTCCCCGCTATGCAGTGAGATCTTGCCTGGCCCATCTGAACATGCCCTTAGCAACTATTGTTGTAGCAACTGTTCCATGATTTGCGACTCAAGATCATGTACCTGATGTTAATGCGATTTTATTTTAGGACCCGTCAGCAAAGATAGCTGACGATGTACAAATTGGACCAAATGTCGTAATTGGTCCAGATGTAGTCATTGAGACGGGTAAGTCCATTGTCAATCTCATCCCTTTGATTGATAAGCGTTCAGCTTGTGTTTTGATTATAGTATTGCTGTATTTTGATGTTTGTATCTTTGCTTTTACAGGGACATGTCTTTCAAGATGTGTTATAATGAAAGATGCTAAAATCAGATCACACTCCTGGATTAACTCTGCCATTATTGGTTGGAAATCAGTAGTAGGGCGATGGGTAACTATTCAATATATATATACATATATATACACCTTTTAGCTTACTCATACTTCAGTCAAACCTGTCTTATCTCTGTCAGCTTTGTCATACCTCTTTTTGCCTTGTCATACCTCCTTCAGCCTTGTTATACTTCTCTCAGCTTTGCTTTACCTTTCTCAGCATTGTTACACCCCTCTCACTCTTGCCATAACTCTCTTTGCCTTGTTATATCTCTGTTAGACTTTTCATACTTCCCTCAGCCTTGTTATACTTCTATCAGCTTTGCTGTACTTTATTCAGCCTTGTTATACCTTCCTCAGCCTTGTCATACATCTACCATTCTTGCCATACCTCTCTTTGCCTTGTCATATCTCTCTTTGCCTTGTTACCCCTCTCTCACCCTTGCCAAACCTCTCTCAGCCTTTTTATACCTTTAACACCCTTGCCATACCTCTCTTTGCCTTGTTATTCCTCTCTCAGCCTTGTTATACATCTCTCAACCTTGCCATACCTCCCTCAGCTTTGTTATGCTTCTCTCAGCTACCTTCCCCAGCCTTGTTATACCTCTATCAACCTTGTTATACCTCGGTCAGCTTTATTATACCTTTATCAAGCTTGTTATACTTCTCTCAGCCTTGTTATACCTTCTTCAGCCTTGTCATACCTCTATTAACCTTGTTATACTTCTCTTAGTTCCCACCTGTGGCCTTTTTGACGCTCTGTGCTCTTCTATCAACCTTTGATTTCTGTTAGCGATTCGTTATTTGCCTCAGGTTCGAATGGAAGGTGTAACAGTTCTAGGAGAAGATGTTCAAATTAAAGACGAGGTTTATCTGAATGGAGCAAGGGTTCTGCCTCATAAGAGCATCACAGCTTCATACCCTGAGCCAGAAATAGTCATGTAGGGTTTCTAATTTCTAATTCACGCGAGAATCATGTAGCTTTAGATTGATTCTTGCTTTGGAAGTAATTTTTATTTTAGGCTGAATCTCGTTAACAGATTTTATTCCACAATTGTCTTTTGTATGGGATAAAGAAAGATGTGGGGTGGAAATATGGGTTGTTTGAGGATTAAACTAATAAATATTAATGCAATTAATAACCAATAGAATAAATTCATAATATTTAATGTTTTATTCAATTAGTTTGCCAACATCCCTCGCAATTAAAATTTTTCATTTTCATGTATATTATTTAGGTTTATTACCCACACTATGCGAAAGAGAAACAATTTATTTTTATTTGATATATTATATATAACAGCTGGGCTCGATGATCTCTGCATGGTGTGGCTTCATTTCTTTTTTTAGTCATCCTTCTTTGTGTCAATGATCTGTTCTCAATAAAGGCGTTTGCGAATGAATGATTGTCTGATACAATTGATTGATTGGTCGAGCGAGTAGTTCGTATTATCACTTCTTAACTGATGTAACCGATTAACATGTTATTTTATAGTTTAAAATTTGAAAAGCATCTTGTATCTCTCGTTAAGCCACAGCGGATAATTGTGACATGTTTTCAGTGTGGTTGACCGATTGAGCCATTGATTGACTGATTGAGCCATTGATTGACTGATTCAGCAATTGATTGACTGATTGGGTCATTGAGTTTTTATGTAACTTTGTCCAACTACTGAACAAACAAAAGCAAATATAATAAACATTTAAAAACTTCTTTATAAACTATCTTCAAAATGTCGAAGTTTAACAAAACGCAACAAAATGTTATCAAAAGTCATTTATAAACGTTTTACAAATATTGGAATTGAAAAATACTTTGACACAGCGAAAGCATATAAAACTCAAGATTATTTTACTTCTGTTCAATTACCTAAAACATCTTATATCTTGATTAAAAAATATCTTACAGCTAAAGCTATTAACTTGAACCATCAAAAATTAACAAAATTTGAAAAGGTTATTGCAAGGAAAACACCTATAAAATTACCACTTACAATAGAGCATTGTTTAAGAGAGAAGTTATCTATCAGCAGCGACATCTGGGAGGGTGGTGGCTTTATCCAGCACGACTTTAGAGTGAATTAAGCATTCGTCTTTGAATTCTGTTAAAACCTGCGTTAGTGCATCGCCAAGTAATTTCTCATGTTCTGGGAGTTTTCTAAGTTCAAAAATAATCAAAATTTCAGTTATATTTATATTCAAGTATAAGTAGAAATTTAGAGTAGTTTCACTTGAAATGTTTTTACACACAAACTTACCTTGCGATCAATTTCACAACCATCGCAATAGTTTCCGAACCGTCTAGATAGTTCTGTTGGAAAAGTGATAGGCTTATAAGCATGAGAACAAACTGTAAGCTATCTAGCTTCATAAAAACATTTGACCACCAACCTTTTCTATTTTTTTAAGCTTTCGTTCTAAAATAATCTTCTGGGCTTTAACTTTTGCTTTTGCTATCCTCTTTTTCTTAAGTCTCTTCCTTCTATCATTAAATAATTTCACTTTCTTTGCACGACAATCAGATTGGCTGACAATTTTATTTGCTTCATTCATATTACCTGTCCATTTTCTCCCTCTATTAACTTCTTCAAAATTATCAACTGAAGTGTTGTTAGACTTATTACGAGCTACACATCGTTTCCATTTTCCTCTGAAATTATGGAATTGCCCACTAACTGCTGACATTTGATCAATTCCACTTGCATTTAACCCCAACATTTGCCTGTGCATTTTCCTTTGTTTTTTCACTGGAGAATGAACAATGTTCTCAATTTCTTTGCCTTTTCCCTGATTAACCTTTTCAGTTGTGCTCAAAGCTTGAAGTTTTATATTGCTTGAAGTTATGGCATCTTCAACAACACCTGGATCCTTTTCAATTGATAGACACCTGCTATTTGCATTGCTGCTACTCACACTGCTATCATGTGAACTGTCATTTTTTCCACTGCTATCATGTAAACTGTCATTTCTTCCACTTTTATTACGTAAACTGTCATTTCTTCCACTGTCACTTCTTCCACTATCACTTCTTCCACTGTCATTTCTTTCACTGTCATTGCTTCCACTGTTATTGCTTACACAGCCAACATTTTCCTCATTGCTATCTGCACCATCATTACATGAACTGCTGGTCGTACTTACATCACTACTGCTACTTGCAACGCTGCTACCATCTGAACTACCACTGCCTCCACTACTTGAACTACTGCTGCTACTTGAACTATTTCTTCTTGAGTTGTGTTTTTCAACCACTATTTCCAAATGACCATTGGTCTGTTTCTTACTTTCTTCCTTCATCTCTTTACTCATTTCATGAGACTTTGAAACACGACCGTTCACTGCATTGAACTGAGATTGATAACCATTTGCTAACTGGTTTACAATTTCTCTCTTTGATGCATTGACATGTTCCTTGAGATTCTTTACCTTATCAAATTGATCCAGCTTCCTTTGTTTAATCACAAGATGACTATCCAAGCTTCTATTCACTTCTTTTGAAAAACTAACATTAACCTCAGCATCCTTTTCTTTGCTTAATGGGCTCTTACCTCCTTTGGCACTATCTTTATTTACAGATGGAATACTCTCATGAATCTTGATATTTGCTTTATTTACTTTCAGGTTCTGCTCTGTTTTTGGTTGAGCATTGTTTGTGCCATGCTTTGAAACTTTACTTCCACTATTCTCTGGTGATTCTAAAGCTTTTTTCTGTGGAAGGAAGATTGCTTTCTCAATGCGTTCTTTGACTTTTTTCAATTCCTCGTTCAACTTCCTATCATCCAGCCTGTCTGCTTTTCTTTTCCGCCAATTTTGACTCCGGCTTGTTGGAGCTTTTTTTCCTGACTTTTTGTAACCATTTGAAAAATGCTCTTTGGTTGATGGTATGTTGCTTGATTGTGTTGAAACATTGCTGAAGAACGGGACATCCATCACTGGTCTGAACAACGGAGTATTATAAGCCCCTAAGAAATATTAAAGATCATAAAGATCACATTAATAATTTATATATCCCATGAGGAAGTGAGGCTTATGCTTAAAACAACATGTGTGTGCAAGCAAAATTCCTAGGAACTTGAAAGACCTGAAATCATAATAATAAGCACGAGAATAAAACGCCAGAGAGCAAACTTTTATTCATAGATTCAATTATTGTTACGTACTGTTATTTTGTTGGGCTCGCAAAACAGTTCTGGCATGTTCAGTCAACAAACCAACTGTCAGTCTGTCTCCAAATAAGAATTTATTGTTATATTTTGAGATAATTTCTTCTATTGTTCTTCGATCGTAAAACTGGTACACAGCAGAGAAAGTCTCAGCCGTTCCATGGCCTCGCGATTCAGAGAAACAAAGTCTACATTTCTTTCCTTCTTTTCGGATAATGTAAGTACTGCAAAATAATTGATAACGCAAGTTATTGCTTGGCTTGGCAAATCGGACTTCTCGTCCTTGTCACATAGCAGCGAGCTAAAACGCACAAGTAGTAGCAATAAAAATAAGTTATTAATTTAGAAGCACAAGATCATAAAGTCTTACCAGATTTTATACACATTATTTGGGTTAGTTATTCCACTTACAAATACGCAAAGATTGGGATTTTCAAAACGGTGATGTTGATTTTGAAAACACGATCCCGACATTTTCCATTTCCAGAGAACCAAGCAACGAACAATGAAAACAATTAAAACAGCAAAACAAAATAAAATAAAACAAAGAAATAGCAGCTTGATTGACAAAAGGTCAGCAGGGTAAGTCCCTGTGCGGATGGCGAATCTTTATGTCAGGTCAGATGAATCTGAATGTGAATGGGTTATGATTTTATTATACTTCATGTAAAGAATGTCCAAAAGAATATTTTGATGAAAATTTATATTGTACTCCAAAATCAGGAAAGGTTAAGAAACTGCAGCACCCAAGGCAAAAACTTAAAAACTGACTTTATATTGAAAATATAAAAGAATCCAGAGTTCATATTTTTTATTGAAAATCTTGGAAAATAGATAGACCACTTCAGGTCCATAATGAGAATAAGACAAAAAATACATCAACTTAAAAATCCGATGATAATTATGAAATAGAAAATATTAAATCTTCACTATAGACTATTGCCTGGAATTATTAATAAAGGTAATGAAGTTATGAATGGCCTAAAGTCTGTTAAAAACTGGCCTAGCCATCGGAGTTTGGTGCAGGCGTTGGTTTGTGGATTCTTTTTGCCCCACGACCAGGAGGGGGTTTTGGCTTATCGAATTTAGGACGATGGAGGGTCTTTTTGGGATGTACTTCATCTTGTAAAAACTCCTCAGTTAACTCCGCTCCGCCTGATATTTCAATCTATGAATTAAAAATTTAGCGAGCATTATAATAAATAATGTTATTAGAATGTAGCGAAATGTCTAAATGGGCAAATATATTAGCGAAATGTCTAAATTGGCAAATATATTGCTCCAAGGCACAGTGAGTTTTTTATGATAGTAAAATATGCGTGAAAACAAGGGGGCAGAGAGGGGAAGTGAAAAGCTGGGAAAAGATAATATTTAATATTAAAGAAATTTGGCTACCTTACGAACAATTTCCATCTCCTCCACCTGTTCACAGAAGCCGATGACAGCGGCTTTACATGAAGAATATAGCATGCGTTCTTTCACGGAGCACGAATAACCCGGCATGGAGTAAATGAAAACTGCAAGAAAATAAAAATAATTAATTATCAAAATAACAATTCCCGCAATCGTTGAAATTATAATCATTATTCAGGTGTTATTGTAAGTGCTTAGTGTTTTGTAACTCAGCGAGGGTAAACTTCCTTGAAAGAACCTTGAAGGGGCGAAATACCGGGGGAAAATACACTTACCTATATTTTCCATGTAATCTCCTTCGTGTGTGTGTTTGAAAAGAAAGAAATGATAACGTGCTGCGTCGGAAGGAACCATTGTTGACAGATCATTAACATGCAAATCAACTTCTGCCCTCTCTAAGTTGATTTCTTCTTTATCTATATCTATGCTCTAAGAAGAATTAAATATATTTTTACTATTGCATAACACCAGATAATGTAATACAGTATAGCGTAGTTAGTATATTGTAACACAGTAAAGTACAGTAAAGTATAACATAACATAGTTTCATATAGTATGACATAGAATGGAGTATAGTCTAGTCTAGTCTAGTCTAGTCTAGTCTGGTATATTATAGTATAGTATAGTATACAGTCGACTCTGTTTAATTTGAACACCCTGGGGAAGCGTGGAAATGTTCGAATTACAAAAATTTTGAATAATAGAGGTTTGTTTTATAAGAATTGGTTCATTAGTGATCCTTGAAGGGACAGAGAACTTCGTTCGAATTAGATAGAGCTCAAATTACACGAGTTCAAACTATGGAGATTTGACTGTAGTATAGTAGAGGATGGTATAGTATAGAATAGTATAGGATGTTATAGCATAGCATTGTATAGGATGATGTGTTGTAGATGATTGTAGTTTATGTCAGAGTTATTGTAGAGCACAGAATCATATCTTGCATAGCATACCAGTTGAACGTAACAATTTTCTTTTCCTTTCAGCCTCCTCAGCTCTTCAAGTGCCTCTTCAGCAATCGGAAAATGAAGTCCAGGAAGTGTAACATGCTTTGAATCCACACCTCGATGCACGATATGCTAAAAAGATAGTTAATGAATGGTTTGTTATCTTTATATTAGCTTACGTGACTTCTTTTGAAACTTGCATTGTGATGCGATGAGATTTGAGTAATAAACTACCTCATTGCTCTGCAATTCTTTCAGTTCCATCTCTTTCTCAGTCAGTGGTGCTTCGGCAGTCTTTGCTACCATGTGCTTGCGATAACCTTCAAGTGATACCTCAGACTAGAAACAGATACGGTATCAATAATATTGTTACATACTTGAACACAGACATTTGTCTTCATTTTCAAGTCCATATATAACCAAGGGATCTTACAGAATGCGTTGCAAATATCTCATCAACTATATGACCATTTCCGAACTCCATTTTCATGGTCGCCCGTGTACCAGCAAACAGCATCTTCTCTCTCACCTATGGAAAAAAAAATCAAAAAAATATTATTTTGTACGTGAGATATATCACCATAAATCAGATAATTGCGATATGAATTGAATCAATTTTGAGCTTACCACAGCAAAGTCAGGGGAATAAGCTATGAACAGCCATTCGTAGCCTTGGTTATTTTTTGTGTCCATTCGGTACAAAAGGTAACACGGTTCCTTCTCGTGAAGGAATGGCAAAACACAATTATCATAATCTTTAACAAGTCAAGGAAAACAATGGGCATTACAGACGTATAGCATACATTGATGCAAGAGAGGGGAGAGGGAGGGGTAGAAGGGGGAGGGGGAGGAGAGGAGGAATGCTATTTCATTAAAAACATTAATTTACTTTGACAATGTTGACATGTCATAGAATCGAAAATTGAAAAATCGCTCCAGGCTGTAGTCATTGACCCACTTGGCTCACATTTGCTTCCGAATGCTGATCGTTTCTAGTTAACCTAATGACCAGGTGTCCCTGATCTGATTTCACTACATAGTTTGGTTAATTTGAAAATAGGATACCATCTTCAAAACTGCCTTCTGGCTCCTTGGAATCTTCCAAAACAAGTTCCTCTACAAAATAGAAATAAATAGTCTTTTTTCAAGAAACTCAAATTGAACACCCACTCAACTCATATATATATATAATATACTGAGATCTAATTAAATTACGAAGATATTAACAACATACAACCATACCATCTTTAATGCCAATTTTTATGCATCGAACTCTCCCTTCTTTAGCTTCTCCCAAGAACTTCGTAAGATCATGATTAGCTAGGAATTGATATGAGGCATAAATTGATCAGTGTTTCAGATGGTTCAAGTGTCAAGGGTAAACAAACAAATGAAAGGAGTCGCGAAATATTTGAAAAAAGAGGCCTAGCTCAATTTTTTCACGCAGCAAGTTCTCGAATCGACTAATTAAACACGATTACTCGTGTTTATATCGTGTTTACGCTATTTCAAGTCAAAAGGAGCCATCTTCATTACCTTTGATTCCAGTCTGGTGCGACATTTTTGAGCAACTGTACCCTCCTGATCCCGCAACTGATCAACGAAATCTTGTGATGAGCGATCCTTCCGGGTCGGTGGGTTGGTAAAAAATACTAGTCGCCAAAAGCACCATACATAAAAAACTGGTCCTGGTGCATACTAAAATTGCTTTGCTTGTTATATATAAACATCATGGCGGCGGACATGTGCAGAATTTCTCAGCGAGTTCTTTTCCTGAGGTACTCAATTAACACCTCTCTGCCAGGTATTCATATCTTGCTAATGTACAGCTTTTAAATTTTTTAAAGAATTGATAGTCTTTCTACTAAATATACTTAAATTTTTCTCTAAAAGCCATTGCACACTAGAGATTAGGGTGTGGCAAGTTATATGGGTGGAGCAGGGCGTGGTCCTGTAGAATTTATCACAGTGTTTATTTAAAAAATAAAATAATTATTAAATCATTATTGCGTTTTATTAAAATAATGTTTTTCAAAATTATTAGCAGAATTAGTTATTTTATCTACTTGGTTTGTTAATTTTACAGGCTTGAGAAAGAAGTGCAGAACCTCATTCTTATCAACGGAAGCAGTTGCGAATGTTGATACACCAATTTATAGAAAGCCTTGGCGAGTGTTTGTGGCAGTTTTATTAGAAAGAAAGCCAATCGTATCAAAAGCAAAAAATGATATTGAAATGAAATTTGATGATTTTCAAAGGAAGCTGGAATTCGAACAAAGTGCATTGTCAGATTACGAGTTTATGAAGAATAAAATCAAGAAAAGCTCAGTGACGGGAAAAAAGAAATTGACAGAAGCAGAAGAGCAGAAACGGATTGAAGCCGAGAGGGAATTTGCAAGATTGGAGGTAGCTAAAGCTGAATTCATTTCGAGAAGCTAGTTACGAGGAGAGTCATAGGAGTATTATGTGGCATTGTATACTCAAATTGGCTCAAATTGAACTTTAAAGTCACTGAAAGAGTTTTCTCTTTAGCATTTAGAGCAAATGTTAGTTCATGATATCCTTAATTAACAATGCTGTTGTTAAGTTTGAAATTTTTTAAAATTTTTCTATTTTCATTAGGATGAGGAAAAGTCAGTTCAAGAAGAAGTTGAGAATCTCAAATTACAAAACCGACTTACACCTGATGATGAAACAAACAATTTGATGTCGTTAAACAGAAATCTTGATAAGAGTTTGCACCTTGTTTTGAAAAACGAAACAAAATGGTTGCTTCCTGAGGCTGAGATTGCAGAAGGAGAAAACCTCAGACAGGTATAACATGATTCATAATATACAATATACAGTTTTTTCATAAAAAGACATAACTGAGTACTATTTTATAAGAAAGCAGTATGCAGTTTGTCAAAGAGTTAAGAAAGTTTAGTACTGGATTTTTGAGACTTAAGAAAGCTAAACAATTTAGATTTTCAAATTTTCAAGAATAAATTGTTCTTCAAGCACTAATTAATTAATATTGTGACTATAATGAATTGTTTATTAACATTTAATGTTCAACATTTTTGCTTTGCTTCTGGAATAATAATCCAAGGAATTCAAGTAATCCTTCAATTTTCTCATATACATTACTTGTGAATTGAATTTTCTGTTTTTCCGCAGGCTGCAGAACGGATTCTACGTGATCAGTATAACACTGACATTCCAGCATTGTTTTTAAGCAATGCTCCATCAGGTGTTTATACAGAGGAAATTGATAGCAAGGACAAAGTGAAGAGTGATTATCAAGGAAGAAAAGTAAGCCTTTAATTCGGTTTTTTCCTTTTTGGAGCTCCATGATATTTTAACTTCGCCACATCTGTGATACGCAATGAAATGCATCAATGATACTTGGCATTGCTTATTCCTTTTTTGATAAACCATTAATTTGTGAAGAATTCCCTGTAGGATATTCACAAACACGAAATATCAGCTGGATTTTTATGAAATATTAAGCATTTTAAATGCTATACTGTGCAGTCAACCAATAAAGTTATTGGTCTAAACTTGCTGCTACTTGCAATACATTTACTAAGAAATTTCAGTGTCTTAATACTTGACCTCAATATCCTTGCGAATGATCTTCAGGATGGGGGCTAATTTGTGGGGGGGGGCTTTTTCAAGGGGGGCATTCTTGGATTTATTAAGTGATGGTGTGATGATCTTTTGTTTCAGGTTTTTTTCTACAAAGCAATGCTACAGATGGGAAGAAATGATCTACCTTCTCTCAAAAATGAATTTAAATGGCTCACCATAAATGAAATGTACAAGACCATACCAACAGAGTATTTTAAACAAGTCAGCAAGTTTATCTAATAAGGTTAGTTCAATGTTTCATTAAGAGTCCAATAGGTATGCGAGTCTATTTCTCCACATTGTCTGCTGCAATGCGAATTTTAGCCTCCTGTTAGAAGATCTACACCAAAATAAGTAAACACCAAGGTTTGCTTTTGTGAGTATTAATGCAAAATTTATAAAGCTGAATATTTTCTGAACAATTAACTTTTGGATATAAATTAATAGTGGTGATAAAAATTATTTGCAACACGAGCTGTATAAAACAGAACACAAATAATCCCCCCTATCCAGCCCCCTTCTCTAGCCCCTCCCATTTGATATCGTCTGTTGATGATCACTACTAAACTGCGTATTTCCAGCATTTTATGCTTTGCAACATTTTGGAGGGAAGTATATGTTAAAATCTTCACTCCAAATGCCAGGTTTAACTCAGTTTATATCTACATTTTCAGTGCTATAAATCGTTATTAATTGGGTAATAATTTAGGAATATAATGATTTGGAAGATTTGTTAAACAAGCTGGGTGACTGTGTTGGTTTGAAATGAACTGATTTTCATGATTTTCTACCCCAAGAAAGATTGAGTGATTTTGCAGCTTTTAGGATACTTTCATAAGCTTCATCTCGCCCCATCATTGCACCAAAAAGAAAGGGCTGAAATAAACAAAAGGTAAATTTAAAAATCTAATATCAAACAATACCATTTAACATCAAACAATAGGGGTAAAGTTTTTTTAATAATGCGAGATGTTTAGAGTTTGCAAAAGTTTACTGACCTTTTCATTAGTTTTTGTCATCACTTCGATGGACATCCCACTTCCAGGTAGGATTGAAAATGGCTTCGACTGAGGAAGAACAATATAATAGAAAACATTATTAGACACATGTTTGAGCTCTTCGGGCTTCCTGAACAGGAGTATGTTGAAATTGGTTAAGTATTAAAAATATTTACTATTACAAACCTTGTTGACTTCGATAATATCATGGAGACGCAAAGCGAAATTCTTTTTCGAATGAAACTGATTGCGTTCGAAACAGAGAAAACTGGAATGGTAAAAACCATATAAACCAATAACATTAGAGAGTTGCTATCACATGACCAGGAAAGCTAACTAGCTGATTGGTCAATGATATTTCACTTACTTTTTCGTCAAATACAGTCGGCCATGTTTCATGTTGGACAACGGGTTATCTTTATTCAGCAGGGTGCATCTTCGCCCGTCTTGCCAGCCTGAAATTATCAATAATAGACGTTCACCTTACCCCCGGGACTTTGCTGCTTGACTAGACTTAACAATATTCAAATTGAGAGTGTTTGGCGGGGGGGGGGTGCATAGCTTACCAAATAATGGATGCTCGGATTGTGGTAGCTGAAATCTGTCACAAAACACAATCGTCTCCCAAGACGCGTCTTCTGATTCGTCATCCGCCAAGTTACCTTTTGCATCTGCTCCATTTCTTGTTGGAGATGATCGCGTGTTGGTCTAGAACAACCGATAAATGTTACATTTTTAATCGAATCTTATGAAACGCGTAAAACACCAGCCAATGAACTAACACATTTTGCTATAAAATTTAATGTCTGGTCTATAGAGTACAACAAGTCCTCGATTAAGCCCTCGGGGGCTTATTTCACAAAAAATATTTTAGGGTGGGGGCTTAATCGAGGACTTGCAGTAAACATGCAAATTTTGCATCCAGCCTATTGTATTTGAACAATAAGCTGGACAATATTTGAACAATATTTATTGCTTCTTCTATTGTTTTGAAGTGAAATTTTGGCCCAGAGGGTCTTAAGTTGGTTCTCAATTTTAGCCCAGAGGGTCTTAACTAGGTTTCTACTGTATAGTTCATATACCTTATCAGGATTGATAAAATTTAACTCACGTCATCTTGAGTGTTGGCTGCACCATTAACCTGGCTTCTGTCTGTCCCATTCTCTGTGTCTGTTTTGAGGGCGTTCGCTTGCTCCCTGGTTGGCAGTTCATCCCAAAGCCGGGCAATGTTGTCGTATCGTTTCTTCACCTTTAAAAATAGAAATAATTTTCGCATTTCATTAATCGATTATCCACTTGTTTGTGTTAACCAATTGGATCACAGCACCCCAGCTCACGTGATAGCTATTCTGCGAATTGATTGGTCCGTGTCTTGGGGTAATAGAAATTGCCTAACCTTTGGAAACCTCTTGTATATTGGTGATACGATAAACAACTTGCACCCAAGTCCAAAGCCTGAAAAGTAGACATTAATTGGTGTTGTAAAGAGATACAAATAATGGATAAATAATAGTAGATATAGTAGATTATAATAAGAACTAGGAAGGCTGGCGCGAGTAGATTATAATAAGAATAGCGTACACTATTGCGAATACCAGACAACTAAATTCGACATTGCATGCTCGAAACTTTACATTATATGGCTGTTCACAGTTGTCTGGTGATCGCAATAGCGTGCAAATCCGAGTTACAACCAATGAAGTTTTCGTTATGCGTTGTTCTTATCATAATAAACTTGCTCTGCCTTGGAGCACTGTCCTTTTCTATCAAAACATTTCGCTACATTCTCGTAATAGATAACTGCTTGGAAACTAACATACCAATTGGTAGGAAAAATAGCCTTGGTGATAGGACCAAAGAGGCGAAGAAAAGTGCGACTAAACCAGTGTATAGTTTCTTTGAGGCTTCAGCATGTTGCCACATGAATAAGCTAAAAAGTAACAACATAATTTTCGACCATAATAAGGGTCTATTGGTCTATACACCTTGGTTACATAATAATAGCTGGTCTTATAAATTGTTATGGTGGGGGTAGTGGAATTTTGATGCTCAAACCTTTCAAATTTTTCAATGGAATCTGCCAGGTCTCCAAGGGTATTCTGAAAAAGAAATTTAGGCATTAAAATTCAACCCAAATTCTCTGCATTGAATATCGGGAAATATGATGAAGGTAATAATAAGAAAGTATTACTTGAACTTTTCTTGCGATTTGGATAACAATTTGATATTTCTCTGACCAACTTGTAACTTCAGATTTTGAATCCTGAAATTATAGTTCTATTAAATACTTTACAATAATAATCAGGAATTATTGAAATATATGGATTTATAAGCTTTTGAGGAGTAGCACGAGACTCATTTTTTTTAATATTTGCACACAGACTTACCTCTTCAGATTCTTTCTTGCTCTCACGATAACCGAACTTCTGAGCAATTCCTCTTTGAAGGAAACATAAGTCATTGGATCATTAAAATTTCTGTTTATAATATCAAATGTTAATTTTATTATATTAATATTAGAATTTCCAAATGATTATGGTTGCTTACGACTTACTTTACAGTTAAGTAGTTGATTGACAGTTTCAGAACAGCAATGAGTAGAACCAAAGGTATAAAACAACCAATCCAAATGGAGTAAAGATAAATCTAAAAAGATAAATAGATAAAATTATCAACATTGTAGCAATAGGTTGTGTTACAAGATTGGAATAATACACAGACTCAGTAACAAACAGACAGACCACTTGGCATTAAGTGATAAATAATGGTCCATGTTTTATCATTTGAATGGTTAGAACTTACGACAAATGAGGAAAGAGAGAACCAAGGATTCTTCCAGTTAAACATTTCTTCACAGCCTGATATGAAACGTTGCATTGGTCTTACCCCATCATCTGCAAATAAAAATCAAAGAATTCCAAAGTTGGGTGATATAGACCAGATGTTGGCAGATAGCAGTTATATCTTTGCAATTGAGGTTGTATTTTACTTACAAAACCTTGAGACATTCTCTCTTAACCTGCAAAGAAGTAGCTTAGTTATTGTTAAAATGTATTCTTAAACTAAAGTAAGTATCTTTAGGATTGCTATAGAAAATCCTGCAGAAATCACTGAGGTTTATGGAAGTCCTTACAAATCCCAAAGGAAATCCCAGGTCCCTGAAGCAATTTCCAAAAATCCTCTAATTATTTTGAAGAATCCCAGGTGAATGACAAAAAGATTATTCGATTTGAAATCTCAAATCGCTTACGTTTTTATTGCTAATGTATCGTCCTCCACCTGGACATCTGTCTCTGTTGTTTCTTCTTCAAAAAAGTCAGACAGTCGGTCGTGAAACTAAATAAAAAAGAATTGATTAAAAATTAAAGACATTATAGATAGAATTAGAAAACTAATGAAGGTAAAAGAAAACTAATTGGTATAAGATAGCAGGTACCTCATTCCAGACTCTAATTTTATACTTCATTAATCTTGATTGTTGAACTGTTTCAGATTTCACTTGATTTTCTACAAGGAAGTTTTCAAAAGTCTTGTTGCTCAGCAAATTTATGTGGACTGAGAAAATAAATGACAATGAATGATAATAAATAATAATAAATACCTGTTGTGATGCCTGCAATTGGCGTCTTTTGTTCTGGTATGACTCCCGAAGAGATACCAGATTCTAGCAAAACTTTATCAGGATAAATAGTGCCATCTGCGACAATTGAAAGATCCTCCCATCCATCATGGCCATCAGACACATCTTTATCTATTAATGCTGACGAGCTATCTTTATGCAAACTTTTAAGAGAAGAAAAGCCAATTAGCTTAGATACATTTAGCATTTAGAGATTTTCATTCCAGATACTTTAAATTTTTGGGGGATACCTTGGGGGTCGTGTTGGCCGCTTGGGTTTTGATTTTTTCAACTTTTCTTCAAGTTTCTTGTTTTTCTTTCTCTCTTCTTCCAATTCTTTCATCAAAGAGTCCACACCCTTTTTCTTGAATTTCTCAAGCTCACTACCTACAAAATAATTCAGCAAAGTTGGTCATAAAAGCCACAAATAGATTGTATAAACTTAATATACAAAAGATATTTGTTCAAAATATTAGATTGGGTTCAATATTAGAATTGTCGAGAGTCTTATGCTACAGTTATGCAGCAATATAAAGGGTTGCAGTTGTGGTGCTCAACCAAGGGAACTGATAATTGTCCCTGCCCAGGAAGGGGGAGGCACTTGGCTTAAAATGACCATCTTTGCAATGCAATTCTTAGATGCGATGGCAGAAATTAAGGTGCGACAACATGACGCCGTCATTGATCCAAATAGAAAAATACCCCGGTGTCAAAATTATCAAATGTTTCATTTGCCACAGATCTATGGCACGGCATTGACGCCGTTGAGTTGGTTGGGTGGGCTCGAACCCAATTCTAAAATCAGACAAAAAGATATTATGTTTTCTTATCTTACTGACCAAGTTGTTGGTTTTCAAGCATGGTTTCGACAAGCTGCTCTTGCAATTGAGTAAGCTGGATCTCATAAACACTGCGATCTGAATCCCATTTTGGATCACCACTATTATGCATTTTACTTTCAGCTGGTCTACTCAGAAAGGCACCATCTTGACAATCCTTTTTAAGCAGTGATGGTTCTGCTTCTTCTTCAATCGCCGGCTCAACATCATCCTCAACAGTCATAGATTCACTGAAATTATCTTCGTTGAATAGTTTCTTAAATGACGGTCTTAACATATTGAATTATTATACTTTTATTACAATACGACAAGTTCTCCTCCATTCATATTTATAAACAAGTTTATTACGTCGCTTTCTAGACCATCCGCCCACCTAGCGATCCGCCCACTCTCCTTTCCGCCTACCCTATCAAGTCTATCCGTCCACCCTATGAAGACTATCCGCCCCACATGTTTTCCCCATGATTTGGATGTGTATCTCTACTGCCATTACTTTACTGATCATCCTTTTCGTAGCTAAAGCTTTTAGCTCATAAAATATTTAGTTTTTAGCTCACAAGATTTTTCAGACAATTTAGGCCAACCCAACTTCAACGCAAATAAATGAGATGCGCCAGAGCTCTAAAAAGGTGGGAGGGTATGAGTGAGGGTATTGAAAATGCGTACGTAAATTTATACGCTTGAAATCATAAGTTTGAAAGTTGAAAATGTGAAACAATCTATCTTGCATTTTTGATGTATGCAGATCGTGTGCTTGATCTCAGCAAACAATTTAAAAATTCAAATCAATGGAAAGCGCAAAAGGTGGGAGAGTTAAATGAATGAGATGTTTGTATTCTGTAAACTGACTTTCTTCAAAAAAACTCCAATTCTTGTCTAATGGTAAAATATTATGTTATGTTATGCTAGGATAATAATATATAGATATAATAATTTAATATAGCGTTATAATTTAAAAGTTTATTCAAAAAATGTAAAATGAAAATCATGACTTATGAGGTCCATTCAAATGACCAACAGCCTTTAGCAGTGCTGCACTGGTTAGTTCTCCTTGGGAATATCGCTTCCAAAGCTCAAAGAAGCGACCTTGCCTGTTTTTAAAGGTTTTTCTTTGATATCTTGACAGTTTATTGTTTTTAACCAATCTTGCTTGCAATGATACCAGGCAGGATTCTTCGTACAGTAACGGCAACAGCAAATAGAACTGGAGTGAGCTTCTGGAAGCTTTATTGTTCAGGCGTCGATGCCATCCCTCTACATCATTATTTGTGCGCACCGGTTGGTTAAAGACAGACCAAGTGTCTGGTGACCAAACACTGCTTTGAATCCAAGTTTGTTCGACATATTGAACCAAAGCAGCTAATGGCGTGGTTGCTCTTTTCTTCAGCTGCTCAAACGCTGGTGCAATATGCTCCGCAGGAAGGAAAGGAAGGGCCATGATGCTCCGAATGAAATTGTGCACGGCTGGATCATTCTTGTAGCTTGTGGCAAGTCCAATGTTCTGAACTTTCCTCCATATTGCCTGCGTCAAATGGAACGAGCATCCTTGGATGTTGCTGGTGAGCACTTTTCTGCAACCTTTCCAGGCTGCAGCTTCGAAGTCCAACACCGCTTGCTCTATTGATATGTTGGACCCCAACAATTGCATTACTGCCTTCAGGACGGCGACATAGTCTTTCGACTTCCTTCTTGACATCAACACCAATACGAGTGGTGTTTGTTTGATGTTGCCATTCTCTCCTTTTAGGAAGGCATGGATGGAGAACAGCTGCTTGAAAGGATCTTTCACCACCTTGAAAGTTCCGTCCATATACCAAGTTTTGGCTTTTCTGAGCAGTTCCAGCTGGTCATTGGTTGCAAATATCAGATGTCTTGCATTTTTCAACTTGATGTCAGCACGCAAGAAGTTCTCAGGAATGTAGTTTTGATTCGGCACGAAGTCCAGATCGCTTGGTTCCTCCGGACGGAGCTTCTGTCTATGGCGATTTGCTTGCCTCACCAGACTTGCAATCTGTGGCTGGCTACATGACGGTTGCGACTGCACCTCTGCAGAATTTTCTCTGATGACGTTTTCGACGATGTTGGAGGCGGATTTGAAGACATCATCAGTTGCCTTCCTCTTTATGTCGACGTACATTTTTGATGTTAAGGCAATTCCAGGTTTCCCCAGATGACAATGCGGCTGATGACCTCGACGAAAAGTCTGACCATCTTGCTGAATTGAAGCGTTGCAAGACAAGCTTTTACTTCGCACGCTGCATCTCCATGCAATCTTGCCACTGGGCCAAACCCGTCTCAGGACGTATGTGTAGCCATCATCGTCAACCAACCTATTCCTTCCTTGCTTGGTAGCACCAGGTATAACCTCACAGGTGACCTCTTGATTGGTCGACGGATCCACAGGCTCTAATTGGATTTCTGATGGCAAAGCGTCTTCTAGAGAAACTTCTTGTATTGGCGTAACCTGGGAAATACTTGCTGTGACATTGAAATCTTCATTCTCTTCATCATCCGTATCGGCAAAGAGAGGAAGGGACGTATCCATGAGTTCTGCTTCATTCTATAATCAAAATAGATTGCATTAGTTAATAATCTTTTCATTCATAAGGAACGGAAATCCGCGTTATAGACCTGGCCGTTACTTACCTTGCAATTGCAACATAAAAACTGGACATCCTTTTCTTCACGGCACATTTCTCTATATTGATGTCTGGAGATCCCAGTTTCACAGGTCCTGTGCTGCCAGTTTTTGCAGACATCGCACTCTATTGCCTCTTGTCTTGGTCTAACTTCGTTGTTACAAAATGTACAAAGTGAGGCCATGTTGATAATTTGTTCGTGTTCGTAGAGTTCGCGTTAGTAGTAGTGATCGAGATTGTAATCAAAAGTGATTGAATTATCAGCAACAAGCCTGATCATTTATTGATTGTGGTGGATCGAAAATCACGATTCATTGTATTTATTAGCCAATAGCGTTTCGAAGAAGTGATGTGATTGAAATCTATTGATACGCTATTATATTAGGGTGCTAACTAGTACAGCCCCAAAACTCCCCTCATATTCTATAGCTATTGTTTACCTGTGTCGTCCCAAGAGCGTTGAGGAGGTGACTACGCTATTATATTAGGGTGCTAACTAGTACAGCCCCAAAACTCCCCTCATATTCTATAGCTATTGTTTACCTGTGTCGTCCCAAGAGCGTTGAGGAGGTGACTCATTATAACTTATTGTCCTGCTTTGTTTTATTGTTTAATAATGATCGCAGGCCTCTTTCGGCGACAAATTATTATAAGAAAAAGAATATTAAAATATTTGACAAAAGATGGCAAAATATATTCTGGTTATAGTTCTTTAAGAACATAGATGGTTGTTTGTCATTCGTATCTCCCACCTTTAAAGAGCGATTTTGTTAAGATGGCAGAATCTTTCTTTTTAGTGTGTGTAGTTATCATTATGATATTGAGCAGCATGTGACATTCGACGAAACATTTGATAACATATTTTAGTACTTTCAGAACATACGGTGTCATGTGTCAGTCTCTTGATCATTCAACTCCCCCACCTTTATCAAATTAAGTGTGTCGAAATTCAACTATAGATAGGCCTGTTTGAACATTTTTTGCACTTGGTCGAGAATTCTAAATAAATTTCCAAAATCAGTTTTTATTATTAATGTACAGAGTAAGTAAAGTATTATTTGAGATAAAATTTCTAAACATAAGCTATATTACACAAAATATAGTTCTAGTAGCCTTATAAAAAATGTGACAGGGTGGGCGGAACGACTCAGAAGGTGGGCGCATAGTTTTAGGTGGGGCGGATGGGAGAGTGGGCGGATCGCTGGGTGGGCGGATAGTCCGGCAACCATTACGTCATTGTGACGTTCTTGTATTGAAGAGATGATTATTCGAAACGAGACTTACCTTCCACTTACGTACGAGGCTGCAAAAATTTTTGCAATGGCGGACCAAGCGGCCTTTCTGCAGAAGCAAATCAGAGAAAATGCCCAAGATCTTGGTGATTTCCTGGGTGATTTGAATAGATGGACGCAAGATATAAAGAAGAAGGATGAAGAATTGAAAACCACTAATGCTATTAAGCAGTTGGTTAGTTAAAACAGCATAATTTCATAATAAAAATATCTGATACGTCCACAAACAAATGAAGCATGTTTTGTGTGTGTATACATAACATCATGCAGAATGTCATAAGCTTATTTTTGTGATTATTTTCACGCAGAATGTGGCACCTATACGCAAAGTATTGAAGAAGGAAAAGAAAGCAACTGATTCTAAAAAAGAAGAGAAAGATGCAGAGAAGAAATCAAGAATAAGCTCATATGATTATGACTCGTGGTCAAAATTTGATGTGGTATGAATGTTGATGCTTTTACAGATGCCTACTAAAATCTTAACTGAAAAGATTTTCCTTTATAGATATTGCATGTTGTTTGTTTACATGATGTAAGTAAACTTTAGTAAAGTTAGTGATTCAGCTCAAATTTTGACAATGTTTATTTTTAAGCAATTCTTTTTGGGTGTTTACAGGATGCCGAGTGCGACAAGGTTGAAAAAGACGATGAGGAAGCAGGCGATGAAAGCGAAGAAGAAGAAGAAGTAGATTTAGAAGCTGCTCAAGAAATTGAAGAACAACAGCGATTGCAAAGGGCTATTCTCGAGAAAGACAAGGTAAATTTGTTCAGAACACTGGAGACTGTTACACAAAGTCTAGGCTTAGTTTGCTGTTTAGTTCCAATGTTATTCGAATTGGACAGTGAATACTGATAACATCTTGTAGGGTTAACAAAGAATATATATCTTTATAGATAATCAACTGAAGATTGTCGCGAGTAGACGGCATGAAACTCTGAGTATTGAAAAATGCTGTAGTTTTTCTTTGTTTCCACTCTTCATGTGTATCTTTATATCTTGTGTTTCAGGGCAATGATTTATTTAAAGAAGGAAAATTTGAAGCTGCAATCAATCGGTACACAAGGGCTGCAGAACTGGATCCAAGGAATGCAATTGTTTATGCTAACAGAGCCATGGCACTGCTGAAACTCGAAAGGTAATGTTCATATACGCAGTAATTGCTCTATATTTGATGGATATGGAATGACGGAGTGGCTAATTCATTCAATGATTCAAACGATTGGTTGATGATTAATTGATTGCTTGTTTGATTAAATGATTGGTTAATTGATAGGTACGCTGCAGCTGAAGATGATTGCACAAGATCTCTTTCGATTGATTCGGATTATGCCAAAGCCATTGCAAGGCGAGCCACAGCAAGGACAAAGTTAAAGAAATACAAGAGTGCCATCGAAGATCAAGAACACTTGTTGAAGCTTCAACCAAATAATAAGCAAGTTAAAAGTGATCTAGAAAAACTGATAAAGGTAGGATATGTTATGTAGCATAAACAATATTGCATCAATCATGTGTAATGAGTGTGGATGAATGTTAATAGCGCTGAAAACATCTATATGATAGTGTATTTTACATAGTTTGAGCTTTATTCACATGGATTCATGTGTAATAAGTGTGAATGAATGTTAATGTAGGTATATTTTACTTAGTTTTAGCTGTATTGATGTGTTGACCATTTAGCTGTATTGACCATTTGGAAGCAATGCTGGATTGTTATTTTTAGTTTTATCCAACCTGTAGGAGTTGGAGAAAGAGGTAAAGAATGCTGAGTTCAATGTAAAAACTTCAAGGAAGACAAGATCAAACGTAAGACACTCTGTAATCGCTTTGCTAATTGTAATCACTCTGTAATTGTTCAACATTGCTAATTTCTTGCCTTGATATGTCTTGTCTTGATTTGATGGCAAAGTTTTTTTGTGGTTTCAATAGAAACCGTTAAGAAGAATAGAAATAGAAGAAATTGGAGATGATGAAGAGAAAAAAGAGATGAATTTAATAAGTAAAAACAATAAACAAATAAAGAGCTCTCAAGACACGAAGGATATTCAGAAATCGGGAAGTTCTCAGATAACAAGGTAATTGAAACTTTTGGTTTCTAAACTTTTGTGGAAAGAGTGAATGTAGGGAGGACATTGGATTAATTTCAATTCTCATTTAACCCTCCCTGGGATCTTATTCTTTTCAATTTATATTGAGGGAGAGTTTATAGGAAAGAAGAGCTTGAAAACGTTTTGTTTCTGGAAAGGGGGGTTTAATAGGGATGGGATCAAAACGAGAATTTATGGTATAACGATGTGGAATATAATAAAGTTCTTTGTTAATTGCCTCTATGTTTCAGGGAGACAGCTAAAAAAGACGAGTTTACTCTAAAAGTTGAATTTAAAGCTCCATCATCACCTGTTCAATTTGAAACTGACTTCCAAAAACTCAAGAAAAATATTGATGATTTCTACAGATATTTCTCTGTGAGTTGATCCTTCCTTTTCACTTTTCGAATCTTGCTCCACTTTGCACAGTCATTCGATAATTCATAACACTCAGTGTGTAAGCATTTGCGATGAGTACTCAGGTTACTGGGGTAATATATGACAGTGACCCCAATCAGTAGAAATGCTAAATACCTTGACATTTAAATAAAGTCATTACTATTATTATCATTATTAGTTTTGATTTCTCTAGGCTATACCACCTGAAAAGTACAAATCATTATTTCATCATTCGATCGACGAAGTTTTACCACGTGCTTTGGAATGTTTCCACAATCATTACAGAAGGTATGTATGCAAGATATCGAGATCAAAATATGAGATTAAATTTATCCTCGATAAATCGACTATAAAGTGCATTTTGTAACGGTTTTATCATCTCAAGCACCATGCAATGGAATCCACGAAGGAAGGTGTTCGAGCTCAGCCAACATTGCTTCAACACCTTTCTTCATGGATTCTATAATATTGCGATTTAAATGGCATATAAAATTGATATTTGTTTGTTAAAATTGTTATAACATTTTTCTCATGCAATTTTGATTAGAAATGAGAAAGATTATTTCAACGAACTTTGTGAGCTGGCTAAAGTTCCTCGGTTTGAAATGGCTCGAATGTTTTTGTCGAAAAATTCGAAAACAAGTGAGAACATTTGAGTTTAACCACCAACCAACCATCTTTTCCTCTTTGAAACCAGACTAGGTAATGTGAATATCTATTGACCATTTTTTCTAGTTGTCAAAGATATATTTAAAGAACTGCTCGCAAGAGAATTCAAAAGCGAAGAAGAGAAATCAATAGCACACAAATTAGCAAAATCATTTGGATACACTTTCAGCTGATGTAATTTAAATTTGTTTTACATTCAATTAACAACTGCACAAGAATAAAGTCAAGGATCGAGGAAATTAAAAAAATTCAACAAAAAACAGATAAGTAGGAAATTATTAATTCTGTTCCTTCAAGTTTATTTCTCTCTGTTATTTAAGTCTGGTAATATCCGACGAGTTTATTAAATCATTTTGATTTTTTTCGAAGTCAAATACTTGCTTTTATTCACCGCCAAGTATAATCTACAGACTTGAGACGAAAAATGTGTTGTTCTCCCGAGCACACTTACGTCAAAGCTGAGATTTGAAGCACTCTTTAAGTCGATTCAGTAATTCTTGTTGAATCTTGGAGGTAATGATTGATTTGATCATCACAACAATTTCGATCGTTATCAAGACTTGCTCTCCCAGTTCGTTACAAGATCACCCGACTTCTTCTCGTTATTTATTGCGTTATTCTTCCTACGAAAGAACGAAATAGCATCTATCATAAACAATCAACTAATACTGAAACAATAGGTCGGTTCGAATTAAACAATAGACCGGTTCGAATTAAACAATGGGCGGAACGGCAAGCCATGTAGCGAACAAGGCTTTTTGTGCGCATCGTGTGTTTACGTTGAATTTTGCATGGATGTTAGCTGTAGCTAATGAAATCGAAATTGACGGTCTCTGTTGTTGAATTTTTGACTTATTCTCAACTTATCTATGCTTATGTGGCCGAACATTGGTTGGCGAGACCGATGCTAATCTTTGAATCTACATAATACCGTAAAAGCCTTTTTAAGACCCAAGGGGGCTTATTTAATATTAAAGTTCCAGAATATTAGAGAGGGGTTGTGATGGAGTTTTTGCGGTATTTGAGGGGAGCAGTGTAGCAAAGGTTGAAGCAACAATCCTTCTTACCCAAGGAGCCATTCCTCAGTTTGTTTGCATTTTGACTCAGCTTTGCTCTCGCGATACTTTTCTTTGATGTCACGTGGAAGTAACAGCATGAAACCTTGAGCAACCATGGCAACAGGTATGCTAAAATATCCCAAGATTCATAGCATTCAACAGCAATAACAACTAAGATGTCAACAATAAGGTTGCACTGTTGCAATCTGGTATCAAAATTGTGATAAACTGGGTGGTGAACAAAGCATTGAGATGGTGTAAATTGCCTACCTGAAACTGGAGCCTAGGACTGTACCAACTACGATTCCACGGAATCCAGAAAAAAGTTTATATGTAGCGCCAGTTACAGCTGAAAATACGATTATATCAATTAAGATCATCATGTCACCAGGGGATTTGTGAAAGGGGTTAAATCAGGGGGATAGGGGAGATGCAGATACCTCCTGTTGCAATGTAATTTATCACATCTTCTTTGTCTCTATATTCTTGCAAAGTTGTAAAAACTGCACTAGATGGAAGGAACGACAGATTAATGATTTGAATAGCATGTTGATATTGATGATTATGATGATGATGGTGTAAAGAGATGAAGATATTGAAACACAGAAAGGTGACGAATAATTGGCTGATTGTTCTACCTGTATATTCCTGCAAATAACCCCATCCTCCAACCCCACCTGCAGCCGTTTCTTACAAAACCTTTCACAACAGCAGAATGGTACTCTCTCTACGAAAACAACAACAGAATTTTAACAGCAGAGGTATCAATAGCAATTAGATGCAGCATTCATGCAATCACTATTAATCAGAAAGGTAATCAATTGATCATAAATAAGAGCGTCATACATGCGCCTGGATCTTTGAACTGTAGACAGTCAACTGGTGGCCTGTGATGTGCTCAGTTCCTGATAACCGTGCACCAATTCGTCCACCAATTAAGAATCCAGTTATGCTGCCCATTCCAACGGCTTGTGGTGCATTTGAGTATAGGTCAGAGTCTCTGCAAAAATATATCGAGAGCATCTTGGAAAGTTATCATCATTGGTGTGTGTGGTGGCAATTTCTAGGCCCAAAACAAAACAGGGCTTTGTTGGTTGGTTGCAAGGTGAAATAGTCAAAATTCAAAGTGCAAATTGATGTTACCTTGAATAATATAGAATCTTTACGCGATCCCATGCCGATATTTGCGGTTTTTCGTCTTTAGCAGCACTAGACGCAAAGTAATTTTCCAATTTTGGCCCATCAATAGTGCCGCCATCTTTAAACTCCGCCATCTTGTCTTGGCCAACTTTTGGAATCAATTGGAGTTGAAAACGAGGCTGAGCATGCCAGGAGAAGAATCCTTTCTTGTTCGTGAGTGGAGAAGAAAACAGCAAATCGTAATCGACCAAAAATCAACTCGAAATTTCGTTGGTTGATTTGAAAATTACTTCATCTTTTTCAATCTTTTAAAGGGTAGGTTGCATTAATACCTTTGTTTTCTTATTCCTGGATCGCAGCAGCGCTATGAACTGCGTTGTGCAGTATGGGCATGTGAAAATGAGTTTATGATATCAGGATATCATATTTAATGTTTCGTAGCCATTTTATCTGCTCAAGCCATCCGTTTAGGCATGGTCGCCGCAATTTGTACGCCGTTGTGGGTTGTTCAGGCCTAAAAAATCGTAATTTCTGCACAGAAATCCGACCAGTATGCTCTAGAATAACAATAAAATATGGAACGTAAATTATTTCGCGAAAAACTGGAATAAATTTGTTTGAAATGCTCGAAAATCGTGCTTGTTAATTAAATTCAAAAACCGCCATGACATTTCACGGGGCCTGCTGCCGTGAGATATTCAGGATGGATTTTTGAATCGGAGCCAGCTGATTTTTTGTAAAAGGGGGCGGGGTGGGGGGAATACCATGGACCATTTCGTATTATTGTGACTAGCACAAGGTATTCTGCGACCCAACAAGCTATTTGCTTTCAAGTTTAATAGGTTAAATAATATGCTGTAATCTAAAAAATCGCTGAGGAATATTGTCACATGCTGAGCCATGTTTTGTGAGGGTAAAAGTGGACACCTGGTCCTTCCAAGTTGTTGATGAGAGAGGGACCATGTTGTTTATTTTGATTGCATCATTGAAAAAATTGAATTTTCCTTCAAGATATGGACACAACAGAAGTCGCCAATTCAAATGTCAATACAGCACAACTAACCACAAGCCAACTTCCGACATTTGTAACCCAACCAAGTTCAAACAACCTGAACAAAACGGGCCAGGTAACGTCCCCATTAAACGACCACCATCGCGCAGAAGGAATCCAACATGTCACAAGTAGTGGTGCATCCATCATGGTGATCCAACAACCGACCATTCCGTCCGCAGTTGGGCTTGTTCCAGCCTCAGTGAGCCAAGGCTCCGTTGCCGGGGCGGGCGGGGTGCATGCTGGAGCAGGAGACCCCCAACAGCTCAGTAGCTTGTACACAACTTCTACGGGGCTTCCTGCCGAGTATGTCATGCCTGGCACAAATATGCTCAGCTCGGCCGCAGCACAAGGATTTCAGGTTCATGTCCCAGTTTTGCAGCAACAAGAGAGCAGTAACGAAGGTATGTCACTTGAGGCATGCTAATGCGATATATTCTCTTCAGTACAATAAACTTGTAGAGTTTTTGCATTATACTAAGTTGGTATTTTTTCAGAAAATGCAACTTTTCAAGATGAAGATGATGCCCGAGCAGATAGGGATGAGCTTAGAGAGCAGGTGCGAATGACATTTTAGTTACATCAATTGGTGCTTGATTCAACTAATGTTTTGTGCGCCCTTGCCAACCTCTGATTAACTGTGTTTTGCTCTGTAGGATCGATTTCTGCCCATTGCAAATGTTGCAAGGATAATGAAGAAAGGCATACCAAAGCAGGGAAAGGTAACAGGGTTTGGTTCTCTTTACTGTGAAGTTGGTGAAATTTCCATAACTTTATTCATCTGGATTTATGAACAGAAAATGAAATATTTGAAGCAGTATCAAAATAGCTGATGAGGGAGTCTTTATTGTCATGTGTCTTGTTGATGAAGTTTTCAATGCAAGTGAATGTATTTCTTACAGATCGCAAAAGATGCAAAGGAATGCGTACAAGAGTGCGTTTCTGAGTTTATCAGCTTCATAACAAGCGAGTATCCTTTCAATGACAATAGTCCAGCTCCCGCCTATCAGCCTTTAAATAACACCCCACGTTTCATACACCAATCTGGACACTGCTGGGCCGCGTAATTAGGGGTTTGGATCAAGCTAAGCGCGAGATACTCCTTGACGGTTTGTTTCAGAGCAAGCGAAAGATGTCAGCAGGAGAAACGAAAGACAATAAACGGAGAAGATATTTTATTCGCAATGTCCACACTTGGATTTGATAATTACGTCGATCCGTTGAAGCTTTATTTAACGAAATACAGAGAGGTAAGATTCGCGTTTTGAAATTAGTAAGTCGTCTTTCACCAGGATTGGGTACCCGGATTGGCAAGCGAATTCTTGAAGGGAATGAGAAGTTGTTTGACGAGTGACATTGTGATTAAGTTGGACAATGTTTTGTGTCTTTCAGGCCGTAAAAGGTGAGAAGGGTTCGCTGAATTCTTCGACGGAAAATCCGCGAACAGATGCAGAACAGACTGTTGTCGAAGAATCATCAGAGACAAATAAACAACTACCGCAACAAATTCAATTTCAAGTTGCTGGTAGGTATCGTGACCATTCTCGTGTAATTAATGGACCACGAAATGGACCATCGAATAGACCATGGAATAGACCACTGAATGAACCATGGAATAGACCACGGAAAGGACCATGGAATGGACTATGGAGTGGACCATGGAATGGACCGCGGAATGGACCATGGAATAGACAGCGGATCAAGATATATTGCCCATGAACGTACTTTTCAATATGCGCTGGGATTTTCGTTTGTTTTTATTATGAGATTGTTTTTCTTGTAGGACCTGCTGCTCTGCATCCTAGTATGGTATCGGGTGATGTCCCATCTTCTGCTATTTACACGTATCCTGCACAGGTATGGAAGAAATCTTTCCATCAACAAAATGTCGAGTTTGAATTAAGAGCTTCGTAGCTTCAGAATAACCTGAAACCTTGCTTAATACGACATTGCCTCCGCATATATGTAGTTATCGATTAAGATATTCAATTATTACGATACCAGGATGTCTGTTATATCAACCCGGCCTAATTGTGAAGTATCCTAACAGTCAATAGATTGTATTCAGAGCCATCTTTCGTGGATTTTTTTTTCATTTAATTCTCTTATTTTCTAGCTTCAAAACCAGACCCTGCATTTCCAGTGAGGTCTATACATATACATATATTCATTGACGAAGTCCCCAGGGAATGTAAATATAGGGCGCAACGCATCATTCAAGGTATCGTACTAGAACTATCTTCATGTTCGATGTTTTTGACGTCACACGCGGCCTCACAGTAGCAATCAGCATGAAGAGGAATAGATGCTTTGTTGGACATGAAAACCTTAACGGCGTTGAATTGAAGAAATACGGTGTCTTTATCACGCGACAAGCTTTGTTGTTATAATTTGCTGTATTTGTGAAGGCTCGTGGAGTCATAGGTGATTTGTATAAAGGATTATTTTGCACTATAGTGCTCTTCTATTCATGATATGTCGATCAAAGTTGCTATCTGTAGGTAATAGAGGGTGGAGAGTATTAATCAGTGTACAGGTTTATGGCATTAGAAGCGTATGACACCCGTGCCCCTGCCGAGTTATATATGAATTTATCTATATGAATTAATACCGTTACGAAGATACCCCGATGCCAAATACACCATCAACACTGCACTAGTTCGTATATGACATCTATACCTGCATGTGTGTACTGTTGTGATATGCCCGGTGGTTATTAAGGGGGTGATGTAATGGACACGATATGTCGAGCTCTGTAAATATGATCTCATTTACATTTATTGTATATAGTAAATTATTATGGGCATGTATCGATATGATCATATTGGAGGTGATGAAATATTTGCCTTTTTGATTGATTGAATCTTAAATTGGTCAACATTTTTATTCAGATTGAATCATGCCAATTCATTTATACAGGCTTAAGTTGCCCGTTGGTTCTTCTGTGGAGGAGCTCATACCTTAGTTAACCACATGGTCAACTTGTTTACCAATCAACTTATTTGGGCGTTGATTATGTTTTTATTAAAGGCAAAAAGCATGGAATATTTAAATTTGGAACATTAAGTTGGGTGAATTTGTTATCGATCAACATGTCAATTGCTGCTTAAGAGCCCAATCGCTTGGTTAAGCATGTAGTGCCATTAGTTTTTGTCATAGTTTTAAAATTATAAACATTTTAATAAATATTTGAAGAATTTTGACCTTGATATAGTATTGCTCATTCGCGTGGTAAGTAACAATGGTAACATTACATTGATGGCCAGTCAAACAGGTCACATGAACATCAATTATTCATGACGTTTCATGGCCTCTTAATCGAGCCCTTGGATTATCTTGCAGGAGAGGCTGTTTCAAAAGAATCTATTGCAGGTGTGCAAAGGATGAAACGAGTTAAGTTTTTTGTTTCTATTTGTCATTGTTGGTATATTATATTATAGAATTTTGATGCAACAAGTTTTGAAGGGGGACAATATTTTCAGTTAATTTGCTGTTTGAAGCCGAGGAGAAATTTTGCAATATAAACTGGTTCCAGATTCAATATGCTTGGTTTGGCATGCTGTCAAGGTTTCAATCAATGTTTTCAATGCATAAGGAACTTGTTATATGAAATGTTCACTGTAGCTTTTGCGTTTTAATGCGCATTGTTTGTGCGCATGACGTTGTTGTAGCTGTCAATACTGCTGTTGAGCGTGAGTGGAGTTGGGTAGGGACGCTTCGGTTGATGATATGATCTTGGGTTTAGAAAACAATGGTGCTCATGCACACGAACTCGCGGTGAAGCGATGCGTATCTGTGCGGGGATAATAATGAATAATTTTGCTATTGAACTTTCTATATGATTTTATAAGAGCATAGAAATCAATCGTATAACGCTTATTAGTTTTTGCGAGAGGCGAATCAGAAGAAACTATTTAATTATAGTTGTGTTATCGCTATTCAGAGTGAAAATTCATCGATATAATGTGAACAGGAGTTGAATGCTAGATATAGAGTAGATTGTTATGATATAGCGGTTAGTTGTAGGTTTAGTTAGAGAGGAGGACCGAATTGGAGAATTGGTGTTGCTGAGAAGTACTTGTGATCATGAACTGAAACTGGCGAATTGGTCTTCTAGCCCGGCCACATCAACTCGAGAAAAAGAATTCAATTTAACTGCTGCGATAATTGTGAACTGCTTAACTTAATTAAACAAAGTATTTGAAGAGAGTTCAAAAACAATCAGAAGATTGAAAACCTCGGGTAGCTTTATGGAAGATATCGAAGTGACTGTCCCAAAACGTAATCGTTTTCTTTGGTACGCAATATTTAATGTGACTGGAGAACAAGGAAAGCCCACACTGGAATTCTCGGTGAGTTTGATGTTTATACTGTAACTTCACTCACTCCTTCCTCTTGTTCGTGATGGAGAGAGAGAACCAACACAACACAAGCACATATGTTCCTTTCAACGAGTATTTTAGATGGCTGCAAGGTATGTATGGTGGGTGGATATTTCCTGAGTTGGTTCCCCAAACATTTATTTGCATTTATTCTTCTCGTTCAGCTCCATTCATTCACCTTCCTGTATTTAGTGATCGATTCTTCCATCTTGCATTAGCCTCTCACACAACTGCCTACGCTACTCACGTGTTTTCAGTGGCACTAACGAGCTTTGCTTAATGAACTATGGGGGTTGCTGTGCTTAATGAACTATGGGGATAAATTCTCCGCATTTCTCATAATCAATATTTAAATTTCTTGAGACGCTCATCGTAATATGCGAATTATTCTTTCACGTTGACAAAACGAAACTAAAAACCATTTTCTTTGCCAGCCACTTTTTGTTCTTGAGAAAATTTACCTGAGGTCTTGTCTTTTAAGTGCTTGCGTTGTTATTTATAGAATGAAACTGTAAATTGTTTTATCTCGGGAAATTACAAGTATCTATTCTGGATTTTTAAGTGATGAAATTAAACGCACATAACTGTCCCATAAAGGAACCATTTAAACAAAAGCTATTGTTTTCTTATCGCGACATTGAACTTCGTCACATCCACCCTTTCTGGCACGGTTAATTACAGCATGTTCACTAAGACATGCTTAACAACAAGATAACGAAAGCAGCTGTATTGATTTTATTGCATAGGAAGCCTCTTGCAACATGATTTTTCAATTCTTATATTATTATAAGCAATTAATTGTCCCTTGCATTGCGAAAACGCAACCTCTTTTGTGGAATTGAACAATGTCCGCCCAACCGACTTGACGATACGACCTTTTACTTATTCATTGATATTTTGTTATTTCCTATTTAACCGAGATTCAATTGAATGGCGCGGATAATTTCGCATTCATACGCAATTTTATCGAGTATTTATATAAATTTTTATTATCATCATCGTATGATTATTTGTATATGCAATTATTCTGAGAGGTTCATTAGCAAGAGCTACGCGTGTTCAAAGCACTCTTGCTCAACATTCATCAGGTTTGATATTGTTCTCCGCAAAGAAGGTCAAATCATTTGTGCTTTTCAATTTGAAAGTCAACTGTCCGTTCGGTGCACACATATAGAAGCAGCAACGTGTGGTGATTCATTTCACATTATCACTTGCGACACACACACATCACAAAGGACTTGTTCCACACAGTAGAAAGCTCTTTTCGACTCAAGATTCAAGATCATATTTTATCATTTACTATTTACTACTTCATCTTGCTACACAGACGCCGCGAAAGAATTTTATGGCTTGAATTCTTCAAAGAAGAGGTTCATATCTTCTTCAAAAGAAATTTAGTCCAGTTTATCAATTTAGGGTGAGTTTCTTAATCTGTTGTTTCATTTTGTGTTTTCATCTGGTGAATTCGTAGCTCTGATTTTGATGCTGATAAAATTCTTGAACGCTTGAAATTCGGTATATGGGTTTATTTTGAGTCGAACAAATTGAAGAAAAGTTTTGAATGAAAAGCTTTGAGAGAAATATGAAGTAAAATCTCTCAAGGCCCTGTTAAAAAATGTTTCAAAATGTTTCGTTGTTTGATATTTCCAAATTTTGTTGAAAATATCAAAACGATGTATTTCTCCATGGCAAATAGAAAACAGAAAAAGTTTTTATTTGATCATTTGCTCTTTGTTGTATTTTGTTCACAACATCTTCTTTCGTTTATAATTTATTTGAACTATATTTCAGACAAGTCATGCTTGAGTCTTAGTGAGGTTAAATTTAAATTTTAACGTCTGAAATCCAGATGCATGAAACTGGCATTTTAATTTAAGTAAATTGAGTTTCAAAAATGTGACTGATGAAAAAATTTACTTTAAAGGTATGGCCTATTCTATTAATTGGTTTCTATCATTGCCAAATTACGGGGAAATAATGACCTCTTAGAAACAGTGAGACAAAAATCCATGCCAATTAATAAGCGAATATTCGAAATAATTAAAGCCTTAATTATCCTAACTATTGATAAATGATTGAAATTTTGAAAGCGTTAACTATGTCCTGTAATTGTGTTTTGAATTTTGAGTACATGAGAGGTGCATGCGTTTGATTCAATCTAAAACTCATCAAAATAACAAATAGCTTACGTTTATTTCTTTAATAATAATAATAATACAGGATGCCTTTTGTGTGAAATTTTCCACTAATTGTAATTTGGCAGAGAAGTGAGTCATTTTGCATCTTATTTTTTGCAAATAATGGTGTATATAGGCTTTAGTGGTGGCGGTCATTGCTATTTGATTGTAGCAAAGAAGCATTTCTGGTCGTTATATGACGAAATTCCGCTGTATACGAATACAACATACATGATCTAACAGGGCTATCATATTCTTGTTTCGCGGGGGAAATTTCTCACACCTCTTGAACTGATATGAATCATATTATATCGCTACGATTTTGATTTGAATCTTACTGGTAGCTCAAATAGGAGTCAATCATAAGCGCGGTGATCTTCAAGTCACATATTTGTTGATGATTATCAAACTACCTGCCAAGCAACATAAAGTAATTAATGATTTGACCTAGCTACGCGGAGCATGCGCACAAATTGGCATTAAACTAATTATTTAGGATTACAGATTTCGTGATCTGGGCATATTCAGCTGTGAACATTTTCAATCGTTCTTCTTAATTCCCTCCTGACCGAAACTGTTTTCTATTTCATCAACTCCGACGCAGAAAATTAAGTTCTTTTTTTATTCTATTCAGATTATTAATCCACTCTGTTCTTCTACGATCTGTTCTGTCTTTACAACAATAACTTGCAATGTTCATCTTAAAGTAAAATACTTTATCTTACTTTGAGAATTTCTGTATAGCTTATGTGCTTAAGTATATGACATCTGGTAGAATTGTCATTATTTAAAGTTTCTTCATTATTAATGAAAATCAGCTTTGCTGCAATACCACGCTTGGCATTTTCCAATTATGATTATTATGATTAACATGAACTAATCGATTGTCTGCCTCGCTTCAGGTACAATGCCTCCGTTTACTAGAAAGCGAAAGCGAGACTGCGAGTCCGCTGCCTTAAACGACATGATGATGGAAAACATGGGTTACTTCAAGTATCTCCCCACCGAAATCATCGAAATTATTCTCTGCCATCTCGACGCGCCTGCTCTATCCAATCTATCCTGCACGTGTAGAAAGCTACGCGAATTATCGAATCAGATTTGGAAGGAGATCTGTAAAGGCCTGTCACTAGATTATATCCCCACTCCGCTGTGTATTGCATCTCCCTCTGCTACATCACTGATATTCGACTACGACGATGCTCTAAGGAAATGCACACAGGGCAAATGGAGAGTGATTGCTGTGAGGAGTTGGTTGTATTGCAAATGGAAGTGCATCGTATGCTATCGCGCATGCTCAAAAAGAACCGACCCGCATAGAGATATATTGCTTTGTGAGTCTTGTCACCCTGTGTTCTATCGACGCAAAAGCAGCGCCAAAGTGAGTTTTTTTTATACGTGACTTCATAAGTTTATTTTATCTCTCAGGAATAGTTCATGTTTTTAATCAACAGTTATATTATCTAATGTTTCCCAGGAACAATTCGGCCTAACAGAGCGCGATCTGAGCTTGATCTCAGGCAATGGATTCGAATATTTAGTAACTGATTTGATATTTCTGGCTCGTACGAAATATGGAGGCAGAGATGGTTTAGAACAACGTTTACGAGAGAGAAGAGATCACAAAATGAAAAGAGAGGCTGAAAGGGAATGCACTTTGATTGGAAGAGAGGCCAAGGTTATTGAAGCTCTTCATAGGCATGGTAGCTCGTTCGTGTACGTATCTTTAAAAGTCAACTTTCCTCCTTTTTTAATTTATTACACTTTCTTCTTATTTAACGGTGTTTTTACTTATTTTTCATAGCGAGGTTGGTATTGTTGACTCGAGGTTTATGCCATACGTGTCCATACCCACCACTTACAGAAGGTGCTCCTCCCAAACGGCAGATGATGCTGCGAAGTGGCTGATGTCGATGAAGGAACGGTACGAGACTAGATACAAAGTTTTATTAGATCAAATTCTTCTGCAATCTTCGCAATGCAAAGGATGCAAAAATGCATTTAGTCAGAGGTAAGTTCCACTCAATTTTATTCAAAATCCAAATCTAATTCATCCATGCGGACACTTGGTTCATCTACCGTAAGTCCTCGAATAAGCCCTCCTCTCGAATAAGCCCCCATCCTGATAATCATTTGCAAGGATATTGAGCCCAAGTTTCCAGCCATTGAAGTTGTTTAGTGAATGTATTGCAAGTAGCAGCAAGTTTAAACCAATAACTTTATTGATTGGCTGCAACGTATAGCTTTTATTTTGCTTAATATTAAACAATAATCAGACTAAAATTTCATTTTTGCAAATAAGCCTCCGGGGGCTTATTTGAGGTTTTACGGTATTCACCTTTGTAAACAAGTTTCGCAAAGTTAAATGTTCCGCAAGTCTTTGGAAGAACCACTTCTATAGTTGAAAGCTTCTTTGATTTCAGAGTTGGACCGGTATTAACTTGCAACCACATATCAGAAACAACGGCACAGAAAACTTTCAATTTCATTCGCGAAAATTTCATACATGACATACAGACGTACACGAAATCGGGCCTACTAAGCGAAGCACAAAATGGCCCAACAGATTGCGAAAGCTGGGCAGCTCTGGAGTTGTATGAGCGAGCTGAGAGAAAAGCAAATTTGAGAAAAGCACTGGATCATGAAAGCGAATGGCCTGCTATTGTTCAAAATGGTATGTTTTGATTGTATTGAAACTACCTGAAATACTATCTGTGACTCCTATAAGTGATTTTGATGTCTATTGGTGATTTAAAAACTATCTGTGACGCTTATGGGTGATTTAAAAAAGTGTGAACAGATATCCTCTGGTATGAACGAAAGCATTCCATGCTGCCTATTGGAATTCACCCCCAATAGATTACTCTTTTAACGGGCATCTAACTATTGCTAGTTTTACCAGTATTTCTGAGCACCGTTTGTTCTATCGCAGGCACGAAAGACCCATTGCAATGCTCCATAGCCAATGACTTTATTTACAAAGGCGTGGTATTACTGCAGTATCAGACAGGGAGATGCAGACTAAAGCAAGCGAGAGATGTGGCACGTGTTATTTTAGCAGCGGCACGTGGTTGGGACAACAGGAATAAAGAATTGAATCTTGCTCTGCTTTCCAAAGGATGCTACCCTCCTTTTGACGATCTGGGTCCTGAAAGCCTCTCACTGATGGATGATTACGTTGATCACATGGTTATTGTAAGTCACGTGTTATATGTCAATGCGAACCATTGCTCACAACGGGTTTAGGGGGCACCATCATGACTCATGCAACTTCTGATCGTTTCTTTATTTTTGGTGCAGGTGCGAAATAACACAATGATAGCTTGTTCTGCTATGGAAGTAGCCAATAAAATTGCTGCATTACAAGGCATGGCAGCAGAACCAGACTCGCCGACCACGAAAAGATGTTTGAGAATTTACAGTGAATGCCTGCCCAAAGAAGGTATGAAGCCCATCTTACATGTTACCCTACGAATCGGTACTTATGATAAAGTTTGGGGGGTGACATAATAAAGGTGGACAGTAGTAACACATGCGTGATGTTTCTTTTTAGATGCTGCTCAGCTGGCGCAGCAAAGAGAAAAATTATTAAAAAGTCGTTTTATTCGAGTTCCATCTACCAGTAATGATGATTTGAAGCGGAGATTAGAAATGACCCCTGCGAAGGAGTTTATCAAGCTGTAAGTCGCCTGTATCAACCCTATTTAGTTTAAAAATCTGAGTGCTCTGTTTTCACTCTATTTATATCTCATGCCCTTTTAAGTCGAGTTTAGTTTTTACAACTGTTGTTTTTTACAACTGAGAAATGAATTGTTATCTTTTTGTTTAGTGGAAATACAAGGTCTTTATTTGGATACAAATTGACAACTGCTGATTCAGTGGCTGAAGTTATTTTGCTGCGAGAAAGTCTGAGTTTGGATAAGCAAGAAAGCAACCCAGATTTCATGAGTGAACAATCAAACCCTTGCCGCATAAACATTGCAGGAAATTAGGAAAAAATCGACTTTTAGAAGAGTTCCAAAATATGTGTAAATAAGAAGCTGGTAGAGAGAAGAATCTGATTCAAAGATCTTTAGGTTTGTCTTACAAGTTTTAGCACGTTTTTTAATCTTAAATTATTTATAATTATTTAAGCATCACTACAAATATAGAGATTTCTTTAATGATCGTAATTAATGGTTAGTCATACCACCCCTTGAAGGCTCAGTGGCTTGGTCGATAGCCAGTGCAGATATATATTTATCAGGAGGTCACCTCAAACATTGTTTGATGTTTTAAACTGTTGGAGAGCATCTTGACAGTCCGCCTTTGACTATACAGCATTTTATATTGACTATTATTGAACTATTCAGTGGTTCCAGGGAGTTAGACCATCAATTATTGCAAGTATTTGTGAAACCAGCTATAGTTGCTGAAAATCTGAAGTTTGCATTTTGAAATTGACAAGAGATTTGCAAAGCACAGCTGTTAGGAACAAAGTTTTTCTCAGTTTGTTGAGCGAATTTGAAAGAAGCTCTTGGGGCTTTCATGGGCGCTCAACAGTTGAGATTTTCTTTTGTTTCTTATAGTTTTGATTGCAATTTTGTGAATATCATTGTTTAATGACACAAAATAACTTCGATATTCATTTTTACGTAAGTTGATGGAGACGAACATCCCTGTTTTGCTGACTCATGTTCAGTTAGGCCCAATGAAATTTGGGTCAATGAAATTGTAAACTAAAATTTCAAGACTATAGCCATGTGAAGAGTTATATGTGAGTACATTAATAATTTTTGATATCTAGTATGGTTCAAGCGTATTTAATGAAGTTGTTTTGTTCAGTCGCCAGTTTCACGTTTTTGATAAATACCTAGGAATCAGTTTTGGCCTTTCTCATTTTTTATAACCTGAAAAAGTCAAAAAATGAATATTGATTTTGGCTATCGAAATAAAAATTTAATTTTTCCATAACATTGCTAATTGCAATCAAATGTACCATTATTTAAGTGATTTCTTTGGATTTTAAAACATTGAACTTTTTGAAAAAGTTAGGATAAGCACGAAGCCTAGCCTCAGACATGACAAAGTGCATTCGCGTCGCGCGCTGTAGCCTCGCTTTGAGCAACCAATCAAATGAATCATTATCAGTACGCATGAGCATTAGAATCAGTTCTGCGGGAATTTATGTTTCGCAATTTATAACTTGTTTTGAGCTTGTCAAATTTAAAATCTTAACTTATTTCATCGCATATTTATTTAGTCTTGTCTTATCGATTTAGAATTTGATTTTAATTGGATGAATAATATAAACATGTATTTATTTTTTGTAAATAAGATTTAAATTATAATGTTTTGTATCAACAGAATTTCGTGACTTGAAATAACATAATTAAGATTTGAATTTATTAAAATGCCTCTGCAATTAAAGACTTAATGCTGGAATTAAACCAATGATTTATAAGATCAAAGTCAAGAATTTTAGATAGATTTCCGTAAATTCTTGCCTCAAATTCAATTTTAGCATTATAACCAGCTGTCATTGTTAAAATGAGTGCTGCTGTGATGTAAAACCAATAATCAGATCGTACTGGTAGTTTTCGCTTAGAAATAAGAAACAGAACTTTGACCTTAAGATATTCTCTTCTGCTAGGAAGGGCTGCTGTAGGCTAATGGTAATTTATCTGCAAGCTAACCTCAAGACCACTGGTTCGAAACCTTATGAGGACGTCTAGTTTGTGTTTTGATCAATTTCTAATTTAAATTTCCTAAAGGTGGGCGTGTACGCGCAGTGGCACATACAGACTACTGCCCATAAGTATGCATGACGTAATACTATTGCCAGTATCAAATGCATTTGCTAAGGTCAGGGTTAACGTTAGAGTTAGGGTCAGGGTTAGGGTTAGGGTTACGTCATGCGGAGGAGAAAGGTGGTCAGTATGCGCAGTAGCATATATATAGGTAGTGCGCAGGAGCATATGTGACGTGACAATGGTGGATGCATTGGCCTTAGTGTCAGAGTTAGGGCTAGGGTTAGGGCTACGTCATGCGGAGGAGAAAGGTGGTCAGCATGCGCAGTGCCATATATATATAGGTACTGCGCAGGAGCATATGTGACGTGACGCTGCTTGATGCATTGGCTTTAGGGTTAGGGTTAGGCTTAGGGTTAGGGTTAGGCTTAGGGTTAGGTTAGGCTACGTCATGCGGAGGAGAAAGGTGGTCAGTATGCGCAGTGGCATATATCTAGGTATTGCGCAGGAGCATATGTGACGTGACGCTGGTGGATGCATTGGACTTTGGGTTAGGGTTAGGTTTAGGGTTAGGGTTAAGGCTACGTCATGCGGAGGAGAAAGGTGGTCAGTATGCGCAGTGGCATATATATAGGTACTGCGCAGGAGCATATGTGACGTGACGCTGGTGGATGCATTGGACTTAGGGTTAGGGTTAGGCTTAGGGTTAGGGTTAAGGCTACGTCGTGCGGAGGAGAAAGGTGGTCAGTATGCGCAGTGGCATATATCTAGTACTGAGCAGGAGTATATGTGACGTTCCTTGTTGATGATTTATTGCGGAACGAATGACCCGGCCTAAATTTATTGAATTATAAAAAACGTTGTTAAGATGAATACTTTTGGATATACTGGACGATATGCATGCTCGAATTAAAGGTAAGTGGCATGGTTTGACATCCCACAAGCTTACTGAAATATTAGCTGATGCGATACGGGATTTTACTGAAGTATTCCAGAACTTTACCAAAATCTGAAATTTTAACTTATGTAACACCACACGGTTTTGCTTGCTTAAGATTCCTTCCACAACGAAGAAAATCAATTATTTTCAGCCTCAGTGACTTTAAATATGTAGCGGAATATCAGACCGCTACAATTCTTTGAAATAATTCACTTGCATAAGGGATAGGTTTAGGTTTAGGTATAGGTATAATAATAGTGATCTGCCACCACTGCGTTTCCTTTCGAATTGGAGAAGTGTTGTATTAGCTAATATTTCAGTAAGCTTTTGGGATATCAAAACCCTGTCACTTGCCTTTAATTTGCTCTCATATATTTATTATATCTAGTACATCCAAGAATTTTAATTCAAACACAAACACAAGATTTTTTCTTGAGAAGGACTCGATTATATTCTGTTGCGCAGTCGCTTCGCTACGCAGCAGCATTTACACAAAGCAAATAAAAGAAGTACTTGATTTCAAACATTTATGAAAATTCAACTCAGCTTTCATAACAAAGTGACTTTTGAAGGAGGTTTTTCTTTTTTAAAATAAACTACAAAACCTTAAAATTATATGCAGTAAAACCAGCATAAAATTTCCATCCAGCCTATTGTTCCAAGACAATAGGCTATTGTTTCTTTTATTGTCTTGAGCAGAAAAATCAGCTTTGGGATTCTTAATTTCATATATGCGGACTTTTACTGTATTTTAGTTTAACATTATGGAACACATGATATTTCAACAAACAAACATATCAGATCAACATGAAAATTTCAACTGTACAATTATAGATTAGGTTTTATAAATGGAAAAGATGAGACATTTGATCGGAATAAATTTAAGCATCCATAAATAATAATCTATATATCTTGAGCGGCATTATGTTCTAGCCTCGTCTTCATCATCAGTATCGAGGCAAATAACTTCTGTATGTGGAGTAGAGTCAGTAGTTAACCTACTGTTGTCTTCATTTGATAATTCATGGGCAGGCTCATTTTGGCCAAATGTGTTTGATGACGTTGCATTATGATTAACCACGTTCTGCGCAGTCTCAGATGATGCTTCATTAATGCGACCAATTGCCATTTGGGGTACAACTGGTGCAAAGCCACTCTGTCCAAAGAGACCGACACGAAGACTTGATATTGAAGCCAAATCATGGGGTCGCATCGGTATTGACGCATGCGTAGTATTAGTACTGCGTGCAATGTTGATGCTCTGTTGTGCAATATTATTATTAGCACTAGCAGAAGCGATCCCCTGTGCAGTGTTAAATGAAGTAGTAGCAGTGTTCGTTTGTCGTTCCTTCATCTTTGCCATGGCGTAATTAGACATAATTGCGCGCAGTCGTTGGAGGTCTGGGAACAAATTAACAATTGATACAAATATATTGTGCATGGTACAAATGAGGTTTCTGCACAGGAAATGTTCAATTGTCGAATAACTTACCACTGGCTGACTGTACGATGTTGTTACCAAACATGGGGTATTGAGGAAACAGGCTAGGGCTTGGAGAGATAGAGGGTGCGAATGGGCTGTTTAAATTTGGTCGCATTGCAAGCCATGGTCGCTGAAAAGTAGGCTGGTTTCTAAAGCAAAAAAAATGCAGGAGATAAAGTAGATATTTCTATCGTATACTTTCAACTGAGAAGTACAGTAATGTCAGCGCATATAAGAAATAAGACTCTTTGGTACAGCCTATTGTTATGTAATGCAAGACCATTGTCTTTTCTATTGTTTTCTTTAAACAAGCAGGTTTGGGCTTCTTATATGCGAGGATTTGCTAAATGATATGCGATTATCAAAAATAGTCAATTAATCTATAATAATCTATCTATATATAATCAGAGAGTTACCTCAAAAATGAAGGACCGCTGAATATGGAGCTTGATTTTTGCCTCTCTTCATTATACGCTAAAATCAGAATAAAATATTTCAGAGAATGAATTAATGAATTGACTATAAACAAGAGAAAACATGTTAGGACAGAAATGTTGGTTCGGGCAAATAACTTGATAAGAAAGAGAACAATAAGAAGCTTCATGTGTTTATCAACTATATGTTGGACCTTAATCCAAAGGTCATCATCATCAGAATGTGTGTACAAGAAGTAAAATGTTTCTTATTTTTCTCTTTCTTATGTTAGGACGAATAATAAAACCTCTCTCTGCTTTCTTTTTATCAGCTCTTGATAATTTTGAAGATTGGTGGTCTTCCAGTAGCGATTCGTGTTTGAAAGGTGTCTGAAACAACAGAGCCCAAGTTCAAATAACACCAGCAACAAAACCATAAAGATTTGGGTAAGATCTTCAAAAATTTTGAAACATGGTTGAGAATACCGTTACGATTATTTTTCCACAATTTCTGCAAACTTCCTTTAAAACAGGATCGTCAAAGTTATCAAGCTCCTCACTATAATCTGCCTCTGGTTCATTTTCCTAAAAAACACAATGAAGATAGGAAATAGTTAGTAAATGAAGCAATGCAAAAAATCCCCGCATTCAATGTTCAGGGTCCTCTATTCCGCAATTCTGTAGTTTCCAGTGTTCAGTATTTTATGCCACATTTTAGTATGACGAAGTGGATTGAAAATTTAATTGATAATCAAAATACCCAGGTTGTTGTAAGAAGTTTGTGGACCTCTTCTTTCGAAAAATTTTCGATCGGGTTCCGTTCATCAATGACACGATCTAAAGATGAGATAATTCACCAAAAATTATAAATGTTGTACATTTCTTTTGGAACACTAGATGTTGTTGATACTAGAATTCTTACCAGAAACTCCTTGCTTTGAAATCTGACGAAAATACATTCTTTTTTCCATGGTATTGGAAGAAACAAGTCTATATATATAGCATGGCTTTTTCTGTCCATATCTAAAGACTCTAAAAATAAATAGACAAGGTTTTGGCTTCATATAGTTGATATCAATAAACTTACCCCCTGAAAGGTCTTCAAATTTCACAGAATACTTTTATAAAATAAAAGACCTTCAGGGGGTGAAATGAAATGAATTATTCATTAATTACGAAAAAAACGCAAGCTTAACAAAGCTTAAGCATTTTCGACTTGAAGAAGAAAACAATTTTGTTTTTGTTAGCTTTGAGGTTGTTATTTTTGCCACCGGTTTCACACTAATTTCGTGCGGGGATATTTTAGAATGTGTTGAAATGATTGCAAACAGCGAGTGTAAGAAATTGCATGAGATTTGCATCATGGGTATACCACGTGATAAAACCATACCTACAAACTGCTTGGGCATCGTGACAGGGATTCCAAGAGACATCGAAAACAACAACTCGATTTGCTCCTATTAAGTTTATACCGAGGCATCCAGCTCTATAATAATCAAATCAAAGAGAAAATCAAATAAAAATTGCACCTAAAAATATTTCACTTTCCTATACATAATATCATTGATAATTTTAGCAGCATGAAATCCAACGTCGTTTGGATTCAAATTTGTTTTAATTAGGAAGAATAATTTAGATCAGACCTACCTAGTTGAGAGCATAAATAGTTTAGTTTCTTTGTTATTTTCGTTGTTGAATGAATCAATAAGCCTTTCTCGCTCCGTTGCTGGAGTGCTACCATCAATGCCTGTAAGTTTTTAAAAAAGAATTTCAATACATTTACTTAACGTTATTCTAAGTAGTAGAATGAAGGAACCAAAGCCTCGCTTTGACGACGGTTGAATCCTCAATTTTAAATATATCTTGCAATAGAGGCTGGGTAGTCCATTCAGGAGAGCTTGAAGCATCAGATTCTAATTGAAGTTCAATTGAAATGTGCATAATTTGAACTCAAACTTACGATAATAGTCAACATTTTTCATCCACGTTCTTTGCATTGCTCCAAGTGTTTCATTTGGTTGCTGTGCTAGACTCATAACAGGAGTTCTACTGAGTATGTCTTCTATTAGATCCAGTGTCGTCAAACTTTGGCTGCAAACAAATCAACTTAATAACCCTCCTTTACTCAAAGTAAACATATGATGCACAAGGGAATATTCAGCTGTTGCTTACCTAAATACCAAGATCTTGTCACCGATAGCTAAAGATACTCGGATTATTTCAAAAAGGAGGATGAATTTTCCACTGGTTTCAAACTGGCCTTCCCTAAATGAATGCGATTCGAATATTTCCTTTGCCTGAAAAGAAAGGTATTTCATTAACAAAGGAGAATATTGATGTTGGAATAGAAGAAAGTAATCATGATATGGGGATATAAATAGAATGGGGGGCTTACCCAGTCCGTGATTTTTGGCAGAATCCCTCTAGCATCCCCACCAAAAGGGTTGAAGGCCTCTTCCATTATTAAATTACTTGAGCTTGGGTTCGGCTTCGAGTTATTTGTTGCAGTTTTTGATTTGAGATTTTCAGAATCATCAAAATCCTCATCAGTGTCAAACAAACCCTGTGTTATACAAATATAAATTATCACAATTTTTACAAATTATAAATTCATGTAATTTATATCAAACAACTTCTGAAACTATCATTTTAAAAATTATAATTTTCGATAGCAATTTACTATGCAGTAGGATCGAACATCGATCCCGACTTCTGCATAAAAATCTTGCTACATAACACAACAGTCGTCAAGAAAATATTTTTCAAATGTAAAAAACCTACAACTTCTTTTGGTTTGTCCGACTTCATAGCTTTGTAAAGAATATCAGGATGATTCCAAATCTAAAATGCAAACAAAACAATTACAATATGACAAATAAAGACACTAGGCATTGTCAATAGAAGAAGGAAAGTATATAGTCCCCCTTTCTGTTCACCATGCATTGGAATATTTCAATTAATGAAATCGGGCTCGAAATTTCTGCTCCCTAAAGTTAGAAGTGGCAGAGAACTGCATAAATGCAATATACCTTGCTACAAACTGCAAATAGCTTAATGGGGTTGAGCTGTTCGCCAAATCCTTCATGCATCAGCTCGACAAATCGTCTGTAAAGTGCCTCTTGAACTCCCGACAATCTAACCATCAAGACATGCTCCTGTTTTGACGGCAAAGCGCGCTTCAAGGATGAATACCCTCTCCTAAAGATTCAGAAATATTTTCAATTGATGCAACCTGAATTGTGAAGGTTCAATTTTAAATGTATAAAACGCATTGAGCATTGAACCTTTGAACAAATCCCTTTAGCAAGCTGGAAAGGACGTGCGCTCGAGCCTTCATCAACTGTTTATCCTAAAATGAAGAGAATGAACAGCGTGAAAACATGCTGCAGTCATCAAAACACACCGCAAATCAATTGCGCACAAGGGCAGCATGCAAGATTGTTACTGAGAGAGTAGAATCAAAGGTATACCGCTGCAGTACTGTCAACGCATTGTCCGTTAACAATGGGCCTCTCGAAGAGGTTCTGAAACTCCTGCCTCGTTCCCAGGTAGTTCGGCCTCACAAAATCAACCATGCACCAATATTCTGTTAAGTTATTCTGCAACGGGTAGCCAGTCAAAACCAGTCGCTTCCTAGAAAGGAGGTCAAGTTTTTGTATAGTTGATATTTACGTTAGTTGAGGCGTGTGAAGTGATTCCCAGAAGAATACTCAAATCACCTTGTTCGAATTCGATGCAAAGCATGATGGATGTTTGATTGATGGTTTTTGATTCGATGGCCCTCGTCGCAAATGACCAAATCAGGTCCCGGTTTACACAATGCTTTTTGCATACCTTTAATCAAAACATTCAAGCATCAATGATCATATAATCTAACAATCACTAGAGAATAAAAAATTGGTTATTTGATAATTCGACGGGTATTTTGATGGCGTATTTGCATGTGTCAATCACACATGCAATCACTTAATCAAGTAATCACTTGATAAATCACACATCTAATCATTTAATCAAGTAATCATTGATTGTGACCTACCCATGAGCAGTTGCATTTCTTTCTCCTCCTCCTCAATGTCAATGACAGTGGCCGATTTTTTTGCTTTTTCTTTTTTCTTTTTCCCTTTGGCACTCGTAACACTGTGACACAACGAAGGAGTGTACACCGAAATATTCCGAAACATCTCGTATCCCAGCAACAGAACTCCCCCATATTTGTGCCATTCACCTGAACAACAAAGTAACATCCATAGTTTAAGATATGAGTTTAAGACACACTGCGATTTGAGCTATAATCTGTTGCTTAGTACCTAGCCGAAATAAAAACAACGGTATTACGCCTACCTACGACTTTCGCTCTCGACAAAGTCGTCTTCTGGTTATCCCCGATTAGGAAAATCTCGTAATCCCGACTATCAACATCGATTCTCGTTGATTCATTCGTAAACGACCCGGTTTTCGCGTCATCTGAATTATTTTCGGCAGCAAACGAATGTTGACGATCCTCTTCACAATTCACATCCGTCCCGCCATGTTCATCCCGAGAAAAATTCGGATGTGATTCTAAATCTTCTTCACTGATTTCCTCTCCCTGGTTATTTTCCACGTGTGGTTTCCGAATGGGCAATTGGTCAGTGGTTTCCGATGCGTTGGTTACTGTTGTGTTGTCGATATTATCGTTGCCTGTTGTGATATTGTTATGAATCATTTTGGAAACTCCCGGTAGCCAAGTATTGAACTCGCACAACCAGTTTTGCAATGTATTTATTGGAACGATGATTAAGACCTTTTTGGCAGGTGTATATCTGCGAGGAAAGGATTTCAAATTAGCCACATTACAACAAAACCTAATTCTTAAGAATTACAAGGAGGGCATCAAATTTGTCAAGCAACCACTGTGGAAGCAAAAACTATGATTGGTTTAGAAACTGTCATTGGTTTAGAAACTATGATTGGTTTAGAAACTCAGCAAGTAGGAACTAAAGTTCCCTTGATTGCATAAACTAGTTTCACTTCAAATTATTCATAGTAATTTACTTGTAATTTACCCTGGTTTAAATGCAGAGCCAATAAAGCAGAATAATTTCAGTTCCCTACAATGGCTTTACATGAGGATTCCATGGTATATAGATACACTTTATAAGAGTTCTGCGGCGTTCAATAAATCAAACATCAATTTGCAAATACCGTATTTACTCGAGTGAGCGCCGCCCCCGTATGAGCGCCGCCCCCGCATCAAAAGTACTGGAAATTAAATGAGCACCTTTTCATTCATTTACAAATAGATGTCTGATGAAAAATGTGTAATGATTTACTTGAGAAATATATGAATCAGGGCAATGGTCTGAATTGTTTTTCCTAGGCCCATGGAGTGCGCAAGAATGCAACCAAACCCTTCATTCGTTTTGTAGCTCTTCAATGACTCGATCAAATTATCGTAGAGGAACCTCACCCCAGACACCTAAAAGCAGGAAAATAGTGCAATTTAGTTGACCTTTAGTTGGGCTGAGCTTTCCAGTGAGAGCTATTTCTAGTCATTCAGTGCATAGTTGGTCTTGCTAGCCATTAGGTTAATTGTATAGTTGGCTGATATGATGAAATTCATTAGGGTATGTTGGGGTGTGAAGAGGCACACAATATCAACCAAACATGGAATATTAACTGTGTTACATGGAATTGAGTAAGAGCATATGTATTAGGGTAAATAAATGTTTGACCTGATGGGGTTTGATAACACTTGCGATTGTTGATGGCAGAATAATATCTGGTTCGTCAGCAGAATGATTCATGTTGACAATAATATCTCCATTTTTATTTCTCAAACTGGAGACAGAATCAAAATCAGCCTGTTCATTTGAATCAATAACATGATCAGCACCATTATCAGATTCATCTTCATCTTCACTTGATATTAAAATCGCATCCCTTCGATCAAAACTATCATCATCTTCATAGTTATCAGAATCATTATCGCCTATAATGATCACAGGTTCATCTTGATTTGAATAGCTTTGCATTGTACTATCATCTTCAAAGTCTTGATTACTTGCAGTAGATGTTCCAGCTTCTGAGACAAGCATGCTTCTTTGCTCCTCTAATCTTTGCAACCTTTCTTTTTCCCGTTCTTGAGCTTCAAGTGTTTTAGCATCCAATTGTTGAGGTTTCAAAAGTTTACGAATGTTTCGCCTTTGATTATCAGATTTTTTGCGCTTTTTAGAGTTACGTTTGTCAGATTTTCTAACACGGATTGGTTTAATATCTCCAGCAAGTGCTTCTTCGTTATCACGAGCATCAATATCTTCATAATTATCGCTTAAATTATTATCTTCGTAATCATCATCTTCATCATAATCATCGATATCATCATAATCATCTTCTTCATCAACAAGATCATTTTCTTCACAATTTGTTTCTTCATTTCGATCCATTCCATTCTCAATAATCTCCATAGATTTAGTTGTCTTCGAGTCAGGCTGTAATAAAATGTCAGTTGTTTCCTCTGACATTGATACAGTATCAACCATAACTCCTTCAATTTCATCCATAACACGTAACGTAACAATCCTGGTGGCCTAAATATCCACCACAGCCACGGACCCCTGATTTCTCAGTTTGTTTGATAAATATAGACAGTATAATGTTATTAGAAAAATCACAATATAAATACTTCCATAACCTAAGTGATCTGCTGTAAATACTTTATTGATAATCGTATAATCAAATTCAAATCGCTCTCAAATCTGTGCCCTTCTCTTGGACATTTGGGTCGCCATTACGGTGAATCTGAATGAAAAGAATAGGCACCACGTGCTTGCGCGACTACTGCCCACTTTTTGTCAATTGAATTCCATTGCTCGTTCCGACAAATTCGGGTCTGTAAAATATCGAGCGGCGCGTTTTTTTGTTTTATTGCAGCAACTCATTAGGATTAATAACATGAAAGCCTAATGTTATACAAGACTTAGAAACACAAATTGTTGAGGTATTTAATTGAAACGACCTTGTTTTCTGAAATTCATCGCAAACAAAAACCTAACAAAGTGTTGTTTGTGCAAACATAAACCCCGAACCCCGAAGGCTTTTTCGATGATAATGATAAACTAATTATTTTGACCTATTACACTTGCAAAGTACGTGTGCACTATGACGCAGGAAAACAATTTTTCGCAGCAAAGAAATTTCTTACAACATTTGTGTGACGTCATTGTGAAGAGTGTTATGTACCATTGAGAGGAAGCTAATATATTTGCATTGGCATGTTTGTTACATTACAATTCATTACAGTTTCGTACAATTCTCCATTCATTGAAATCATATTTAATTTGTTTAAAAGTTTTATTTCTCTCATGTTGCTGCTCCATGAAAACACGTTTTTGACATTTTTACTTATTGACACATTTTTTCGACAACCAAGAGATGCTCTTGAAGCTGTGTTGTTGTGTAGTATTGTTCAAGTCTCTTTTGCTTTTTCACGTTTTTTCAACGAGATATACTTGTGACATGTCACGACTTTGATTAGCTCATCATAGGCTTCGTCGAGATTCACGTTGGCGCCATCTTTGAGGGCAGCCCATGGATAACAGTCATTACCCACAGTAACGTCATTACGATAAGATCATAACACAAAGTGCAATAGGTTGTGCGTGTGAAATCAAATATATTTGAACAAGGTGACGAAGGTGAATGACGAAAAAGATGACGGGTGATGGTGATGAGGATTTAAAATATTGTTAATTAAAGTGAATGACAGGTCAAAGCAAAAAGCTTATTTATTTACACAGCTTGGTTCACAAATATGAATAATAAATTAAAAGAATCATTTATAAAGTTCAAACTGTAAGATCATTTTACAGCCTTGTAAAGAATCAAAATCTTGGAGTTTGAATAAAGTCTTCCAGTTTGAAAGTGTGCCAATGTCTTGCCGACGTTTGACTTCCGGGTTCCAAGTTGGAAAATATTGACACATTGTTGAATGATGTTGTGCGGGAAAATATTGTAGGATTAAATAATAGTGCAGCTTCTTTTGTGATTATTCATTACAAAAACAGTGGTTGGTTGTTGCGGGTTGTGATTTGAAACAGGATATTCCGACATTGCCAACTTGTTCCATTTGTCATCAAACAATAACTCGTTGACGTGAGCGCGGGGTTTATTGTTTATTGTGCGAGCTATAAATCCAAGTGAGACACGATTTAATTTCTCAAAGAAGAGAGGGTTCAGCAGATAAACTTCTTCGAATCGCAGATACATTTTGCGTCGACATTATGGAGTTTAAAGTCAATTTTTTATTACTCTTTTCGATACTCATTATTTTGATTCAACTTTCTGTCCAAGCACCTCCGAACAGGGACAAGCTAGGAAAAAAACTAAAACTTCATGGCCTCGAAAAAGCAAAGCTCAAAAAAGCATCGGTAAGTTTTCTTGTTGTTTTCCTCATTTAATAAGCTGCCCTGTCTCTTAATTATCTTCTTAGTTATAATGCCTGTATATTTTTCTAAGCTTGTGGTATTTTAATGTTGAAATTTGAGTGTTTCGCTTGTCATGTTGTCATGAAGTCAATTTCCAATTTTCTTGCCGATTTTCTAATTTTCTTTCCCCTCGCTCGCTCATTGTTTGTATAAAAAATTATGCAAAATTCTCGTACCAGAGTTTCCTAGCTTTCACCCTATTTATGGTACGAAAATTCTCTTAGCAAGTTTCTTAACACCGAACGAAACCTAATTTCCTTAATTCATCGTCCTTCTCTTTATCTTTTGTCACTGCCAAACATATATTTGACAGAGAAGCAAAAAGAAATGCAAATTCCACCGCAAACAACTAAAATATGGGTAAAATATCTTTTGAAATGTAACCGAACTGAAGTAGGAACAAAAGAAACAAAACCAAATACGCTAGACATTATTAATATTAGATATTTTTTGAATCACGCAAGATCTCCTACCAAAAAGTTTCTCAAGTTTTGAAAATACGACCCTACGGTTTCTTATAGGTGTAGCGCTGTTTTATAATTAATCACAGACGACCCTGGGGCTGATTTCTCTTGTTATTTATTTATAGAAATACCTTAGGAGGTATGGTTACCTTGGAATTGATTTCGATGTCGAAGATGTAACGGAGGGAAAGATATCAAAGAAACTCAAAGTCTTTCAGAAATATGCCAAAGTGAAGGCTACAGGTGATAAAACAACCCATATTCGCCATCATCACTTGTCATTATGTCTTTGACATTATAAGTAGATGTTTTTGTTTTGTTTTTTTTTCGCAGGAAAACTCGATGCTGCAACGATAAAGAGAATGTCTGATCCTCGATGTGGCATGACAGATCCTCTCGCCAAACTCGAAGGGAAACTTACTTTCAGACGATCAAAGAGGTGGACATTGCAAGGACAAAAGTGGGATTTCTCTAAAAACCCCAAGGTACGTCTGGAAAGGCTATACGTCACATTCCCTCTTTTCTCAATTCTCCGTTCCTTATTCCCCATTCCCCCTCTTACAGATAGCCAATCTGGAAGTTAAGAAGCAATCACTGTTTTTTCAACATTTCCGCTTGATTCGGTTTCAAAGATCAGTTGTTTGTTTTATCCATGAGATTTCCGTGAGATTTCCGTGAGATTTCAAGCGTGTACGATGGGATTTATTCAGATATACATACCCGCAAGGTCAGGGCCGTCGTACAGGGGGTGTGGGTGGTGTATGTAAAAGTTTCGTAATTTTGGGCCACATTTCAGCTCTAAAAGTTCCATAATGGTAAGTACTAATGGCAAAGGTAACCATATTCAAATTGTTTTTATCGAAAATTCCCGCTCAAGTGGCTTTTAGATATATTCATTTCCTGTTTATGCTATTGTATGACACGATAATTGACAATGAACTCAACTTTTTTTGCACTGCCAGCTTTCACCAAAACACATTCCTTTGGTGCCAATTGCATAAATTTCAATAAAATCAGGAAATTTCATTTTCAACAACACGGGCTGAGATTTCTCATGTAAAGGGCCTGCTTATGCTCTGGTAGTCGTAAGGTTGTGGAAAACCCCGAATAATCTGTCCAACCGCATTTACAGAGCGAAATTCGAGCGATAACAAACACAATGCAGGATTTGTTTTTATCCGATTCTTTTCTGATTTATAAGTGGCCGGCAATTATTTCAAGCAAAGTTTGTGTACTTGGAAAGACGACGCTGTTTTATAAGCATCTTATGTCGGGCTTTTAATCATCTCCGTGTGATACAAAGCTACTAATATAAGAAAAGAAAATACTTTGTATAATAAAATAATCCATATCAAAACGCAAGGCTTCAAGTGGCAAAAAGTTTAAACATACTGAGAACATTTTAAGCCCTGGATCTGGAGAAATAAGAACGCACAGTTTTATAATTTGTTTTGAGTTTATGATTACAACAGCAAATAAACCAAGCAAAGTAAATAACAAAATATTGTTTAAGTTACATTAATTTCTTTTTTTAGAATGAATTGACTTGGAAATTAGAAAACACAGCCCGAAATGTTGGATTTGAAACTGTCAGAGAAATCATTCGTCTGGCGTTGGGAAAATGGTCAGCGGTTGCAATGATAAATTTCAGAGAAGTCAGATCTGGCGATGCTGATCTCATCGTTAAATTCGTGCGTCTCCAACATGACGACCAGTACGCTTTTGATGGAAGAGGGGGGACATTGGCGCATGCGTTCTATCCATATCCAGGATATGGTACGTTATTTGACGTTTTCTCTTGTTGTGTCTGATCGTTCTAATATCACACAGTAATGGTATATGCAAGGCCAGCCCTGTAAGCTTAAGCTGAGTTTATTTTCGCCTGTCAGCCTCCCTGCAAGTAACAACCAGTTGTATTGTTCCCGATAACATCAATATGTGATCACGGGTGTTTCTTCTTGTAGCCATCAGTGGTGATATCCATTTTGACAACGATGAAGACTTCACGTATAAGAAGAACTATGGAACGGACCTCCTTTGGGTGGCTACACACGAGGCTGGACACAGTTTGGGACTTGAACACTCCAATGTACAAGCTGCCGTCATGTACCCATGGTACCAGGGTGGTCTTGGTGATTTCAATTTGAGACATGATGACATCGTCGGAATTCAAACGCTATATGGTAGCTAACACATCGTTATTTATTTATTTATATATTTGTATTTATGTTTGTTTATTTATATCCATTGTAGCTTCGTTGGTCCCTCTGGATGTTTGAGCGTTTAGTTTTAGGCATAGAGATAGGATGTAGAATACAATCTTATATCCTATCTCTGTGGTTTTAGGCTATCTTGAGCTTGACGCTAGCTTGAGTTTGAGGCTAGCTTGATTTTGAGGCTAGCTTGAGTTTGAGGCTAGCTTGAGTTCATGCTACATTGATTCATGATTGTGATGTTTTGGTATTTGTTTTAAAGGTGCTCGCCCGAAAACAACTGCCGCACCGAAAACCGAAAAGCCAACGACACAAGCGCCGACAACTAAGGAGCCTACAGATCCCCCAACCACGGAGGCACCTACAGATCCCCCAACCACGGAGGCACCCACAGATCCCCCAACAACTGAAGCCCCTACAGATTTCCCAACAACTGAAACTCCCACAGATCCTCCAACAACTGAAACCCCTACAGAACCTCCAACAACTGAAACCCATACAGAACCTCCAACAACTGAAACCCCTACAGAACCTCCAACAACTGAAACTCCCACAGAACCTCCAACAACTGAAAAACCTAGGAGAAGGAAATACAGAAAGGATTGTCCTCCTGGTATATCAGCAGGAATAATTGACCCATCAACTGGATGGATGATCGTATTTTCTGGCGAAAACTTCTACTTGGTTGCCCGCGGGGGACTGAGGCATGGGCCAATAAGAGTTCAGAGTTATTTCAAAGATGTAAGCGGGGCCGTTACAGCAGCATTTGTGCGCAAGTCAGACCGACATGTTATCATATTTGTCGGAAATGTGTAAGTATAAATGTTTCGCTGAGCATTCCATTCCATCATTCCACACTCTATGTTTTCCATATAGTCTCGCTGAACGATGTTACTCTTATTTTGACTTGAGTCAACTTCACTGCAATCTTCTTCTTCGTTATCTTCCTTGACTTATTTATCACCATCTTCATCGTCTTCTTCATTACTGGTTGCTCAAGTGTTGCCTGCCCTTTCTGCTCATCAACCTGATTATCATCACCATCACCACATGGGAACTTTAATGAAACTTTAACTTTTCGCATTCTTTCTAGTTACTATGACTACTACAACTTCCAGTTAATGAGCGGACCGAGACCGGTCAGTGACTTTGGTCTTCCATCAAGTGCAAACATCGATGCTGCCTTCTATTGGAAAGGCAATGGTCGTCTGTACATGTTCACCGGCACCCAATACTACAGACTGAACAGGTATTCAACTGATATTGACCGTTACTACCCGAGAACAATATCCAAAGCTTGGAGGGGCCTGCCATCTCGCGTCACTACTGCTATGACGTCATACAGAAAGCGTGGCAAGTCGGGAGAGACGATTTTTGTGTCCAATGACAAGTTTTACATTTTTCATGACAGGTAGGTCAGCGGTTGTTGTTTTGTTGTAAATTGAGTTGAATTGAGTTTACTCGATTATTGAAAGGCATTCCGAATCGTATTTTCCCCTTTGGAGATCGTGTCTCTTATTTCAAAGCGATGCAATTCATTGGAAAACAACGCAAGGAGTCGCAAAGAACTTGTTACCGTAATGCTTCGATTAAACGCCCGGGCGTTTATTTAACTTTTTGATATTTTGGAGGGGTGTCTATTTGAGGGGGCGTTTAAAAGAGGCAGGCGTTTGTCAATAAACATCTAGTGGGGGCGTTTAAAAGAAGGGGGCGCTTAATCGAAGCATTACGGTAATGATCACTTTAATATCAAATTAGTCGCTTTTAATAATGAACAGGGCACACAATACAAGTAAAACTTGTGAAAATCAAGTTTTTAACATCACAATATCAAGATTTTTTTTGTTTTTTATCTTCAGGAAAATTCGCATCAAACCTGGTTATCCTAAACACATAAAAAGCTGGTTACGCTGTCACAGCAACGTGGAACATCCAAGGCTTTACCCAGGTGCCATTGGTGCCATTGAACGCTACTCTGAACCCGTAGACCCCTAAATTCATCGCGATGCGTAACCTGCTCTTCGAACTGAACTTAGTTTGTTGTTTCATTCATGTTCAAAACTAAAAATCGACATGTCTATGTTTTTATAGGCCGTTGGTTTAGACAATATCGTAAAGTCTTGATGTTTATAGCGTGGTAATTTTTCCTTGAAATATAAGTGATAGATTTTAAATTTTTTAAATTATATTTTATCATGCTGATGTTTTCATTGGCGAGTTTTGTATTACTCTTGAAATTGATTTTTATGAATAAAGTTTGATTTTGTGTTGTCAATTAAAATATTGGAGAAATAAATCTTGGCGAAAGGAAAGAAAGTTGTAAAAGTCATTGAACTAATAGAGCTTCGGTCTCACCCCCAAGTCCTTGAATAAGCCCTGTGTTAATTTTAAAAGCGAAGCTTTATTTTTTTATTCTTGGTTTTATAAAGTCTACTTTTCAAGTACAATCAAGTTCTTGAACTAAACTTGCAACTATTTACTAATATGTTAAATGCACAACGTCATTTTTTAAGCCTGCTAACCTGATCTTAATATTCTTGTCAAGGATTTTCAATGGGGGTAAGGGGAAAGGGGGCTTATTTCAGTTGTGGATTTACCTACCTCGCGTGCGCTTGTACCGGCCACCTTTTTTGCCAATGCATTCTATCCCATGGAGCTTTGCAGGACGACACAGCCATCTTTGCTTTCTGGCTGGGAGTTTCCTTGTTCGAGCAATCTGTTGTTCGTCTGCTTATTTTCAAGATTTGGTATCAAGAACTTGGAATTGATACAGCCTTAATACGCTATATACTGCAGAAAATATAATTTATCATGGCCGACTACGATGAACCAATCTCAGACGCCGAGAAAGTAAGTGAAAATCTTCACAGTTTCGTCTTATGGCAAGCAAAGCAGCAAGGAATACGTCTGCCCAAAACCCAATAATGTTTCATCCCTGTAAACTAAAAGTTGTTGCCATGCTCAAAATGATCCTAATATAAGTAGCATCAATGTAGTTAATATATATTTAGTAAACATATTGTTATCTATGGTGGTAGTTAATTTATGTTCTCGCGATTTAAAACTTCTTCAAAGGCGAAAATGGATGGAGGAGTTGGCCTTGCATCAAACTGTTTTGTTTGAAAAAGGTGTTGTTGATCTTCCTCAACTCTACTTGTTAAGATAACTATCAATTATATCATAATTATAAGTAATTATACTCTGTTCCATTACTTTTTAAACAAATTTTTCGATAACTGAAGGTATAATATTTGATTTCAAAATATTTAGAAATGTCCTGCACAGAATTTCAAGCAAACAGGAAGTACCGTAAACATGCGATTAAACGCTCTGGGCGTGTATTAAGTATCGAAATTTTACTCTGGGCGTTTATTTATAGTTATGGGCTTAAGTTTGACATCTTTTCATTTTATGAATTAAGACTGAAAAAATAAAAAAAGAAGTATAATTTCATGTTTTTCATCATCTTCATTTTCTATTTAATCAGTTATTTACAGTAACTTATTCATCTTCTTCCTTATATATGAGAGAATCTGAGTATTTTCTGAAGAGAATACAACTTATATTTTGTTTTAGGTTAGAATTTCTTCTGATTTTATTCAACATGCTCCGCCTGGTGAATTTAATGAAGTATTCAATGGTTTGTACAAAATGATTTTTTATTTTATGCCAATCTATTTTGTGTGTGCTGCTCTTCAATTATAGTTCTAAAGATTGCCTTTATAAATTTTAACTAGAAAATTTTGATTTAATTTTATTTATTTTTTGCAGATGTGAGAATCCTACTGAATAACGATGTTTTGTTAAAAGAAAATATTTCAGGGTAATTACATTGCTCTTGTTTGAAATTTCAAAATCTAATGCACACAATATATTTTTGAATGTATATCTAAAAATAATTATTTTGCAGGGCCTTTGCAAAGTATAGCATGGAACATTTTATTCCCTGCAAACTTGAGGGAGCAGAAGACCAGGTTTCTGAATTATTTAATAAAATATTTTATAATGAACATAGTTATAATCAAAGTATACAATGTCACAAGAAAAACCAACGTAGTCTATGATAATGTAAATTTTATAGCAAGCAGATACAATCAGTAAGGTAGAATAGATATTATAACGATTTTTGCCTATCCCAGTGGTTATACTTTTGATAATTTAGTCCATCTGGGCTAAATCTCACGAATACTAACTTCTCATTTAGGTTTTGATAACAAAACACGGATTACTTTCTGATGGCAGCTTCTATGACCCAAAGAGCAAGCAGAAATTCAAATTTGATCATCTCAGAAAGGTGAGAAAATGTTTTGCAACCTCTAATATTAAAAGTTTTTCAAGATGTGTCCTCTATAATTTGCTACTATCACACTTGAACATTCTATTTTCAATTTGTTTTTAGGAGGCGAGCAACCCTGAACCGTATCAAGTGGATGAAGAGGCAGAATCATGGAGAGCAGAGCTGGACAAGGAATTACAACCCAGTTTGAAGAACCATTATCAACATGGTGTCTGCACTGTGAGTTTCATCTTCTCTGATGTGTTGATTTTATAGATAAGAGCTGCATCCTCTTTACTTGCATCTTTCCAGCTCAACACAGTTAATTTTAATCAACTGTGTTAAGCAACTTAACCTCTAAATTTCTCTTTACTTTTGATATACCGCAATGCCCCGATTAAATGCCCAGGGTGTTTATTAAATTTTTTGACATTTTAGGGGGCATCTATTTGAGAGGGTGTATAATGGAGGGGGTCATTTATTGAAAATTTTTTAAATAGGGGGCGTTTAAAGGAAGGGGGCATTTAGTCAAAGCATTACGGTATTCCTGTGCTCTTTAAGTGGTTGACACATTGATGGTCAAATGTATGTGTTTTGATTTATTTCAATAGGTTTATGGAAAAAGCTCTGATCAAGGAGTAACATTAACTGTTTGCATTGAAGACCACATGTATCAGCCTCACAACTTCTGGTAATTGTCACTTTTGTCATTATTACATCTAAATGTTAGGACTCATGTTTGCCAACCCATCTCAAACTCGGTGATCTTGAACAACTCGCTATCTCGAACAGATTACCATTCCCCCTCATTCTCTATTTGGGTGAATTTAGTCTGGGTGGCTCAAACTCCCGCTATGCCGAACAAATTTCTCGTGCGAGTTCGATATAGCGAGAGTTGACTGTAGTTTTTATGTATGATCATCCAGGTATAATCAGTTGCTCCATTGAATGGTGCTTTTTGCTTTGCTAATTATATTAGTTATGTTAATCATGTTAATTATATTAATCATGTTAATTATGTTAATTAATTATGATTTATCATGATTTCTTGCACAGGAATGGAAGATGGAGATCCGAGTGGACTGTCACATTGAAACCAAACTCTGACAGTGAACTAAAAGGTCTTCTACGTATCCAAGTGAGTTATGGTTTGTCATCCAGTCATTGTGACACTTGTGTCCAAGAGAGTTGTTGTTTGTTGTTCAATCATTGCATTTGATTACCTTATTACCAATTCCTATGCATTTCAGGTACACTATTACGAGGATGGCAATGTGCAACTTGCTTCACACAAGGAGGTTTCCAAGCAAATCAAAGTCACAGTATGTTTCAGTGACATTTAATATTTCAATATTAGCTCTGTCATAGTTTCTTTGAGGGGTAAAACAATCATAATTTATAATTTCTGTTAAGGACCCATCTGCCACTGCCAAATTAGTTGCAAAGGTCATAAAAGAAGCTGAGGGTGATTACCAGGTATTTTCAACTATTTTTTCTATTTAAATTGGAGTTTGTGAATTCAAATAGGGCTGCCTTGCTACTACATTTGTCAAATAGTAAAAACTTTATTAAGTCCCCCTCTCTGATAACCCTCTCTTTTCAAATGAGATGCTGAAATAAATCTATAAAGTTCATAAAATTATTACGCTATGGCTGCAGCTCATATGCTGGGCTGACTTACTGCACCTAATTACAGCCTTTAGTTTGCAGAAAACTACAACACAAGCTGATTGGAAGCTGTAGAATACATTTTAATGTGATTTTGACGTTCTAAATGACACTAACATCTTTATTATCATGTTTACATAGAAAGCTATTGGTGAGAACTATGCAACAATGTCAGATACAACTTTCAAGGCGTTACGAAGGCAACTGCCTCTAACTCGCACACGCATTGACTGGAACAAAATCACTAGCTATAGAATTGGCCAGGAGCTTGGCGAAATCTAAAACCCGTGGACAATTATATGATAGATACGAGACAATATGGACCAAACTATATGTCGATGAGATTTTAATGACATATAGAGTTGAAAACTGTAGGCTGTTAAGATTTAACAATGTAATAGCAAAGAGTTTCGTATAGATTGAAATGTTTTTAAAATTGTTGATTTTTGTACTCGGTTAAACTTTTCGTAAATATAAGCTCTTTTCAAAAAGTCCTGGTTTCATCATGTCGTCTTTAATCAGAAAACATTCGATTTTTTGGTAATGATTATCTTGGTTCGGGAAATAGCTCACAGTTTCCTTTTTCCATCTATATTGTTATTAACCCGCAATTTATATTTTTAGTGCAGTATGAGTGGGAAGGCACACTTATCATTGTAGTTCTTACTAAATTTGATGTTTAAATTCCACTTACGATATTAAGAATACTAAAGATTTTCTAAATTTGTGAATCTATTTTTGTTTATTTCTTTATATGTTTGGAAATCATGAAAGCGAAGGAAGACTTCTTCACCCTTTGTTTTGACAATAACATGTGCTTAATGATGACGTTATAAAACAATGATGACACCAACTGAATAAAATAAAAGTTTTCCTCGTTTGGTCCTTTCTTTTTGTTTACGAAAACTTCTCTTGCTCAGGCCAGTTCTGCGTGGTGGTTTTTAATATTTTTATCATCATGCATTTTAAATGCTAAACCGCTTTCAATTTTCCGAGAACGGATAAGAAAATGAACTTTAATGTGAGAATTTTTCACTTCTTGGTCATATTTACTGCTGTGATATGTAGTAATTGCAGCGACCTGGGAGTTCGAAAGACCACGAATTATGGCCTAGGCAACGCATTATTACAGAAAGCAAGAAGGCTGCGCCGACAAGCCTACGAAGAAATTGAAAATGTCTGCACAGATCCGCTACATAGACCTATCAAGCATTTGGTAAGATGAATAAGAGTTTTAATTGCATGGGTATTCTAAATATTTCGACTGAGGAAAATGTTTATGTGGTTAGGCCCATGTTTGATGACGTAGCCATCACGAAAATCACCTCTTGCTGAAAGTGAAAGTAGGGTGTCCAAGTTAGGCTCAGGATTTAAGCATTTCTTTATCTTTCAGTGGCCCCTGAAAGGAGATCATAATATCAATTTAAAATTGGTTTGGATTGGAAAGAATTCAGAGGTGAGCTACGAGAAAGACCAGATATCATGAATGTTGTCGATTCATACTTCTTGTATTGTTAATTCTTTCATCTTTACATCTATCTCAAATGCATCTTTTTCTTTCTTGCAGACTCAGTTACTCTTAACAACTTTGGAAATTGGAGCATTATTCTTCAAAATAACAGCCCCATCAAAGCTATATAGAAGGTAATTTCAGCTGTGTAGACTTCTCTTCCCCCCCCCCCCCCTCCAGATACACTGAATTTTTTGTGTCCTTTTAATTTAATTTTATTGCCGATTTTAGCAATGATGATGGGTTTACCTTCCAACCAATTCAAGAAGAAATAAAGAATGGACACATAAGAACAGATTATGGAATACTTAAAAACCTGCTCAATCCATCAAAGGTATCAGTGTAGCATTGCCCCACTAGATCAATAGATACTTCCTTTGCACAGCCTCAGTTTGCAAGAAATTGTAGCCGCAGTTTGCAAGAGATTGTAGCCTCAGTTTGCAAGAGATTGTAGCCTCAGTTTGTAAGAGATTGTAGCCTCAGTTTGCAAGAGATTGTAGCCTCAGTTTGCAAGAGACTGTAGCCTCAGTTTGCAAGAGATTGTAGCCTCAGTTTGCAAAATATTGTAGCCTCAGTTTGCAAGAGATTGTAGCCGCAGTTTGCAAGAGATTGTAGCCTCAGTTTGCAAGAGATTGTAGCCTCAGTTTGCAAAAGATTGTAGCCGCAGTTTGCAAGAGATTGTAGCCTCAGTTTGCAAGAGTTTGTAGCCTTAGTTTGCATGAGGTTGTAGCCTCAGTTTGCAAGAGATTGTAGCCTCAGTTTGCAAGAGATTGTAGCCTCAGTTTGCAAGAGATTGTAGCCGCAGTTTGCAAGAGATTGTAGGCTCAGTTTGCAAGAGATTGTAGCCTCAGTTTGCAAGAGACTGTAGCCGCAGTTTGCAAGAGATTGTAGCCTCAGTTTGCAAGAGATTGTAGCCGCAGTTTGCAAGAGATTGTAGGCTCAGTTTGCAAGAGATTGTAGCCTCAGTTTGCAAGAGACTGTAGCCGCAGTTTGCAAGAGATTGTAGCCTCAGTTTGCAAGAGATTGTAGCCTCAGTTTGCAAGAGACTGTAGCCTCAGTTTGCAAGAGATTGTAGCCTCAGTTTGCAAGAGATTGTAGCCTCAGTTTGCAAGAGATTGTAGCCTCAGTTTGCATGAGTTTTTAGCCTCAGTTTGCATGAGATTGTAGCCTTCTCAAAACGGTTGCCTCGCAATATACAAAGTGTTACCCTGAGCCCGTTGATTACATTCTGCTGAAGATGATGATTCCCTCTAATTTGAATTCTTTTCTATTATTTCTTGTAGGTTTTATTAATATCATATAACATGGTGATGAGTATTAAAAAGTCAACATTGTACATAAGTAAAGATGGTTCCAAAACATGGTCATCAGTAGAGATTCCATTCCGGGTCAGGAGTGACGAACCAATTATTCTTCACCCTACTCAAGAAGATTGGCTGGTTGCGTTGGAAAGTGGTGGAAAGCGCTCTGTATGTTTATCTTTCTTTGCTTTACTTTGCTTTGCTTTGCTTTACGAAGATTTGCTTCTTTGTATTATAAATATATAAGGCTTAACAATAAAGAGATATATTAAGCTTTATATTACTAATTTTTTGCGTTGCATTTTTTAGGCTTGGCTTTCCACTGATTTTGGATCAACATGGAAGAAGTTGAAAGACAACGCCGAAGCAGTTAAATGGTTAATTATTTCTGAATGCTTTTATTCTCATTATCGCTTAATTAATTTCTTATCTTGTTGTTGCTTTTCTTTTTAAACGCTGTCCTACAGCTTTTGTTTAAGCCTTGTTGATTTGCGCTTTGGAGGAGCCTTGTTGCATGTTATATTGCGTGAGATTGAAATTGAAGTCAAAACTTGCGCAAGAACCTAACCTAGATCCTTAGTTAAATGCTCTACGTCATTGATCAAATGTTTGTTCTTGACGTAACAACGAATTTTCTTCACCCCAGGGGTGCAAAGTTGAGCGACCCTAAAGAGGAGAAGACAATTTTTGTCACCGAGGGTCATTATATTGCAGGTTAAATTATATTTTCATTACAATGTTATTTTCTATATATATAATTATGATATATGATAGATATGTTATTATGAAGTTGTTAGGAAAATGAGGGTGGATACTTTGCATTTATCACTTGGATATAAAAATACAGCAGAAAGTTTTATAATTTCTTTTTAATTCAACAGGAATTTTCAAAAAGAATGACATGAGTCTATGGCGATCTCGAGACCTTGGTGAAAACTTTAAATGTGAGGAAATGTTATTCTGATTCTAATATTGTAATATTCATCTTAGAGAGATGTTGTTAAATTTGAAAATTTAAAAACGTTTTATCTTTTAGTATTGCACGACAGCATTTTCAGTTTGGGAATCCAAGAAGAATTTCTCTACATATCCGTATCTTTGGACAAGGTATGTTTTAGTTACATCATTCCTGAATATCCTATAGTCATTCCATGCGCCTCTATGTGATGAAGTATGTCACGCAACTATTGTGTACTGCAATGATCGTTTGCTGCAATGATCGTGTGCTGCAATGATCGTGTGCTGCAGTTATCGTGTGCTGCAGTTATCGTGTGCTGCAGTTATCGTGTGCTGCAGTTATTGTGTGTTGAATATGTGTTTGTGTTTTATTTTGTAACAGGACAAACGAACACGTGTAATGCACGTTTCTAAGGACAACGGTGACACGTTCAATCGTGTTCGTGTCCCAGAAGTCACTCCAGAAAGAGTAAGATTTGATTCAGTATCTTATTTACTACAACGAAATTTCAATTTTATGAATCAAGCGAATATGACATGCGATGGAAGGTGTATATACCTCGATTTTACTCAAAGACTAATTAATGTTTTTATTTTCATTCTTTTGTTGGCTTTTCTTGTAGTTTTATGCTATTTTGGATACGAGTGAAGGGCAGATATTTCTCCACGTCGACGAACCAGAAGGTCAGTTGAATTATTTTCAAATTTCATGCTATTGATCAGTGTGAATTGCAGTTTTCATGATTTTTCCCTCTAGTTTTCAGTAGCCAGTTACTCATCAATGCTCACTATTTGATTTTTGTTTAAGATACTGGAAAAGGAACTCTGTTTCTTTCTGATACTGATGGAATCATGTACACGAAATCTTTGGAGAATCATTTTGTAAGTATATCTCGTACGATATTACGTTACGTGCGATATCATTACGCTATTCTAACAAGTCTTCAACACTTCCATTGACCACCATCACCCTGGAATAATGTCGGTTCTTTTTCAGTACACAAATGATGGATTGACTGACTTTTACAAAGTCGAATCAATGAGAGGAGTATTTTTAACACATAAACTCGAAGCGGGTACGTTTTAACCATCTTGTTATGACCTCCTTTTCATCAATCATCGTCCTCTTTTCCACGTCTTTCAAATGCAGGTACAGTACAGTAAAATCCGCATATAAGAACCTGTACATTCTGCATCCGGCCTATTCTTTTTACACAATAAACAATTGTTTCTTCTATTGTTTCGAAAATAAATTTTAGCCTAACGGTTCTCATAAATGTAGCTTCATATATATGGATTTTTGCTGTTTCATATGCTAGTTCTAGCTTATAATTTCATACTTTTATCTACAGATAAAACATTAACTTCAGTAATAACATTTGATCGTGGATCAACTTGGCATGATTTATATTTAACAGACGCGCAATGCAAGGGAGGCATTCAAAGAGTAAGTCTCGTTCTCACCTATTCCTACCTTAACTTCCTCCCACCTTCTTGTTTTTATTACTGTGGCTTACGTTGGACATCGTGTTACCGCTGTATTCGAGGAAAATATACTGGTATTTGACGTGCCAAGCAGGCCTGATATTTTTTTTAATTTTTTGCAGCCGAACTCCAAGTGCTCACTGCATTATCACCACGTGTTTAGCAAAGCCAAAGGACATTTTGTTCAAGGCCCGCTGAGTACGCCAACAGCTCTTGGCATTATCCTGCTGCATGGTATGTATGATTTGCCGGAAACAAATGAATCAGATACGCTAAATATGATAATTATGATAAATATGATAGGTATGATAAGTCTGCCGTCTTTAACATCCTGTGTTTTTTAAATTACTTTTTTTTTATTTGCTTAAAGGCGTGAACGGGGATGCCCTTACTACCAATGGCACTAATGTTTACATGTCAAGAAATGGCGGATATAATTGGACAAAGGTTCGGTCTTTATCAGTATTATATACACCAGCTACTATCTTGCACAATTACATGCAGTTTGCTCATAATATGCATACGTTGCATACTCAAAATATCAAGTAAAATAATGTTTATTTTGAAGGTGTTGGAGGGACCACATCATTACGCCATTGGCGACCATGGAAATTTGATTGTTGCTGTGTCACAGTTGTACGGGAATAAAACAAATGTTACAACGCTATAGTAAGTATCTCTATCAGCGTTGTATGTTATTGTATAAGAAACTATATGTAATATCATAGTTATTGCTTGGAGCTTTTTGAACTTCTTCCTAATTCTCTTTCGCTTGACTATCTCATTTAATGATCATTTGTTTTCAGTCATTTTTCTCTTGTATTTCCCTGCTTTTCCCTCTATTCTTCCAAATGACATTAATCTCCTTTTTTACTCTTTTTCTCCCTTTTTTCACTTTTTTCTCCCTTTTTCCCTTATTGTACATTAATTTTCTATTTCTTCTTCAGCCTTTCATCTATCCCCGTTGTCTTTTCTTCCATTTTAGTTACTCACTCGACCAGGGTCGATGCTGGAATTCCTTGAAGTTCTCTGATGATCCTATGATTATAAAAGAGATCGTAACCGAACCACACTCGAAGAAAAGATCATTTAGTTTGTGGGGATATTTCAAAGACCCTGATCAGAAGTCTGTCGACTGGCAAGTCGTCACTGTCAACTTTCATAACGTCTTCACGAGGAAATGTAAGACCCAGTTTCCACGACCCTGTGCATTCATTATTTCTATGCATAACAGTGTTTACAGTCAATCGTCATCCATTTTATTCTCCTCCTCATCCTATCTTTGAACGTCAGTTGCACTGAAATTTTTTCAGGCCAGAGTGATGATTTCGAATATTGGTATCCCCATGCGATTGGCAGAAAAGATGGCTGTTTTTTGGGTATTAAAGAAGGCTACCCCAGAACTAAACAAAAGACCATGTACGTATTCTATTGGTTACTTCACACCCCTCCACCTTTATGATCTTGCAACAGTAGCTTTTGTTTATATCTTGTTCGTTTTTCAGGTGTTTTAGCGGCGAAGATTACAAGCCCAAGGTAACGAAGGAGCATTGTAAATGCACGCTGCAGGACCTTGAATGGTAAGACAAAAAATTGAGATCCCAATAGGCCAATGGATTATTGACCTTCTGGATAATTCACCTAAAAGGAATTGATTTAAATGATTTGGCTTTATAACTCTATATGCAATTGGACGATGTTTTTATCCACAAGGGTTTTTGTTATTCGAGTATGTGCTTTTAATTTAATTCTATGGTAAATATTAGTGATCAAAGTGATCATCGTGATGCTGTGATTATGAATATTGTTTTGTAGTGATTTCGGTTATGAGAAAGATGTTCTTGGCAAATGCATCAGAGATGAGACGGTGAAGCTTGAAGTTTGCAAAAATGGAGACGAGGAGAGGATTGACGAGGGGCAAGGGTAAGTTGGGGGGCTGAGGGGCAAGGTATGTAAACAACTCAGATTCCTTAGTGGGTCGATCGCCACATTTTGTAATGAATTCAATGGCGTAGATAGGAAATTTTATAGGGGAGGTTTCAGATTTTCTGACAAAAATTTAATGAGCATTTTTGTTTCTTCAAGACTATGAACATAAGATAACGAAATTAGCTACAACTGAACGTAAACATAAGATATTTATTTTCCGACAAGATCAAAAATTTTCCGACAAAACGGCAGCTTAGCTCTACAGGGGATTTTTCGCCCCCCTGACCCCCCTTTATCTACGACATTGGCCAAAGGGTTAGGGTTAGGGTTACGTCATGCGAAGGAGAAAGGTGGTCAGTATGCGTAGTAGCATATATATAGGTATTGCGTAGGAGCATATGTGACGTGACGCTGGTTGATGATTTATTGCGGAACGAAGGACCCGGCCTAAATTTATTGAATTATAAAAAACGTTGTAAAAATCAATACTTTTCGATATACTGGATAATATGTATGCTCAAATTAAAGGTAAGTGACATGGTTTTGACATCCCACAAGCTTACTGAAATATTAGCTGATGCGATAGGGGATTTTTCTGAAGCATTCCAGAACTTTACCAAAATCTGAATTTTCAACTTGTGTAACACCACACGGTTTTGCTTGCTAAAGTTTCCACAACGAAGAAAATCAATTATTTTCAGCCTAAGTGACTTTCTATAGGTAACGGAATATCAGGCCGCTACAATTCTTTGAATTGAATTGTATAGGTATAATAATAATGATCTGCCACAACTGCGTTTTCTTTCGAATTGGAGAAGTGTTGCATTTGCTAATACTTCAGTAAGTTTTTGGGTATCAAAACCCTGTCATTTACCTTTAATTAGAGCTCACATATTATATCTAGTACATCCAAGACTTTTAATTCAAGAACTGTTTTGGTCATTCGAATAATTTAGGCCTGTTGCATCGTTGCGTAAAAAATAAAAAAAATACCGACATTTGAAACGTTTTTAGTCATTATCAAAATTTCACCAGTATCCTCATATTATATGCCCCGCAACAGTATGCATATGTTAACCTTGTTTACCATTATTTACCTCGAAAGCGAGCATTTAACTTTGGACTCATTAATATGCAAAAGCTATTTGCCCTTCTTTGAAATGGCCGCCAAATAGCATCACTGTTGTCTCCACGAATCGTGCAGAGTCAGGTATCTAGCGCCTTCGGCGTTTTATTGCATGATACTGGTTATACATTGGCCTTAGGGTTAGGATTAGGGTTAGGGTTAGGGTTAGGGTTAGGTCATGCGGAGGAGAAAGGTGGTGAGAATGCGCAGTAGCGTAATTGTTGGTAACGCGCAGGAGCGTACATGACGTATGGGTGTCCATATGGCTGAGGCATTGGCCTTAGGGTTAGGGTTAGGGTTAGGTCATGTGGAGGAGAAAAGTGGTGAGAATGCGCAGTAGCGTAATTTTTGGTATTGCGCAGGAGCGTTTGTGACGTTTGGGTGTCCATATGGCTAAGGCATTGGCCTTGGGGTTAGGGTTAGGGCTACGTCATGCGGAGGAGAAAGGTGGTCGGTATGCGCAGTAGCATGTATATAGGTACTGCGCAGGAGCATATATGACGTGACACTGGTTGATGCATTGGCCTTAGGGTCAGAGTTAGGGTTAGGGTTAGGTCATGCGGAGGAGAAAGGTGGTGAGAATGCGCAGTAGCGTATTTGTTGGTAACACGCAGGAGCGTATATGACGTATGGGTGTCCATATGGCTGAGGCATTCGCCTTAGGGTTAGGGTTAGGATTAGGGTTAGGTCATGCGGAGGAGGAAGGTGGTGAGAATGCGCAGTAGCGTAATTGTTGGTAACGCGCAGGAGCGTTTGTGACTTTTTGGTGTTCATATGGCTAAGGCATTGGCCTTAGGGTTAGGGTTAGGGTTAGGGTTAGGTCATGCGGAGGAGGAAGGTGGTGAGAATGCGCAGTAGCGTAATTGTTGGTAACGCGCAGGAGCGTACATGACGTATGGGTGTCCATATGGCTGAGGCATTGGCCTTAGGGTTAGGGTTAGGGTTAGGTCGTGCGGAGGAGAAAGGTGGTGAGAATGCGCAGTAGCGTAATTGTTGGTAACGTGCAGGAGCGTACATGACGTATGGGTGTCCATATGGCTGAGGCATTGGCCTTAGGGTTAGGGTTAGGGTTAGGGTTAGGGTTAGGGTTAGGTCATGTGGAGAAGAAAAGTGGTGAGAATGCGCAGTAGCGTAATTTTTGGTATTGCGCAGGAGCGTTTGTGACATTTGGGTGTCCATATGGCTAAGGCATTGGCCTTGGGGTTAGGGTTAGGGCTACGTCATGCGGAGGAGGAAGGTGGTCAGTATGCGCAGTAGCATGTATATAGGTACTGCGCAGGAGCATGTATGACGTGACACTGGTTGAAGCATTGGCCCTAGGGTCAGGGTTAGGGCTAGGGCTAGGGTTAGGGTTAGGTCATGCGGAGGAGAAAGGTGGTGAGAATGCGCAGTAGCGTAATTGTTGGTACTGTGCAGGAGCATATGTGACGTGACGCTGGTTGATGATTTGTTGCGGAACGAAGGACCCGGCCTAAATTTATTGAATTACAAAAAACGTTGTAAAATTAATACTTTTGGATAAACTGGATAATATGTATACTCAAATTAAAGGTAAGTGACATGGTTTTGACATCCCACAAGCTTATTGAAATATTAGCTGATGCGACACGGGATTTTACTGAAGTATTCCAGAACTTTACCAAAATCTGAATTTTCAACTTGTATATCACCTCACGGTTTTGCTTGCTAAAGGTTCGACAAGTAAGAAAATCAATTATTTTCAGCCCAAGTGACTTTATATAGGTAACGGAATATCAGGCCGCTACAATTCTTTGAATTGATTTACTTGCATAAGGGATAGGTATAGGTATAATAATAATGATCTGCCACAACTGCGTTTTCTTTCGAATTGGAGAAATGTTGCATTTGCTAATATTTCAATAAGCTTTTGGGATATCAAAGCCCTGTCACTTACCTTTAATTAGAGCTCACATATTATATCTAGTACATCCAAGATTTTTAATTCAACAACTCTTTTGGTCATTCGATTAATTTAGGCCTGTTGCATCGTTCCGTAAAAAATAAACAAAATACCGATATTTGAAACGTTTTTTGTCATTATTGAAATTTCACTAGTATCTTCATATTATATGCCCTGCAACAGTATACATATGTCAACCTTGTTTACCATTATTTTCCTATAAAGCGAGTGTAATATCTGTTTTGCTGTTATAATTTGTTATTTTGTTTGTTAATTTGTTACAAAATACAGTTATTAAAGCGAGCATTTAATTTTGGACTCATCGATATGCAAAAGAATTTGCCTTTTATATTTATTAGATATTTATTTTCGGACAAGATCAGAAATTTTATTTGGACAAGCATCAGAGCTCTACGGGGAGTTTTTGGTCCCCCTGACCCCTTTATCTTCGCCACGTAATGAATTGAATTGTTTTTATCCGCAGCTATCGACGTGTACCTGGTGACGAGTGTCAGGGTGGCGAAGATAAACTCATAGCCAGTCGAATCAAGTACATTGATACAAAAAAAGCATGCAAACCAAAGGAGTTGGATTCAGACCAACAACCAATGAAAGATCAACAACCAACCAAGCCCAAAAAGGTAATACAGCTTTGAATCTAATCTTCCTACCCCCGTCTCAATTTGATTTTCAGTTTGAAAGTCAACCTGAATCACCCGTATTGAAGGGGGTGTGTTGTCGAAGAGAAATTTTCTCTTCTGTGCTTGCTGTAAGATCGAGATGCTTGTATCGTGCTCTGATTTGAAGCCTTTAAGATCGTCACCTTTGGCACCCAGGTTGGTTACGTGTCCGCTTCATAGAGGCGTTCACTAAAAACGGTTTCACTGTGTTAAGTAATCAATTTGTTTTCTTTTTATCTTAGTCTTCTTCGGTTAAAGGCTGGGTGATATTTTCAACTGTCTGTTTTCTTCTTGCTGTAATCGGAGGCACAGGTTACTTGTTCTGGAAAAATAATCTTAACGACCGAAGGTATAATTTATGGTATTTTAAAAATTATCATAAATTATCATAAATATAATGGTTTGTGAATTTGTTATTCAGTTTATTTATGATGTTTTCTCTTTGCAGACGAATTAATTATCGATATTCAAAGCTTGAAGGAGAGGACGACGATATGATTGAAGAAGTTAATGGTTACGACCCAAGACCAAAAGGTCTGCGAAATTATAGAGATGAATCAGATGCTGAGTCGGTAAGAATAATTATCATTAATTATCATTAATTATCATTTTGTGCTCCACCTATTTCTTTTATAAGAAACTGTTTATAAGAAACAAGTACTCAAAAATTAGGAAACTAAGAAAGGAGGCTAAGAAACTGAGGCAAAAAACTCAAGAAGCTGATTTGATTTTGAACATATACAAAAATTGAAAAAGGAAATGACTGCCCCCTCTCTTGGGAATATTGAATTCTGAAATTTACGATGCCTTAAGAAAGTGGCGTACTCACTGTCGATGTTTGTTTGTTTGTGTTAAAACTGTCGATGTTTGTTTGTTTGTTTGTTTGTTTGTGTTCTTATTTCTCTTTGCATTTCACTTATGATAATTTCTTTGTCTTGCAAGGATGCTGAGATGCTGAAATTATGAGATTTTATTGGTCAGAAGATGTGCTTAAATCGCCAATTAAATTACTGAATAAGAAGAGCCAAGTTGCTAATTGATAAGTGACTAAAAATTTACTGGGCCAATTTGTTTTCTGTTTACACTTTAATGCTCAAATTGGGTAATATTTTTTGATCCTTAAATATGCTTTCATTTATTTGAGTAAATTAAAACTGAATTATTTATGAAGTCGGAAAATATTCTGCGCCATAGGAATTAAAGAAATACTTTATATAATGTAAGAGTTGACTACTTTACTATTTATATATACATTGTTTCAGAACCTTTTTTTGATGTAGGAGAAGATTGCTACTTATAGCATGGTGTAGTTATCACAAAAGCATAGCTTTTAGGTTTTTGGAAGCACCTGCGCTTTGCGTTATGATAAGTTAATAGCACAAAATATATTTCATTCTATTTAAGCAAGGTTTGCCTCTAATTATGTTTTGCAAATATTATTTTCACTTTGACGTGTAGCTGAAGTCTTGAATATTTTTCATGCAGATTTCTTTGAAAAAATTGTGAAAAATATAATGCTCTTTTTTGACGTTTCTATACTCGCTATTTTTATTACTCGTTATGATTTTAATATCCATTCTCTCGCCTGCATGGAAATGGGAACGTTTGACCATTACGTCAGAGGGGCTACCATTATGATTTAAATACCCGATACGTGAAGTTCTTTTGGTACCGCCAAATATGCATGGTCAAGATGGTGGATTTTTTCGTTCTTTTGGGAGAAATTGCCGAATATTAATTTCAGTTAAGACAAGTCGTTGAGAATTGCTTAGCTTGCTCTTGGAAGAGAATGTCGGAAACAACTCTGAACTGCGTATCTGATTTTGTGGCGACTCCAAGGAGAGAGATAAAGTCTAAAAGAAGGCCGCGCTTTCTCCTGTCTGCACCTCCAAAGAGAAAGAGACGCAGACGCATTTCAGATGTCACGAATTTGCTTTGCGAATTTGTTATCCATCTCGATGATGTGGAGACTTTAGCGAAAAAGTATCGTGGAAGGTACAAACTCGATCTTAGAGCAGCGAAAAGACCCAAGTGCGCGAATCGGTGCTCAACAAATTTGCTCTTGGAAGAAAGTTTGCTGGACTGGGAAGAGGAACTAAACGAGAAATGTGAACACGAGCCTGTAATTCGAGTTGAAAATATTGTCGATGATTGCTTGCCACCGAGGAATTTTCAGTTTGTTCTCAAAAATGTTGCAAATGAAGAAATAAATCAAATGTTTGATGAGAAATATTTAGTTGGATGTTCTTGCATGAGGTGTTCTTCTCAGGTATAAATCTTTTGCAACGCCCCTCTTGTTTTTATATTTGCTCACGTAGGTATTCATATCATGCAAACTAAGACTGCAATTTGGTGCAAACTAAGGCTATAATCTTGCACCAACTAAAGCAACAATCTTGTGCTAGCTAAGGCTATAATTTAGTGCAAGCTAAGTTATAGCCTTTAGTCTATAACTATTTAGTCTGTTGTTGTAATCTAGCACAAACTAAGTCTGCAATCTACTGCAAACTGGGGTTATAGTTTTGTGGAAACTAAGGAAAACTCAACCTGCTTTATTATGACGTTTTATTACAGGGATGTTCGTGTCCTGGGTTGAGTGGAGGCAAATTCGCATATGACAGAACAAAGAAAGTGGTTTTAGATCCTGGATATCCGATATTTGAATGCAACAAAACTTGCCTTTGTTCTGATGCTTGTCCAAATAGAGTTGTACAGCAAGGAAGAACTGTCAAGGTCTGATTTTTTATACCAGTACATGAAAAAAATTGAAGACTAATCTGTTTACTGCCATGAGAGTTTAACTGAATTGGTCTCTTGTATCAGGTAGCGATATTCCGAACTCCCGACGGACGAGGTTGGGGTGTCAAGACGTTGGAGTTCATCCCAAAGAACCAGTTTGTCCTTGAATATGTTGGTGAAATCATCACAAGTGACGAAGCTGAGAAGAGAGGACGCTTGTACGATGCTGCTCAGCAAACTTATTTATTTGATTTGGATTACACTGATGATGATGCAACTTTCACCATTGATGCGTATCAGTATGGAAATGTTTCACACTTCATCAACCATTCGGTAAGGTGCCTTTTTCTCTGCACTCTCTTCTTACATTATATTATCTTATTTCATGATATTATATCAATACATTGTATTATATCTGTAATTTTAATTATTAATTTCTCTATCATTTTCTTTGCTTTGACAAACCTTGCATGGTTTTTGCTTACCTTTTTCTCACCTTTTGTTTACCATTTACTTACTTTATTCTCACCTTTTTCTCACTTGTTTCTTACTTTCTCTTATTATTTGCTTATCCTTTTCTCACCTTTTGTTTAGGCTTTACTCACCCTTTTCTTACCTGTTGCTCACCTTTTCTTTACCTTTTTCTCACCTTCTGCTTACTTTTTCCACATGTATCTTACCCTTTTCGATACTTTCTTCTTACTTTTTGTTCACCTTTTCTCACCTTTTTGCTCACCTTTTTCTCACCTGTTAATCTTTTCCTAACCTCACCTTTACCTCTGCCATTGCTTACCATTCATCATCTTACCACTTACCTTTTCAGTGTGATCCAAACCTTCGTGTCTACGGCGTTTTCGTCGACTGCCTTGACGCCCGCCTGCCAAGAATTGGATTCTTTGCAGTCAGAGACATCCCAGCTGGCCAAGAACTGACCTTTGATTACCTGACGTCATCGAATGATGACGCAACAGGTGGTAGTCCTATTACTCCAAGTAAGCACAGAAAAAAGGAGCCAGCTCTTAAGAAGTTCTTATGCGCCTGCGGAGCGTCGAATTGCCGCAAGTATCTTTTTTAGAACTTAACTTCTCGTAAACTCTTTATTTGTATATATTTCTTACTTTAGCTTTTATATTTTTCGAATTAAATTGTTGAACGATCAAAATTTCGGCGAGTTTGTCCTAATAAAAAGACGTGCGGCTTTAAGAACAGTTGTTATTGGAGCGGACACGATTGCAACATCGCACCCATCAAAGGTATTGCTTTTCATCATAATCAGTGTCTTTACTTTACTGATCGTAATTCAGGTTATCATATTTTTATGTACTTAATTACCGCCCCAACTGCTCATTTATCAGCCGCTTCCGTGGTTCGAGAATTCGCAAACCATTCTTTAGATATTATGAATTATTACATGCTGTCTGAAACAGCTAAATTCACAAACTTCAATGACTCGGCAATGTTTCTGAAGATTCAAGATCCTTTCGTTTGCACTTCATTTCAGACCACGTGAGCAAACAGCAACTCGAAAGCAGACATCTATTGACACCGTCACAACGAAGACACCTTATAATTATTGTTTTCGTATTGTCTGATGCCTGGACAAAAAGGCTATGGGGTCTTCGTATCAGTTGAGTAGTTGCTGATCTTGGTGGATGTCTAAGAATTGTCTGTTTTGTGCTACCGTGAATTTTGAAGTTGGGTTTTAGATGTTGGATATTTTTGGTTCATAGTTTCAGAGCAAGGATATTTCAAAGAAGCGATGTTCTTAGTTCAACATTTTTATTTGATTCTTTTTGTCCAAGCTCTTCTTGTGTGCAGTGGCTCCAACGCAATCAAATCGCGACGGTCTTTCTTCAGAAAAGTCGACTTTGATCACAGTGATTATAAGTATGATGATGATGGTGATGAGTTCAAACCCAACACTGCGCTGGATTTGAACTCATTTCATAAATGCTCTTTAGATCAGTCATGCGTGGAAGTTTCGAGAAAAGCAAGAGATGGTTCATTGGAAACTTGGAACAAGCTCCTTGGTATGTTGCTATGTTTTTCACACCCTGTTACCCCCGTGTTAAGGTTAATTCGTGCATTGAGCAGCATTTATTTTATGTTGATTGTCAGGGGGTGATGTTACTGCCACTGCTTCATTCTTAACCCGTTGTCCATTCAAATAGGACAAGGCTTTTTCGATAGTATTTTCTTAAAATATTTCCAAATTTTTGCATTGAGACCCATCTCAGCCTATATGCCCGAACTTGTAAAAGTTAATATATCCTTTAGGCTGTTTTCGAATAAACCTAAAACTTCATAATCTTTTCAAACTGATTAAAATTACAGGTTGTTGCACTTGTAATCAAACTAAACTAGTTATAGAATAAACATACTGTTGGTCAAGTTTATCCCTAACCCGCCAAAACCCTGTCAATATTCAACCTTAACTTTGTAATAATTAACTTCCCTTCTCAGTCACTGTTGTAATCATTAATCATATATTTATTTATGATTGCATTAATAAATGCGCACATTTATTTAGAATCAAGTTGATAAAATTGATTTTAACTTGACGCAAGTTTGCTCTGCACTCTTTTTACCTGTCTTTAAGCAAATAATTTGAAAATTATTACAGGTTTATCTAAATATGAACTCTTAAAAAGCTCTTTTTCAATATTTTGTATTATAAGGTTTGCCCTCTTATTTGCTGCTGTCTATAAGATTACAACAAATATAATTACTTTTATTTCTTTCAGTTCGTTATTTTTCATTGCTATTCTTTGTTTTACACTATCTTAATCTATTTAATTTTTCTTAGTTTGTCTTATTTTGCTGCCCTGTGCACATTTGCTTTCCTGTTTGACTTAAACTGAATAATTTTCGTCTTTTTTCAGAAATCGACGAAAGATGTCAAGTCGGATTCAAATTCCTCGACAACAAATGCTTTCTGTTCTCCGAAGACGCTCTGACGTGGTTGGATGCCCAATCGAGATGCCAGAAATACGGAGCGTCATTGGTAAAGATTGATTCGATGACAAAAAACACGGTTCTTGGTGACAACATTAAGATCAAATCTTGGATTGGTGTATATTCAAAAAATGCTAATGCGAGCTATTCGTTTGATGAGAAATTTTGGTCTTTCACAAACTACGGTTCGCCTCCGCCAAACAACCAAACAACATGCGCAACAATCACTCCTAGTACGAGCACGTGGTCATCACATGATTGCAATGATACCAATGCGTACATATGTGAGCAAATGTCGATGGTTTAAAAAGTCGAAGCGTTGAACTCTAGAACATTGCGCGCGTTGTCTGATGCTAGAAAGATTTACTACAGATTTACACTGTTATTATTTCATATGATCTTCACTTAGCAACCAGGTTAAAATCAAAAACGTATTTTGAAGATTGAACGCTTAAATATAAAGAAACCTCACCGAGTTAAAAATTAAATTATTTTACTTCCACGATAATCATAATGAATATTTTATATATTTAATCATCTAAACTTCTCCCTTCATAACATTTGTTGATTATTTTAAATTCTACTTGTTTATAATCATGATGAGCCTACTTCAATAATTTTGTTGCTATTCAATCATTTCTCGTGTTACTTAATCAGAATACAGGTGTCCCATACCACGTGATTATATCAGCGACCAATCAGCACTCGACGAATTTCGGCTGAATATTCATGTGTCTCATGTATCGGTCACATGACGGACTGCAACAGTATTGGCCGTCGAAGTTCCTTTTGAAGACACCTGTAAAGAAGACTCAATGAATAAGGTTCTACCGTAAAACTTTGATTAAACTAGGGTTAAAACTCGATTAAACCACTGAGGGGACTTGATAAATTGTCAAATGAGCTTCAGAAAAATGCTATTGTAAGTTTTGTATGGTTTAGTCAAACACAACTTCATCAATGCTCGCAATTTCAAAACAATGCGTAGGCCTAATTGAGAGAGGTTCTCAATAGTTTTAACCATCTGTTCCCTTGTTGAACTGCTTCGTAGCACAATTCAGTCTCTGTTTAACCAACGTTTGACATGATTACATTTGCTGTTCTTCAAAGTTCTACTGTATTAAGAGTTTGAGGTTATAATTTTTTGGTCATGCCTTCGAGAGAAGAGGGTTGGAATGAGTTATTTGATTCATACCATTGTCGTATGTCAAGTCATGAACTGCGTCAATCAAGTGGGCAATGTCTGAAAAAAAAAACAAATATAAATGATTACAATTTGATTTAATGATGCATTGATTTGTTAACCCGTAATTCTGTGATTGATTTTGATTATTTATTTGATCAATTATTTTTGTTTTTGTTTTTAAGAATTGATAAAAGACTGTCTATTCGGTATTGAAATGTAATAAAATTTGTATGCTTGTTTTTATTGCCTATTGTTATTTATATGCACGAGATGTTGCAAACGTTTCACTTTTTGAACCAGCTAACGTCTAGTGACTGCAGAAATTGCTTCCCAAAGCGTGGTCGCTATTAGTTACATCAAAACCGCACGTGCGTACTATGCAAATTAGAATCTTCAGTGCGAATTGAATAATCTGTCGCACCACACCTTTCTCGACTTTGTGGAGAGAGGCGAAATTTTCGCAAAATTAGATCTTGTTGAACGTTAATCCTACGGAAATTAGCGACATTTGAATATTCAAGATCAGCTGCATGTTAAATGCCCAACGTGACAAGGTATGCACATTATTCTTCATGCTCAGAACCAAACAAATTGCCACGTGTTTACAACCATGCTTTGTGTATTATGCATTTTATATGGAACCTACATGCAGCTCTGGCTCTTAAGGTTCCTTATCTTTCACCCCATTCTACCACAAATTGTCGTTTTAAAAGTTCCTTAACAGTTACTGCATGTTTAATGTACTAAAACTGCAAATCTTTTCCCATGCATTATGACTAATATGCAGAGACGCAAATGAAATCGGAGAATTCCTGCTGCATACAATTCATGCTACTTTTGATTGTCAAGCCTTGCTATAATTCTCACTTGCTTTACCATGCTTATTTGCAGTGAATATTCAAAATTCAAAATTGAGATTCTGTCTTTATTAGTGTAAGTTCTTATAAAGAAGTTCCCTGTAAAAAAATCTTATCGCTTTTCGCATATACTTTATCACCATCGCTTTACTATTTTCCATTAAATATTATTATTTATTATTGTCTGATGCTCGCATGAAAGCGTGAAACTTAAAGTCGCAACAAAGATATGTGTATTTCCTCTAATAAGCGCCCGGGCGCTTATTAAATATTTTGCAAGATTAGAAAAATATTTGGCAAAATTATTTGAACCAAACAGTGAAAATTTAATAATTAGTTCACACTTTTTGATTTTAGGGTGGGCGCTTATTGGAGGGGTGGTTAAAAGAGGGTGGACGCTAATTAGAGGAAATATGCTATGTGTATTTCCTGAAGTCTACTTCTGTATTTATTATTATTATCATTATTATTATTTTACCTCGTTTGGATTTGATGAAGCATTCTGTTTTGTCTGGGTTTATTCCAAGCACACTGAGCAGCCTCTTTGTCACTGCTCTCTTACAAATATTCGATGCTGAAATCAATCAGAATGTAGTTGCTGTAATATATAGCGAAGGAATGATTTTCTGTGTCTAAAATCCGGCCTTTAGTTAGGTTTCGTAATTTGCTATGCAATTGAAGTTAATTAAACAGATATCGAGAATGCGAGAGGGAGAAAGGGAATAATAATTTTGAAGAACACACTTGTTTTACATGTATTTGGAATTGGTTAACCTGATAACTAATTATGTTTTCAGGCAGTTCAAATGACACAATAATTGGTTCAGATATAGCAATGAGTTTGTCATACAGTAAACACTCGCATTTGAAAAGCAATGGACTAAAAGCCTCCAGACTGATATTTCTTCAAAAAACAATGAAATGAACAACGGGCTATTGTTTTGAAACAATAGAATAGGTTAACAAAACAATGGGTTATTGTTTTGCAGCAATAGGCTAAATGAAAATTTTACAGGTTCTTTTCTTATTCGCGAGTGATTTCGGTAATGAGACTCCGTTGTATTTTGTATTTGTTCTTGGGTTGCGCAGTAATGAGCACAAAACTTATTGATAATACCCCTGTGGGGCCTTTGCTGGGTGGGCTTCAACAATATGATAGGACGGAATATTGATTGGCTTACCTTCAATGTTATTGAAGCTTGAGATCAGAATAGCTGAAACAAGTAAACACATTTTGTTATCTTCAATCCTCGCAATTCTTATCGAGGGTGCGGTGCGAAGTACAAAAGCAAACATCGTAATTTATCTTATCTAGAAGCGAATCTCTCACTAGGTATAAATAAAATATATCTATATTGATGCCTATCTTTGTTAAGAGAATTAGATAGCCATATAGCAGTGTTTTTCAATGTAGATAAAACTATATCTGAGATGGTATAGCGATTTCTAGAGGTCAGAATTGATCGTTTCTTTATCATCAAAGGATAAAAACTCGAAAGCGAAGGACATGCATATTAAATTTGTCTCGCATTAGTATTTATAGAGATAGCAGTACGCGTCATATGCTTTGCTTTCAGTTCCCGACACACCCAGATCTTTCCACTTCAAAGATTACGCTTGCGATACGACTGATTTTTCTTGCCTAATCGCACTTTCTGTTAGATTTTCATGAACTTAAGATTGCAAAGTTCCGATCTCAGGAAACTTGGGATCGGAAAAGGTGAAATAATCTTCAATTTTTGGGTTTTTTCCACATCCTGTTCTCCTATCCTACACTCCTAGAGTTCTGAATGGCGGAGCTTGTACAAAAGCAGTACACTTTCTTGCTCCGTGTTTTGAAAAGTTTGGATTACATTAATGGAAGAAACTTTCCCGACTTTCGCGTGTTTGGCCAAATTTCGCGAAAGTTTATTCATGATAAAAATTTCAAAATTGGAAATTCGCGAAAGTTTTCTCACGAAAAAGCTATTGTGAAAAACTGGTAATCTCAGAGTGAAAAGCAACTAACAAAAAAATATTTATTCATTAGTTAGTTTCATGGAAAGAAAAGGGAAGGCAGAAAAGGCAGAGTGAACATGGAAACGAAGCTGACCCTCTTGAGAATTTTGATGATGAATAATTTTATTACAATATTGTTCTTCTTCTGTTTACGTTGTAAAAATGCAAAAATTTCATGAAAAAGTTTCACTTTGAATAAAAACTACGTCAAGGTTTCTGTTTAAAGTTTCTGTTCAGGCTTGGAATTCGCGAAAGTTTTTTCTCGCACAATATTCGATTTTGCCTAAAACGCGAAAGTTAATTCCAGAAACTTCGCGTTTTTTCCTCGCAAACGTTTCTTCCCGCGAAAGTTTCTTCCTTTAAAGTATAGATAGGGTTCGATTGATTTGGATATTAACGTAGCCGGGATTGGATGATTGGATTAACCTAATTGCGATCTGATTGCATTTAATATGCTTTTCCTTGATATTAAGTAGTAGCTAAAACATGACATTGCTTTGTGCAAAAGCATGCGTTTCACGCACATAATTACAATACAAAGCAAATCAAAGTAATATACATACACCAGATTAAAGAGACCCATATCATTCAATGTTGTTTTATTAGGGCTATTCACTTTCACGATTTCTCATTAACCAGTCAAGTGAGATAACGTGTGATTGTAAATGCATAAACTTGACTATAGATGACTCCAGCACAATTAATTAAGATAACAGGACAAATAGCTTTAATTTTGTAAAGTGTTTACTAGGCGCCTTATCATTGTTTTCTGGAGCATCTTATTGGTGCAATATACTTTTAGTCGAGTTGGTTTAGCCTTTGTCTCGAAGTTATGAGCTATTTTTGTATGAAAATTTTAATGCAGTGCAAATATTTGATTTTTGCATTATTTTGTGGAATGGATTTGCACTGGATAGCAAAACATCGGCAGCTGAAGTTTCCGTTTGCATTTAGAAGATACACCTGGAATCTATCATCTAAACACAAACGGAAATCTCTATAGTAAACAATTATTTCCTTCCACAAGTATAATTTAGCAACACGTCAAGTTTTAGCCTTTTACCTTGTAAACACATTACGTCATTTTCAGAAAAAATCTTCAAATCCATGGAAATTATCTCCTTATTGTCATTAATTTTGAATTTATGAAGATTTTTGCTTAGGTTTCGGGATAAAGTTACTGTAGGAACAGGATTGTTCTCAGTTAAATAAAGGTGAATTTGATATGAGATAAGAAGATTAAGTTAAATGATTTCTGTTTGAAGTTGACAACATCCCAAACAGGTCTTTTAGATGAAAAATAACTTTGAAAACATTCTCTCCACTGTTCTTATACCAATGATATTTTCGTGTTTGTTAAATCCTGTAAAGACAACCATGTCAAATAAAACGCGATTTTCTACACAATTTGACAAACAATGTTTGCTCTGGGACTTCGTGCACCTGAAAAATCGAGGTTGAGGGTCGAGGTTTAATTTCAAATCTCGTGTTTTTCTTAATCTAATTTCATGATTGCATGGAGGAAAGAATTAGTGGAGAGTCTCGCAAAACCCAAGTTTTCATTGCTACAATACAAGTGACCTGGAGTAATAGGTCATTTTTCATCACTAAAATGGAATTTCAATTTCAGGGATTTCTTTTGACTTCATACGATTGAACACTTGTCAACTACGGAATAGGTTTTCGCTATTCAAGTATTGCACCGATTTAACCATTCTTTACAAATAATGAAAGTATAGGATTAAAACCATTAGCAGTTTTATTTTGTGAAACAACATTTAAAAACTTGGGAATAATACTTCTGAAACGGCATCACTTTAAAAAACAAAGTTTACTGCTTCTTCTGAATTAAAAAGAACATATTTCAATGTTATGCTACTTCGTTTGGGTTAAACTAAAATTGAGAAATCAAACGCAATTTTATCTTTTCTATTTTCATATAAGTTTTCGATATACGACAATCATAATGCTAACGATTTTACTACATACGATCATAACATAAGAAATAGGATAACGAATTACCTCCAACAAGCGCGTATACCATAAATTTTTTTCCCATCTTTTTCGATCAAAAGAAGATATGCTCTTGTAAATAACTCTTTGTCTATCAACGTTTTTGTGTGTCGTCTGTGATTTTTGCAGTTCTCTGTCTCGATTCTGACAATTTCCCCTTTTAAAACACGATTTATATTGGGAATTTTAATGCCGGGGGTGGGAGGGAGAGGTATATGAATTGACAGCTGCTAATCGTTGCTATTCTGATTCCTTTCACGTGAAACGGGGGTGAGTTAACGTGGCTCACACATTTGATAATGACTCAAACGCACTTATGTACAATTCTCAAGACAAACAATGCAATCGTGTTTGTTATAATTTATCTGCAATTACAAACGAATTTCTTTAGATCAATGGCTCGCAGTTTTAAGCCAAGTTTTATCAGATTTAAGCACTCGTGTTTAAATTTTCACTGCGTAAGTCTACACCTGCTATTAACAACTTTAATGGTCTTATTGCTTCTTCCCACTCAGATCCAACCATCAAATTGTCAAGTCAATTCATGCCATTTATTATCTATTCTTCCACTGACTATCTACACGTCGCGAAAGATCATAGCTCTTAAACAGCTATTATCTCGGAATGGCGTATTATTAATGCTAATGTGAATGCCAAAGCAGCTTTCTAACTCAATGTTGATTGTTGCAGATGCTATTTGCATATCTAAACTTCTAAACATTTGTTCTCTATTTTTCAACCTGGATTTAATGCATGCACGAAGTATTACAGTTACCATTTGACAAAAGTTTGACAAAAGAGAGGATGACGTAACATTCTGTGAGATTTTGTTCAAAAATTGTTCTTCGATACTTTTAACATCCAAAAAAGGCTAGTTTCTTAATAACATTAGGTAATGAACGACTGGATTGGGAAAGGTATAACAAGTATATCAATCAACCAAATCAACCAAATCAATCAGTAAAATGTCAATCAAAAAGCAAACATCATCATGTCAATCAAGATGTGATACGACAGATCTTGACTGAAAACTAATTCATGGATGATTTTAGCTTGGCAGTGCAACTTTTGGTCAGTTTAAACTAAAATTCGAAATGAAATCCGCTTATGGCTTAGTTGGGAGTAGTTGTATGGTCGGGAATCATCAAAAGAGCCATGATTTTGACATGAAAATGTCAGCTTTTAAGGGGCTTAGTACCTGGGTGAATCGCCAGATGGTTTGGGTGTGGAGTGAAAAATCACGTTCTTTAAAGTCTTTCTTGAAAAAATCTCATAATTTTTTAAGTCATAATGCTTGTGCACACTTTTATGAAAAAGAAAATAACATGTTTTTATATCTTTTCACAAAAAACCGTTTGTAAAAATCTTGCACTCAAAGATCCGAAAAAGTTGAAAAAGGTTAGTACTCGTAGCCTGTGCACAGACTTTACTGGGATGCTGTACAGGACCTTATTCCTTCCTCCGCATTCACTCAGTAAAGTATGTGCGCAGGCTAAGTACTCGAAGCAAAAAACTCAATAAGGTGGTTTATTTTTGAAAATATGAAAAATTCAGAATTCATCTGGGTCATGTTAGAATTCTACTGGCATGTTATTGTTTTGTTTACATGGTCCTCTTGTTGTCATTGTGTACGTTGTTTTGTTTACGTGATATTCTTAAGATAAAAGAAATGTTAAGAAACTGGAGTTCTGGATTTTTCTGATGTCTAAAGGAGTGTAGGAGTACCAAACAAATGCATGCAGTGCTAAGTAGAGTGAAGTTTGTTGTAATCAGGCGACACCCATCAGGAGTATTCAATTGAAATTGAACGTTATCTTACTTATGAAGATAAAGTCAACGGAAGTTTGATAATCAAAAGAAACAACTGCCGACCTTTGAGTTGCTGAGTCAATGTTTACTGGAAGGAAGATATCGTTTTGCATACTTCTACTAACACTTTGTCAATTTCCTAATTTTATCTTTGAAAAAAAATTATTTTTGTCATGGTTCTGCTGAACAGCTCGCAAAACAGCGCACACAATTCATGATGAATTTGCAGGTTTGATTAAAATTTGTCTCCATGTGTTGGTTTGTCAACTAATAAGCACGAAATACAACTGATGAATGTGAAGGGAATAGCATGATATGCGAGTAAACAACGTGGAAAAGATATATCCATGCTGGAATTCAAGAAAATTGATGAAGTATTTCTTCATCATCAAAGTATGTCGTAGAAGTGTTAGAATTCCAAGCAGATCATGGCAGCTGTGTTCCAGACCCCTACCTTGGAGAGGACACTGTGTAATTGGTTATGAAAGCTTGTAAATTGACTTTCCTGAGAAAGCGAATGAGTTTGGAGTTTGCTTCGGGTAAATTAGGCAAATGTTCCTAAATTAAGAAGGTGCTGTTTCCGAGGAGTCAAAACACTAGAAAATTTACGGTCCGAAACTGTTCTACATCAAAAATATGAGGCATAATGCAAATTGTTTTTCTAATCCATCAAAACTGAGAAGCCACCGTTTTGATGCGATGCCCTAATAAAATAATCAAGAAATTAGCTGAATCACACGATGTCACGCACGAATGAGCGTCTACAAGCTTTATCTTCATCAACAAACACCGGAGCAGTGGTGGGAACAAAAAGGGTAAATAGAAATGAAGAAGGGTAACCGAGAGGGGATGTGAGCGAAGAGAAATGACTGACTCGTGGATCAGGGTTATCCCCTTTGAAATTTTCGCGGTCATCCTCTTTAGATTGGCTTGAAATTCTATCAGAAAAGTGTTTTAACATATTTTGTAAAATTTCGAGTCAAAGTTTTTGTTACATTGTATTTTAAGGTTGTCATAGTAGGCCATTGTTTTTATCCATAATCATTCTTGCCCCTCTGCATCGCCTTTTCTGATGTCTGTGGTTCATCTTATTTATCCTCATCGTCATAACTTATTCCAGTGTCAAAAGGAAATTCACTTCATCTAATTCATAAATATTAAATCGATCTTTCTTTCATACTATGAATTTGGAACCATAAGTAGTTAAATTCCGAGCCATATTTAAGGATAATACGACGAAATTCTTGCATTTACAGTCAAGTTTCCCTGGTACTCTAATAATGAACACAAAAATTAATTATAAGTTTTCTTGTGATTGCTAAAATAGCCACAGCAAGTCCTTCAATTATACAAATACAAATTGATTAGACTTTTTAATGAACGATTTTCATTTTTCTTGTCAGTAGAAATATTAATGAAAATGTCATGAAATTTTAATGAATTGTCCGCAAATGGTGAAATTTAGGATGAAATCTGAATAATGAAAGTTTTCAATTCTTTTGTTCTTTAATTCAGTTTCGGTCATCAGCATTATTAAGCTTACCAAGTGGTTTGTTGATTGAATAAATTACTGTTTAAAATAGTAAAATTTGTACACCACCCAGTCTTTCGCCATCTGAAATATTTTGCCTCTCAACAAGATCATTTCATGTTTTAGCCAATTAAAGTGAATTTGAAAGAGTGAATTTTTACAGATATTGAGATCTGTTAAGAATGAATGAAGTTCTTTCTCGTTTTCAAAAGCAAAATCAAAATCAAAAACATGGCTCGTAAAATATTATGCATATGTAATTGTTCAACATTCATCCTGAAATAACTTTTCTCCTTAAGTACTTCGTATTATAGTCCTGCAAACATTGCATGCTCTTGCATATAGCAACGAAATCGGTTTGAAGGTTAACGAGCAGAAAGGAAAAACAAACAAAAAACCAACCATTTCAAATTATACGGTTATGTTGCACACCAAAAATATAATCATCTAACTATCTAATAGCATTCAATAATTGCATTACTGTTCGAATAATTTAATTAGAATTTATAGAGCATTGAATTAATAGTTTTTAGTTTATGGTTTCACGAACTAACAAGGTCCACAGCCAGGAGTCTCTTCAAAATCCTCGATCCCTCTTGCGTAAATTGAAACAAGCTTTCGATGATTCCTGAAAAGGTAATATAATTAGTTACGAGACGAATGATGTAAGGAAACATTAAAACTATTGTTTTGCTGGTTTTAGGCCTTACTTGTATATAATGGAAGGAGGGAAACATTAAAACTATTGCTACCGTAAATCCTCAAATAAGCACCCGGGGGCTTATTTGCAAAAACGAAATTTTAGCCTGATTATTGTTCAATATTAAGCATAATAAAAGTTTGTTCAGTTTATTGTTCAATAAAAGCTATACGATGCAGCCAATCAATGAAGTTATTGGTTTAAACTTGCTGTTATTTGCAATACATTCACTAAACAACTTCAATGTCTGGAAACTTTGGCTCAATATCCTTGCAAATGATTATCTGGATGGGGGCTTATTCGAGAGGAGGGCTTATTCGAAGGTGGGGGCTTATTCGAGGATTTACGGTATTGTTGGTTTTAGGCCTTACTTTATATACAAGCTCGGCTTATCAACCAGTTCTCCGTCAATATTCCAAACACTGTGCTCATTTCGTCTCCCTCCAACTGGTGTTGATCTTCTTCTTGAAACTTCGCGCAAAATCAAATCTTCTTTGTTGTCATTAGCTCGTTGTTCTTCGTAATTTTCATCATCTTCCCGTGAATCTCGCTGAATTATTGGATGAAACTTGAATTCTTTCACTTTGAAAACTTCCACGAAATCAAAGCCCAGCTAAAATAGACAAGTTTGATTATTATTTACAGAACTAGATAAGCAATAAGTCATATCACTTCATATGATTTATGTTTCTGGTTTTAGGCTTTAGCTGCTGGATTTGAAGAACTTGCTGAAAAATTTCTTCGACAAAAGTAAGCACGATAAATAATAAACATTTATGAAATTGATAAAACTCAATAAAATCTTGATATAAAAAACTATCACTCTATTCATGAGACGAACTTGACATCCGAACCTTTGAAATTCATATTTAGACTCATTACATGAAGTCAAATGTCTTCATGGCGTGAACAGGAGTTGTAAAAGGGGGGAGCCATAATGACATTGATAATAAAAATAACGATAATAATAATGATAATGACCGTACATGGTCGCTTCTATTGGCCATTCTAAGCATATGTCTCAGATACTGGAGTCTCGTTGTTTTGCGAATGAGAATCAGATCAAAATATCCATCCCCAAGGTGCGCATGAGGTGAAATTCCATCCAGACTTTTGGCGCATCTGCACGTGATGTTTGCACCGATTACACTGATGAATCGCCCAGTTATGCTCTTCCAAGACGAATCTGTGTCTGAGGACAAAGATGAATCTTCTTCCAAACATACGCCGCAACTTTTAAATGAAGAGAAGAGTCGAGGTCAGCAGATGATTGGAAAGGTGGGTAGAAGTAGGATAATAACAACATATTTTTTATTATACCCTGCAATGCATTTCTCCTTTACGGCTGAATTGCTTTGATTTTCAGGTGCAGGAATGTAGCTAACTTCACCGACGTATGATCTAAGATGAGAAGGAGAGAACATTTTTAGATTTTCACTTTTTTCTTTAAATACTATTAGCGACAATGCAGTCCTCGTCATGATAACCCCAATTGCCCCGCATAATAAACTCCCCATTTCCCGATACAGCAAGCTAAATATCTGATCTACTGACGAGTTGCATAGAATAATTTACTCTTTCTATCAGGAACTCTAAATATGCCGCAAAATTTCCATTAAGCCCCAGGGGGCTCATTTAAAGGTTCGTTAATAAAATATATTTCGGGTTCTTTTTCAATTTCAACATAACAATAATCCACCGCTATACAAAGAAAGATTGTTTGATTTTTAAAGTTGTAAGATTTCGAACCTGTTAGCCATGAAATTTCGAAATCCGGCAAAGTCGTATCGTCGTGGTCCCATCCAGCGCAACTGTTCGCTTTCTTTAATGACATCTCCGAAGAAACCATAGCCCATGAGCGAAACTGAATATTTCAATAGCTCATCGCCATGCCAAACTGAGCAGATATCAATTGGCAGTTCATCTCCTTCAAAAACAAAAATATTATTCAAACGATAAAATGATAAAGATTATTAGGAAATAAATAAAAAACAAGGCATTTGCTGATGGATTTAGATTTACAATAAACGAGCGAGTTGGGAAGTGTATTTCGTAAGAAATTGAGGATATATACGACACCCAAAAGAGATTCAATATGACATGTAACAATTCTAAATAAGACGATTTCTTACAATTCCGATTGATCATCACAAACGACAAAGTTAAAAAGTTTCGCTAAAATGACCGTAGCATCTTCTTCAGGCAAGTAAAGTAAAGCAAAATGCTAGTTAAAAACAATAGAATAGCAAGTGATAAAAGAAATAATAGAAATAAAACAAAATATAAATGATTAAAACAAACTATTTTGATGATTGCATATACCATGAATTTCTTATACAAATTACACTTCTCTACTTGTTTCTCTATTACAGTTTAATTAAGTTGTGGACCAAACTGTAAACAAGCATTCACTTAGCCTTGTAACCACGTTAAAGATATATTACATAAATACATACATACATGCATACATGCATTGATAGAATTGTACGAAACAGAGTATTATATTATCGCCTTGTCTCTTACCTATTAGGATATGCAGTGCAGATGTCATAGGGTCGTTTATTCCTGTTGTGCAGTACACTACTGTGTCTGTGGAACCTAAAACATTCATTTACCCATAATTACTCAACTACAAAGCAATTGGATTTTTGAGATAGACATTGTTCTCTAGGAAAAAGGCACGTACCAGCAGGAATAATACCAAGTTTGATATTCGGTTTAGTTTTATTGGTGCATTCCTCTCGTGAAAGAACTCCGTTTAGAATCTCGCTAAACATTCCATCACCTCCGACTGCTATTATTCTAGCAATATTCAAAGGGATAGAAAGGATAAAGTCGAAAATTTAAGAGAAAGCCAAAAAGTTTGAAGTGTGTAGCTTAAGAACTAATGGACTTGGAAAGTTGTGAACATTTACCCATCAAATGAATTTAAATCTGTGTTCGTGATAATTGAATGCGCATGCTTAGCTCTCTCTGTTACTAAATAAAAAGAAATACAAAGTAAATAAATTATGATCAAGTGATCATGATATGAAACTGATGAAATCAAATTGCAAGCATACCAACAACTTCTTGCTTTATTCCTGCAATGGAGAACAAAGGGGAAATTTTTTCTCGAAATATTTTAACTGCAAGCTTCTTTCCACCAACTGGATTGACAAAAATTAGCAAATTCTTTGGTCTTTTGAAATCTGGAACAACAAAGCTGATAATAAATTTCTTCGTGCAAAAGCTAAAAAATAACATAGTAATCGTAAAAAAGTGAGCTAACTTACTCATAAAAATAAAAATAAAAAGGCAAACCTGAGAGAATTTTTTGAAAATTTTCATACCATTTTTGACACAGATGAGAATCGTAACAATTAAATGTCATCTTTTTTGCTTTCCATTTATGATTTCTACACTTTAATATACTGTGAATGGCAAACCTATTGCTTGGAAACATTTCAATGTTATTACTGTTTAACTTCTCTCCTTTAACAGGTTCAGCTTCATACGTTATGGCAAAAATTTCACGAAGGTGCAGTCTCTGCGTTGGATGATGTCCTATCCGGAAAGTGAAAACAATTACAGCAGGTATGCAAACAAAAATATATCAACGATTGAATTTTTTTATAATCTTTAAAGCTGGTTTGCTTCTATCAATCTCTAAAATGCTGAACCTACCAATTATATCTGCCTGTGGGGAATTCTCTTTTGGGTACAACATAAATAAGGATTTTGTAAGGCAAGCATGATAATACTTTTCTCCACAACTTAAAGTCGAAGAAAGAATTGAATGTTCATCCATCTCTAAAACAACAGCCAAGAGGCCTAAGAATTTGACGATAAACTAAAATAAATGATCAGATCAGAATGCCGATCCTTTTGAAATTATTTACGAAAAGATGCTGCATTAACTCCAACTTGCTCCAGCTTTCTTTGAATGGCAATTAATAAATATCAAACCGTATAACTATAAAATAATTTTCACGAAAAGTCATCAATGTCAACAAACTAAGCACCTAACTTCAAAGAAAAAAATCAACAACAACAACATTTTTGAGTGGTTTCAATGGGAACAGGTGAATGCCAGTGAACTCTATATAAGAACTTATATAGAGTTCACTGGTGAATGCCAAGTTTTATAAATTCAAAACAAAGTTCTGCTTTACAAGAAAGCAGAACTTGCCCGGTCAAGAAAATAAGAAAGTAAATGCGAATAAATTTTTGGTTAGGCGTGATTTTTAATTCTGGCAGGTTTAAAACGCCGTTTGGACTCAGGGTTAGGGTTAGGGTTAGCCTATGCGGAGGAGAAAGGTGGTCAAGATGCGCAGTAGCACAAAAATTGGTACTGCGCAGGAGCGTATATGACGTAATGGTGTCTTAATGGCTGAGGCATTGGCCTTAGGGTTGGGGTTAGGGTTAGGGTTATGCGGAGGAGAAAGGTGGTCAGGATGCGCAGTAGCGTAAATTTTGGCGCTGCGCAAGAGCGTAGATGACGTAATGGTGTCTTTATGGCTGAGGCATTGGCCTTAGGGTTAGGGTTAGGGTTATGCGGAGGAGAAAGGTGGTCAGGATGCGCAGTAGCGTAAATATTGGTACTGCGCAGGAGCGTATATGACGTAGTGGTGTCTTAGTGGCTGAGGCATTGGCCTTAGGGTTAGGGTTAGGGTTAGGGTTAGCGTATGCGGAGGAGAAAGGTGGTCAGGATGCGCAGTAACATAAATATTGGCACTGCGCAGGAGCTCATGTGACGTAATGGTGTCTTTAATCGCTGAGGCATTGGCTTGGCTTGGCCTTAGCGTAGTTTTATGTTGTTGTGGGAGTTTCAAGAAGTTGTTGCTGAATTTTGGAGTGATATACTAACAGAGTTTATTACTATGCCTCACTTTCGAGACCCTAACGAGAATTTTAAAACTTTTTGACAATGACAGGAGAAAAATCTCCCAAGGTGATAGCTTCGTTTCTTTTTCTCAATTCGAGATACTTTCGAGATACTTCGAGATACTTTCAAATATGCTTCAGTTTCTCTGCAGCGCCTAGGCCCAATAAAAGCAATCGCAAATTGCATGATAAAAATGACCTGATTTGTTGTTAATATTGAGGGTTAATGGTTTGAAATTGTGTAGTGATATCAATTTTAATTCTATATATAATTTTGAGTATAATATCAAGGCAAAGTTTACGGGACATAATTTATCACATAAATCCTAGAGCAATCCAAAGTTTAAGAGATGAACTTACTTGTTGTACTCCCCAAAAATGAAGAAAGTTTTTTACCTGTATGCTTTTGCAACTAATACAACAATTATAGTATTTAATTTTTGTTTTGGAAAATGAAAGTTTTTTAACCTTGATGAAACAAGGTCGAAAATTGAAGTCAAAATGTTTGCTTGAGTGGTCTCAAAACAAATGTTTTTTTAATTTGCTGCGTTCAATCCTGAAAATTAAATCCAGGGTATTCAGTTTTGCTCAAGCTCAACTTTTAGGCTCGCAAGTTTGACTTTAATTTCATAATACTTTCTTCACTTTCTGGATAATACAGTGAAATAAAAGCCATCTTTTGCGAGTCACCTCAAGGTTCCTTTGATATTCTTTATCATCTGAATTTACATGCCTTTGTTGATGTATGCGCATTGCCATATATAGTCCACTGCGCCGGAGCATGCATGACGTAATAGTACTGACAGTTTCTGTTGTATCAGCTAAAGTTAGGGTTAAGGTTAGGGTTAGGGTTATGGCTAGGGCTTGAGCTAGAATGCCCTAATGGTGGGCGTGTATGCGCAGTGCTCTGTATAGGCTACTGCGCATGAGTGATAGTTAGGAATAGATTTTTTATGAAATTTTCCCCGAATTTATTTGTTTTGATGTCTCAGCGCGTATTAAGACAATCCTTGAGATTTTGGACCATTGGGTCTTGATAAAATTGGCTTTGTTCTCATTGAATGTCAAATTTTCAATTTTCGACCCTATGCTTTCAATGTTGATACATAAGTGAATCAGTCTGATCGAGCACTTTTGGAGGCCAAATGTTGAGCCAATCATCCTAGAAAGTTAAAATTTGTCTGAGCGTTATATGAATACCCTAATAAGTAGTTTTTTACCTTTTTTCAGCGATATTTTACTCATTTTCAAAAAACCCCTGTAGAGCTAAACGGCCGTTTTATCGGAAAATTGCTGATCTTGTCGGAAAATAAATATCTTCTGTTTACGTTCAGTTCTAGCTAGTTTCCTGATCTTATATTCATAGCCTTGAAGAAGCAAAAATGCTTATTAAATTTTTGTCGGAAAATCTGAATTTCTCGCCCCTTTCAAAAATCTTTCCCCTTTATAAAATTTCCTATCTACGCCTTTGTCCAACATCTAATAAACAAAGTTTATGCACCTAAGTTAATTATTCTTTAACAAATTATTCAGCTTTGGCATTTTTTAAAATAGAATGTTAAGCACCTCAGATGAATGTTATTTAGGGTCTAGTTTTCAATTAACATGCTTTTTTGTGTGAATTTTGGAATCAATTTTTGTTCAATAATCGAAATTTATAAGTTGGAAAAGCATTTGTTTTTGCCTGAATTGATTTAGCAGCTAGAAAAATAAAATAAGCGCTCTGCACGAACAAGGCCTTCCCTTTGAGACTCACAAATTAGATAAGCCTGTGCTAATTATTTCATATTTTACACCGATGTAGAAAATTCCTTATGTTGGCACCATTGTCTCAATTTGTTCACAAAGCATAGCAACTAATGCAGCCTCTTTTTATATATTTTGGAATCGAGACTTGTAATATAAAATTAAGCCAATGAGATTGCTTCATTCAATCACGTGGGCAAAAAACCTTCTGCGTGTCTCCGAAAGAAACGAACAAACGAAGCGAGTAAGAACATGGCGTATTGTTTTGTACGGTTTATTTATCTCGTCAAATAGTTGGAGAAAGGATATATTTAAGTTTTAATCAACATGTATTCCGAATCAGATGGAAATAAGTTTATTTCGCCTCCAGAGGCACCAGTATTTGAGCCAAATGAAGAAGAATTTAAAGATCCACTTGCTTTTATTGCTAAAATTCGTCCCTTCGCTGAAAAAATTGGTTTATGCAAGATTCGACCTCCGCCGGTCAGCTGATTGATTTTTTCGCGAGATGGCCTTCCAACTTTTTCATTTTATTTTGTTAAAACACAACAGAGCACCTTTTAAGTACTCTGGTTTACTTTTTAGGACTGGCAGCCACGATTCTGTGTAGATATAGAGAAATTTAAGTTCACACCAAGAATCCAAAGACTAAATGAATTGGAGGTATGTTTGGTGAAAAGAAAGAAAGAGGAAGGCTCTCTCATCTTTTTGACCACGCGATGCGATGATGTTTTGTCTATTCGGTCCGCCTACAGCCAACTCCCTCGAGTTGTGTAACGGAAAGATGACCTTATTTTTACCACACAAAAACATGTTAATCCATCCCACTTCAGTCAATAATTTTTGAGTTGAAGTACAAAATGGTTATAGTAAAAAGATTTGACTCGAGCTTCGTTCCTTCGTCATAAAATGGAAACCTGCCCCAAAGCTTTTTGAACTTTCTTTTGTTGCGGTTGGGGATGGTTCTGCCTGATAATTATTATTTCTTAAACCATGGATAAAGTCGTGCCTTTTCCTTCGCAAGCAATATTTTGTTATTTTTTTAAATCCTAAGTCATTCAAATATTATTTCAGGTTAAGTCGAGAGTAAAATTGAATTTTCTCGACATGATTGCCAAGTTCTGGGAGTTGCAGGTAATTATGTCATCCACCAGAGCATGACTCCAAGTTATTCAGAATTGAATATTTTCGATTTAGTTCTTCTTTATGGAGAAATTTCTTATTTTATGTTGAAATATTGACAATATTTAATTTTAGGGCTCAACACTGAAGTTACCAAATGTTGATAAAAAACCACTTGATCTTCACTTACTTCATAAGGTATTATACATTTTTACATCTTTATATTTTTCAGATATTTTTGGAGTTATTATAGTCCCTGTTTTACCACAATTGATGCTACAGTGTCAATAACATTTCTCTTAGTTAGCTAAAAGACCATCAAAGTAGCATCAGAGTAGTCAATTGGAATAGTTGTTGTTTTTAAATTCTTGTCAGAACCAAAACTTTATGATAAAAAAACCCTTGGTTAAATTGATTCCTCTGAATACTTAAACCTGTTTGATTGAATGATAGCAAGCTAATTGAAAATGTGTAAATGAATCCTAAAATATACCAAATAATCATATAATCAAATCTATAGTTTAGTCAATTTGGATAAAAGAGAAAAAGGCTTGCTGTATATTTCATGGATTAATTTACTGAGAAAGTTTTGTTCCTAGGTTGTTCAGGAAGAAGGAGGTTATGAAGATGTTACACGGCTGCGAAAGTGGGCCAGAGTGGCCCAAAAGGTTTGTAACTGCAAAATCTTTATGCTGAGCTACTTATATCTAGAACAGTTTTTTTATGATAATTCTGTTTACTGTTAGATGGGTTTCAGTCAAGGTGATGGAAAAGGCTATCCAATGTTAAGGACTCATTATGAGAAGATCCTGTTTCCGCTTGACGTTTTCAAGTCAGGAGCAATGACTGGTGATTTAATGGTAAGTTTTTATGAATCATAACTACTATTTCATTTTTGTAACATATTGCAGTTTGATTTGATTAAATAGTTTGATGAAATATATTCCTAGGAGTTTTGTGTTAATATATTGCTTCTCCTAAAAGGATCAACCAGTGCCAAGCAAGAAAAGGCAATCAAAGGATGCAGATTATGCTCCACATGTGAAAATTGTGCCAAAGAAAGAAGAAGACGGTGAAGAGGTAAAGAGAGACATTCATTACAAGCAAAATAATAAAATATGTCTTGAGTTTGAAATTTACATAAAATAATAAAAATAAATATTAAATATACCATGGGTCTATGCTTAAAATTTTGACAGACTTGAGCCTTTAAGCCCCTTAGTTGATATTCAAAGTTAAATTGCTAATGTGGTGTAAGATAATGAATTCAATACTATTTCAGTTGTTGCAATCTATGTCCTGTTTTCTTTCTAGTTTGATATAAAGGATGTTGATTATGAAAGAAATTCTGAGCTAAAGAAACTGAAGTTTCTTGCTCCTGGCCCAAAGATGTTGAAAAAACAGATGATGAAAGAAGAAAATGGTATTTATTCACTTCATGATGATAATAAACATCTCTTTTATAGCTTTCTTTTGAGACCTGTTATTCTTGAATTATGTTTCAAGTTTTGTTGCATTTTTATTTTACCAGAGGTTGCCAACATATCAGAAAAGCCAGCAAAAATGAAATATGACCCAAAATCAAATATCAAAGAAGTGAGAGAGCTAACAAGGCGAAGACCGGCAAGAACAACAAGAATCAAGAAATCAATCCATTCTTTGATGGTATGATCAACCTTTACATATTTATTTACTTCACACACACCATGAAGAATAGACTTGATATATTTCTAGCAGTTGCCTTTTCATTTGTTGAGCTTAACGTCTTTAATATAGCTGACAGCTTCATTATTGCTCCACTTTTATATTTCAACAACCAATAATCTTTTGTTTTTACCTTGTCAAGATTGAGATTCAAATAGAAATGTGCAATTTTCTGAAGCTATTCATTATATGCTATGGTACTTGAAAATTGAAATATGAGTTTTGTTTAAAATGCTTAAATTCTAATGTTAGGTGGATGATTACATGTGTCAAGTTTGTGATAAAGGGGACTCAGAAGAGAGCATGCTTCTTTGCGATGGATGTGATTCATCTTATCATACATTCTGTTTAATTCCACCTCTTAATTCAGTTCCACCTGGTGACTGGAGATGTCCGAAATGTGTTGCACAGGTAAGTATAAACACTATGGTCATTGTTAGTCACTCTGTTACTATTATTAATTGTAGACTTGATTGGTTAATGTCTTAAAGGTTCAAGGTAAAGAATTGAGGGGCTGCAGAGCATAGATTTATTGAGCAGTGAGGCACAGATTTATTGAGCAGTGAGGCATAGATTCGTAGAACTGTGAAGCATAGGTTCATAGAACTGTGAGGCATAGGTTCATAGAACTGTGAGGCATAGGTTCATAGAACTGTGAGGCATAGATTCGTAGAGCTATAAGGCATTTGAACTGTATATTTTAGGAGCTGCAAGTGATAAATTTCTGTCAATGAATATTCTTTATATTCTCATTTGTAAAGGAATGTAACAAGCCACATGAAGCTTATGGATTTGAACAAGCAAAGACGCTTTATAGTCTGCGTGAATTTGGTGTTATGGCAGACAAGTTTAAAGAAGATTATTTTGGAGTTCCAGCTCATGTAAGTTGCATTGTGAATATCTTTACATAAGACCACATTGCAAATACAAGACAATGTTTTAAAGTTTGATGTGAAGATTATAGTAGTGATGTAATAATGTTTATGATGTAGTGATGAAGTAGCTTTGATTTTCACAGGAAGTTCCAACAGAAGTTGTCGAAGAGGAATTTTGGCGTCTTGTTAACTCATTAGATGATGAAGTAATTCCTTTCCCCTCCACTTTTTCGATAACTGTACTATTTTTCTCAGCCTTTGAGAAATCAATTTCCTATTTCTAATTTTACGCAGTGTTTTACACAAGCATGTTGTGCCAGACGATAGAAAATTGCTGATATCTTTATTGCTTTGATGTTGATAGGTTGTTGTTGAGTATGGTGCCGATCTTCATACTATAGAACACGGATCTGGTTTCCCAACTGAGAAGACATCAATTGACCCTGAGGAGGAGGTGAGCGTTGCTTATATTCGCCTTCGCAGCGTTCAGATGTTAATGCGGGGTATGCAGTTCATTCCCGCATGCAGGTTTTGCATTGGCTTTTCAAAGGTCCTTTGTTAATCTCTCCCGTATCGTCTCTCTTACTTTTTCATGTTTAATAATTGTTGTTTTAGCGTTACGCAAAGTCATGGTGGAATTTGAACAATATGCCAGTTCACGACAAATCAGTTCTTTGTCATATAAATGCAGACATTTCTGGAATGAAGGTATCTTCTAATTGATAAATCAAAGTTTCATTGAATTTTTCTTCATCACACATCTTTTTGTTTTTATCAGAAACGTGTGCGTGCTGGCACGTGAAACGTTTTGTCATTTTTTATGAGGTTAATCTAAAACAAGTATACAATAACGGTGATATTAAATAAAAGTTATTCACTTGTATTTTTAGGTTCCATGGATATACGTTGGGATGTGTTTCTCAAGCTTCTGCTGGCACATCGAGGATCATTGGAGCTATTCAATCAACTATTTGCATTGGTAGGAGTAGCTTGATATCACTTTAGCGTGATGTGTTAAGAAGCCGTTTTATAAACAGAATTCCACTTAGATATTCTAGTACCTCCTAGTTTTATCTGCATCTGATAAAGAGAACTGCAATGCTAGTGTAAACTATTTAGGGTGCTTTGTTAGATCAATGGGTTGCTTTGGATGTACTATGAAGTTGTGTGTTATGCGTTTTATGTTTCGTATGTTGTATGGAAAGTTATTTGAATAGCTTGCCTGTGAAAGCTCTGTTAGGCTCCATGGGGGCATTTTTATGGTTCCAGAGTAGAATTTATTAGACAGAGGCTTATTAGAGAGTGGGTCTTACTACAGTTATCAAGAAAAACTTGACAAATATCCAAGAAAAATGTTTGTATAGAATAACTGGAAGTTCACTTTGAGCTTATCACAATTTCACCATCGTTTACAATTTAAAAAAAGGGCTTAATTCAAGATCTCGTTTTGAAAGTGAGGCTATTAGAAAAGAGGGGCTTAGTGGAGCTTTCACAGTATGTTGAAGTCAGACTGTAATTTGATGCAATTTTTTCCCGCAGGGGTGAACCAAAAACCTGGTATGGAGTGCCGGGCAATCAAGCTGATAAATTCGAATCATGCATGAAGGATGCAGCGCCAGAATTATTCGAAGCCCAACCTGATCTACTTCACCACCTTGTCACTATTATCAACCCAAATATTCTTATGAATAATGGCGTGCCAATCGTGAGAACCAATCAGTATGCAGGTGAATTCGTAATCACCTTCCCAAGATCCTATCATGCTGGCTTCAATCAGGGCTACAACTTCGCTGAAGCCGTCAATTTTTGTCCGGCTGACTGGGTGAGTGTATAACCCCCCGGTTTTTTAACTGATTAGTATTGTTATTGAATGTTTAGCAGCTTATTTGATGGGGTGTATATGCATTGTTTAGCTGCCAATTGGGAGGAAATGCATGGATCATTACAGAACGATGCTTCGTTGCCCTGTGTTCTCGCACGAAGAACTGATTTGTAAAATGGCCTCGAATCCAGACAGCCTCGATTTAGATATGGCCAAAGCTGTTTACGAGGATATGGAAGCAATGGTGAAAGAGGAAGTTTACCAACGACTTGAACTGAATCGAAAGGTAATCTAATTGGTATTTGGCTTTCTGTTGTAATTGTTGTCAGTTTTATGACGTAATGTTATGGACAGCACGAGAGAGTGTAGCGATGCTGAATGATAATGGCTTGCAGGGGGTATCCATATAGCCACACTACGGCCTTTTCTCGCTTTAATAACCTCATAATAAGATATTATGGCAAAGTAAGGAAGGTAAAGACGAAGAAGAGGTGATAGTTGGTTATTTCCCGGCATTGCTCCAGTGATTTGCTCGCTCAGCTGTCCAGCTTTCTTTGTAGTAGAATCAGCTTAAGGCGCATTGTATACAGAAGAATACGGCATGAGCAGAAAGCAAATGCCACATAGAAAATGGGGAGTAGTTGAGATCTCACTTAGTGAACTGGCCCTGTAAGTGAACTCAGATGAACAGGTCTTTGGGAAGGTAAATAGTACAAAATGAAATTTGATTCCGTTTAAGGCTTATTACATTGCATGATTGATATTGTTTTAGGGTGTGACTGAATCAGATAGAATAGCGTTTGAGCTTCTACCAGATGATGAAAGGCAATGCAGCATTTGTAAAACGTCAATATTTCTGTCAGCCATTGTTTGCTCTTGCAGCCAAGGTAATTAATTTATTCGCTTTTCAGTTGCTCTTATGGATTATTTATTGACCACACTTCTATATGATTAATTAGTTATTATCAAAACCCCCGGCGCTTACTTAAGGGAGTATGGTAATAGTACATCTCACTGATGATGAGTTTCGATGTTGCCTTTCAGATCGCATATCGTGTTTATATGATGCGGATGAGTTATGTCCGTGTGGAATTATGAAGAAGTCGATCAGGTTCGTAATCATTGGTTAATCTACTCTATCGTTTTCTCTGCCTGTGCGTGCAGCTTTGATGAAGCTATTCTTAATGCAATGCTCGATAAGGGTAAATTGTTTCCTAATACTAAGCACAGGCATTAAGAAGCAATTTGTCGTTGTGAGTGTAGCCAAAGTGCAACGGGTTTTAAGCTCAGTTCTACTCGATGTCACATTCATTGAATGGAGCCTTAAGCCAGTCGTCGCATACGAATTTCACTAGTAATTTTACTAGTAACGTACGAATTTCACTAGTAACGTGCATGATCAAATGGCATTATTGAATGCATTTGGAGAGAGTAAAGATATGTTGATGATTTCAGGTATCGTTACACGTTGGATGAATTACCGTCTATGCTGAGTGAATTGAAAAAAAGAGCAGATTCATTTGATAATTGGTGCAAGGACGTGCAATTAACACTTCATCCTTCTAACGAAGAGAAGCAAGGTGATTTTTCATGAATTTCTTGTTACATCTGATGATAGTACTCCTTGATTTGTAACTAGATGCTCCCCTGCTCTAACTGACTTCAAGGGCCTGTTTTGCGTTTGTAGATTATTCAGATTTGAAAGAGCTGTTAACAGAAGCAGAACAGAATCAGTTTCCATTTTGTGATCTTCTTGACCAATTGAAATCCGTTGTCTCCGAGGCAGAACAATGTGCGCAAGTTGCCACGCAACTCTTTGCCAAGAAACACAAAACAAGGTAATGAAAAGATACAGTTGACGTGTACGCTTCCCTATGACATGATGTATTGCTCATGCAGAAGATATTCCGATGCTGATGATTCCGGGTTTTCTCTTTTGACAGACACAGCAATTCTGCATCGACTTCTTCGGTGAAATTGACTTTGCAAGAATTGAAAGATTTTGTGGAGCAGGTCAACAACCTTCCATGCACGATTAAGGAGTCAAGACTCGTCTCTGTAAGATATCCTCTTCACCATCCTCCATTTCTATCACTATGACACACCATTACCTTCCACACTTATTACACTCTACCTTTTATCTCTCTATTCTTTGTCTTTCTTCTTCTTTTTATTTTTTAGTCTCTTTTTTGCATTCTCTACCCCCTTCTTTTCTCCCCTCTACCCCTCTCTCTTTTACCCTCAACCATTTCTCTTCTGCCCTCTACTCTCTCTCTTCTGCCATCTACCCTTTCTCCGCTACCCTCTCTCTTGTACCCTCTACCTTTTACCCTCTACCCTCTCTCTTCTACCTTTTACCCTCTCTCTTCTACCCTCTACCTTCTCTCTTCTACCTTTTCCATCTCTGTTTTACCCCCCCCCCTTCTCTCCACCCTTCAATCTCTTATGCATAGAATAGTGTTATGTAAACTTGCTTGAATTCTTCACTTTCTTTTGCATCCAGGCATTGATGGGTCAAGTTGAGAATTTCCAATACGAAGCCTCGTGTGTTCTCAAGGATACAAGTTGTAATATTGATAAATTAAATGATTTACTTCAGCATGGAATCGCACTTGATATTGAACTGCCAGAATTAAATATGATCAAGCAAGTAAGTATTCATCTTTATTTATTTTATTTACATCTTTATTGTTTAGCTATTTTATTGTTTCTTGATTGTTTGTTGGTTACATAATTTATTGCTGCTATTCATTAATATATTATGCTCTGTATTATTTTATTCCCTCCTGTTTACCACGAAACCCTCCAGCTGTTGTCTCTGTTGTTTAAGGCACTAACTGTTCAAAGGCTTTTTTTAATTGTTCATAACTGCTTTTCACTAGGAGCTGAGATCGATGAAATGGCTAGAAAAGGTGACCACGACACTTGGAAACACAGAGCACTTAACTTTGGATACACTTCGCACGTTAATCGACCAAGGAATGAAGCTACACAAGAAACCAGGTTTGTCAATACATTCTATATTTTAACCCATTGCCTATATACCCTATCATGTTGCCAACTGGCAACCAAACCCAGTCTAATTCACTTCGCAACACAGAGCTGGACATTTTGGGATTCTTCAGTCTTCAGTTGATGCATCATCTGTGTTGCACGAAGAGGTCACCTTTTTACAACACTGATTTGAATTGCTTATTTAACTCTTAGTCTTAGAGAAACCGCTACGGGAATTGAAAGAATTGTTATTTAAAAGCGACAGATGGGAAGAAAAGGCCAAGCTCTGCTTACAAGCAAAGTGAGCCTGCTTATTCTTTTAATATTTATATATAATAATGACCACTGATGCATCTATCTTATTAGTCCGCTCGTCCCACGTAACGGCAAGGCCTGGCTTCTTTACTCTGGCTCCTAAATCCTTTCTTGCTCCAACATACTTGCATCATTCTGTTAACTTTCTACTGTCATTCTTATAATAATTGTTTGTGTAATACTACAACTACTAGCCTACTAACTAACCTGTATTCAATAATGCCAATAACTTGGCTCTGTATAACATGGGATGGATGGATAGATAAACTAACATATTTCATTATTATGTATTCACTATTGTTGGATGGATAGATAGACTAGTATATTTCAGTATGAAGTATTCAATATTGTAAATATGATGTGTTGTGTTTGTTTTTGAAGGCCTAGGCACGCATCAAGTACTATTGAAGCGATCATCAATGAGGCAATGAAAGTCAGAGTGATACTACCAAATGTGACGTTGCTTGGGGAGTCGTTGAAGAAAGCAGCTGACTGGTCACAGATTGTTGAAAGAATTCAGGTATGACATTCATACATGCATTACTACTCTCGCGCTTCAACATGTAATCATTATTATCGTTATCATCGCTGAACATATAGCTTTTGAACATGTTTCTGGAGGCTTGGAAATTGTCCCAAAGTATTTCGGACAGATCAAACAGTTCGAATTAATGGGGTTCGGAATAATACTTCACTTTGCTTTTGTCATTATTGATCTTCAAGCTTGAGTTGTATAGTCGGGTAGCTACACATCATTCCGAGATATCGACACAGATCTCCTGACTTAGTGACCATATCTAGCACATATAGTAAACTATATGTGCTAGACTGTTGCGAAAGCTTTCATAGTGATCAGAAGGCTATAATTAGTTGGGTTATTAGCATTCATGTTTTCTCTTTTGATCAGAGTGATGCCAATTACCCATACCTGGATGTATTGGAATGCTTGGTGATTCGTGGTAGGCCAATCTCTGTTCGCTTGGATCAGTTGCCTCAGATGGAATCACAGATCGCAGCAGCCAAAGCATGGAAAGAACGAACGTCTCGAACATTCGTCAAAAAGGGTTCATCGCGATCACTAATCGAGGTGATTTGAATTATTGTTTTCATGGCTTGAATGCAATGGACTGTTTGTAATGGGTGCAGCCAACACCCGCATATAATGTATATACAGTTGAAGCTCAATAAGTCGACTACCGCTTAAGTCGAACTCCCCCGACCTCGATCATTTTTGTATTTCTCTTGGTTCTGTATGCCTTATATGTGAACCTCGATAAGTCGAAACCTCGATAAGTCGAAACCTCGATAAGTCGAACAAATTTTTCTTGCCCTTGGGAGTTCGACTTATCGAGGTTCAACTGTATGTATATATTTTGATTTTGGTATTTCGATTGCTTGTAGATCTTGAATCCACGCAACGATGTTGGCAAGCAAAGTGCATATTTGAAAGTGAAGAAGAGAAAGGAGAAAGATGAGAAAGAGAAAGATAGGAGGGAGAAAGAGAGGAGTGACGTGGCTGAGTCGATCAACTTTGATAATTACATTGCACCAGACAGTCATGAGAAATTGGGCAAATTGCGCGAGGCGGAGACGATTGAAGTTGACTCATTAAAAAGGCTGAGAAATGAAAACCTGAAGAAGATTGAAGATGAATGCTTAGATATAGCAGTGTGTGCATGTCGTAAAGTAATTGACGGATTCATGATGAGATGTTGTTTATGCTACGAATGGTTCCACACATCGTGTATCTCATTGCCGAAGAGTATCAATGGGAAATCACTAGTGAAAGGGAATTCACCATGTGATATCATGAAGGAAATCAAATACCTCTGTCCCCTGTGCTGTCGTTCAAGGCGACCACGTGTCGAGACGATCATATCACTTCTTGTGTCGCTGCAGAAACTACCAGTGCGCCTGCCGGAGGGTGAGGCTCTGCAGTTCCTGCTTGAAAGAATCGTCCTTTGGCAGGAAAAAGCGAAACTCCTATTGGAAGACGCCAGTGTACAGAAACTGCTTGCAAAGATTTCTTCATCGATACTGAGCGAAGCGCCACCCCCGTGTTCGAGTGTTGCAAGCGTGAGTGTCAATAAGAAGATTATACCACAGCAATTTACAGAAGAGAAGAGTAATACGGGGGTTAGTGTTAGTGAAGCGATGAATGTCGTGGCTAGAGAAGTTACTGTTGAATCAAAGGAGAACAGTGCGCCACCGCAGCATATTAATAACGTGACCGTTGCGGAGACTGTTGTTGTGGATGATGTGACTCAAGTTGATGCAACTAGGAAAGCGAAGGACAGTGAAGATGCACTCAGCCTCGAGTGTGAGGAGAAATTGACGGAAAGTCCAAAAGCATCGCCTGATGAATACAAGTCGAATTTGACCACTCCTACTGCGGAGGAGACATTATTGTCATCATCAACTAGCCCTGTTGATGTGTGCACGTTGAATGAGGAAAATCGAAACAGTAAAACAGCCAACCAGAATGTGAATCGTGACATTGAGCTCGCGTTGTTGGATGAAATTGAAGAATTGTTAATGCAAGGTTTGTTATTGGAAACAACAATGGATGAGACGCATCAGTTATGGTCAATTGTACAAAACCAAAGACCATTGCAGCCAAGCGATTGCAGAGTACTAGTATGATGATCTCAATCAATATTTATCTTTTTGTTTTTCTGCTCTTCTTTTATGCTCTTCCCGCACCGTTTATAGCCTCTCTTGCTGTGTACTATAGTCAACTCTGTCTAATTCGAACACCCTGGGAAGCGTGAAAATGTTTGAATTACATAAAGTTCGAATTATAGAGGTTTGCTTTATAAGTCAAATCTGCATAGTTCGAACTCGTGCAATTCGAACTCTGTCTAATTCGAACAAAATTCTCTATCCCTTCAAGGATCGCTTATGAACCCATTCTTATAAAACAATTCGAACATTTTCACGCTTCCCCAGGGTGTTCGAATTAGAGAGAGTTGACTGTATACATGATCTACTATACTTTGAATAGTCAAGTATGCATTGTCATGAATTGTTAAATGTTGATTTTAGGATTCCGAATATCGAAAACTGGTTTTAAAAAATCGCAAGAAAAAGAAACGAAAACTGGAAGAGGACTCGAAGCAATTAACTGCTGGTGGAAATACAAAAACATCGGTTGGTACAACGATGAAAGCAAATAAGACCACTGAGACCGGTCTGAATGGTTCTGTGATGAAGAAATCAAAGAGTTCAGAGTCAGGTGGCAAATCAAATAAAGATGATAATGATGATGAAATGGAAACGGATGATCAAGATGATTATGATGAAGATTGTGCTTTCAGACCTTGCAAGCAACCAACAGGTATATATTTACACATTAAACACGTGTGTATATACAGTGACATCTCGAGAAATTGAAGCTCAGTCACTAATTTGTATTTACACATTAAACACATATACGAAGGAGAAAGGAGTCAAGATACTAAGCTCTGTATCTCTACAAGCCTGTTTCGTGGGTTACCCACTCATCAGGAAGTCCTTCGTATATGTCTAGCTCTACTTTAATGTATTGAGCATTCTTACGGGAAACCGAAACACAGACTTCGTACACATTAAACACATGTATATATACAGTGACATCTCGAGAACTTGAAGCTCTGTCATTAAGTTGTATTTTCCTCAAACGCTTCGCAAGTAGTTTATATTCCTAGATAATTCAAACATTCGTTAACTCGAATCATTTTTTATCAGAAAGAGAGGAGTGAGTTTTTGATCAGTTGCTTGGAGTTTTGAGTTCTCGTGATTTTACTGCGACTATAGTTGAGCACTTAGACAAGACTTTACACACAGTTAATCGATTGATTCGACTTGCTAAATTGCTTATTTCTCATCGTTTTCAAGGTGATGAAGTTGGTTGGGTACAATGCGATCCTTGCGGTAACTGGTACCACGTTCTGTGCATTGGCATAACTGCTGAGGTAGCAGATGCAATGGATACATATATATGTGCATCTTGTGTGGGCAAAGACCCAAATGTTCCTAATCCTACTGCTGCTATCAAGTGACATGTATGAAAATTAATATTTTAAATAAACGTCTTTAACATCACCTATATGATCTATATTCACGTGTATACGATCTTTGTCTCCTATGCCACGTATGAGCATGTTTCGTATATCATTTTACTGTTGGTTGCGTGGCATCAATATATTTTATCACCCAGATGTCGACCCTATGTTTGAACGTTTGATTGATATTTGGATAAGTGGGACTGGTTAACGTCGTGATATGCTTGATTAAGACGGCCTTTATCTAATCAGAAATGGTTGGGGAGGGTCTTATAAGAGAATGGCATGAGAAGAAAAGGTTAATCGGAAAGATAAGCTAGTTAAACGACAGGAAAATGAAGGAGGTGATTAGCTATCTGCTGTTTCAGTAGTTCTAGTTAATGCCGTTTTTAAAGGTGTTATGCTTAAGTGGTAAAGGACATTTTAATAATTCTTGGTTTATTGTTGTGTTAATTAATTAAGGCTAGTGTATTTGTAGATAGAGTATAATTATCATGATGCACGTAATAGATGGGTGTTTTGTTTCTTTTTCTTTCCTGCAGTGAGCTTCAGAATTAATGGATGGTTTAATGGATTAATGGATTAAGGGACGGATGAATGCAAAGATGGATTCGCTTGTGGATTAATGGGTGGACAGATGGATGGGTGGATGTGTGATAGATGATGGATGTGTCGGTACATTGGATGAAATAATGGATTTGTTGATAGATAAATGGATGTGTAGATGGATATATTAATGGACTAGTGGATGGATGGATCCATTTGTGGATTAATGGGCGGATAGATAGATGATGAATTGATGGATGTGTGAATAGATGAATGGATTAACTAGAATTAATGGATGTATAGATGGATAGATTAATGGATGTGTAGATGGATATGTTAATGGGCTGGTGGATGGATGGATCCATTTGTGGATTAATGGGCGGATAGATAGATGATGAATTGATGGATGTGTGAACAGATGAATGGATGAATTAATGGATGTATAGATGGATAGATTAATGGATGTGTGGACAGATAGATGAATGAATGCGAAGATGGATATATTAATGGACTAGTGGATGGATGGATCCATTGATGGAGTAATGGGTGGATAGATAGATGGATGTGTGAATAGATGAATAGATGATTTAATGGATATGTAGATAGATAGATTAATGGATTAATGGATGGATGGATGGATGGATGGATGAACCAATGGATGAATAATTGGATGGATTATTAGAAGGACTTAAACATTACATGGGTTACACGCCAGCTGTACCTGATTAAAAATAATTGAAAATGGCGACTTCAATTAGAGCAATCGTTCTTCCACTTCATTGTCAGTTGAAAGGTGATGTTAATATCAACCGATATATGGACATAGTTGATTTGTTTAGCAACGAGAGTAACCTCGATCAAAATTTAAATTAATTTGCGTTTTTGTTTGTGCTTCTAAAGTCAGATATGCAATAGAAATTTATATTTTTCGTCTTAGGTTTTCGTCTTCAGCGACGGAGTATTTAATCAGTCAAAAATAGAATTAACATGTGAGTACATTTCCCTTCTCATCAAGTTTAGAAATCATTGAAACCTTTTGTTTATAAATGCTGTCTTTTGCAACGAACTTAGTCGATTCAGGACAAAAACAATTCTTGTAAACAACGTTTGTTAACTCAGAAACATCTGTTTGAATCCACTCTTTAGAGGTATTTGCTATTACTTATTTCTCTTATTGCTATGGATATAAACAACACAGCATCAAACGAATTAGACCGACTGGTATTCAGTGAAGCTTCGAAACCCGGACAGCGAGCTGAGCTTCATATGCCTTGTTGAAAGGGTTCTTAAACGTAACTCTTAATTTAATGGACAATTTCAGATCCGTTTGAGATTTGTTTAAGATGTGATTATCGTATTATTATTACAAATTGTTAATCTGTCGAGGTCATGACAACCTTTTCCGAATCCAAACCGTAATTTGAATCATCAATTTAGCAACCTTCTGGGTGCAGCTTGAACTTATTCAATATCAATTTGAATATGAATCTGAATGTGATTTTGAATATCAATCTGCATGTAAATCTGATGTCATTGGTTGTTTGATGACCATCTGCTACAAACCACACAGGACGTGTAAAAGTCAATACTGCTACTACAAACCACTGGCAGCTATTGCATTGCTTGAATACCGTCACGCCCTCTCTTTCATACGAGGCCGCGCAACTGAGGCTGCTGGCCCTCCCACTATAAATTCACTTGCTTCCCGTTATTTTGCTACTCAGTTGGAGGTTTGTAGTGGTAGTAACAGAGCCATACAACGATCACAAAGCGTGCAGAGGAAGCCCACTTCAATTGACAGACACCCACGCTCAATACACTTAATACATCTTCGTTGTTTGTTCATCATATCATCAAAAATCATATCATCAAAAATACAGACGTGCAATGAAGATCTCAAGTTTTATCATCTGCTTCATAATTCCGATTTGCAGTGCCCTTTATAGCAGAGGTACAGTCAACAATTCGTACAAAGGTATGATCGATTTTTTTCTCCAATATTCATTTTATATTTTTCCTATATATATAGCTATGTTCGTATTAATATATGTTGTCGTAAGCAATGGAATGACGATGTAGAAAGCCTTAAATAAAACATGAAGTAGTTCAATCAGGAATTCGTTGCGAATAAATTGTAGCCACTATGAAACAGTTATCAAGAACGCAGATGTTGTGTTTGTTATACTGGAAAGATCGTTAAACGAGAGGGGATCGTTATATAACGAGAATCTATTGTCTTCACTCGTAGTTTTATGCCAGCTTGATTTGAACACGAGTTTGATGCTTTGTGCCTTTGATTTTCAGGAAAATGTTTAGACAAGCGACCCGACTGTGTCGCTTTGAAGAGGTCTGGCATGTGTGCTGCTCGGCCAGTTATCATGAGAAAAGTTTGCCAAGAAACATGCAAATTCTGTTGTACGTATTATCATTATTTAACATCTAATAAAATGTGTGATTGCGCTAATAAAGTGCATTGCGTAATGAAATAGGTAATAAGTACTCCCACTCCACTTTTCTTTATGTCTAAGTAAGATATTTACTTTCTGTAATTAGCATTTTAACTTGTACTGTCGCAATTAGCACTTTAACTTTTACTGTCGTAACTACTGCAATTAAGTCACCTTCATTCTAAATCTCTTTTATTCTTTAATTTCTAAATCTCTTTCCTCTCATTCTTTTAATTATAAGTCTCTCACCCTCGAGCTTCCTCTCAGCCCACCTCAACCCACAATCAATGTTCTAATATCCAGCAGTTCGTTTCATTTTAAAATTCTTTTCTCGCTTTTTGAATTTTCGTGTGTTTTTTTCAGCAAATAAATGCTTCGACACGAGAAAAGACTGTGTTTATCTTCGCAGCCTTGGCTACTGCAAATATCACTCACAGGGAATGAGCAGATCGTGCCCCAAGACCTGTCGGTTCTGCGGTAAATATCTCAAAACTTTGTCACATTTTAAAATGCTATTGAACAGTTGAACACATGAACCATTGATCACCCAGAAATGTGTTCGAGTCACCAAGGTTCGAGTTATCGAGAGTCGAACCGAAGGAGGTATAAATCAAGCTAACTTCGGGTTCAAATTATCGACGTTTATCCGAATCGATAAAAATTGATAATTGTATCATTTTTAGATAAGAACAAGCCAAATAAACCTACCCCAAAACCAACAACTGCACCGAAACCAACGCAGAGAGTGACGGAGAAAAAACCTCAACCAAAACTACGTATGTTTTTATCACAATATTTACTTTTTGTTTGACTCCAATCTGAAATATCATCGATTATTCTGAATTTTGATATTCTTTGACCTTTGTGAGCAGACATGTTGTAATGGCTGTTTGTCATACGTCCATCACTTTCTGACATTCGTGTTTGACAATGAAATTGATCATTATTTAGTTCCAGCTAATGATTCAAACATCTAAGTTATCATCTTAATTTTTTATCCAACGCAGAATACTGCAAAGATAACCTCATATCGGCGCAATGCCAATACTACAAGCGGATCGGGTGGTGTGGTAGACATAACATGAAGTACTACTGTAGAAAGACATGCGTTTGTGGTAAGTTGATAAAGCGTGGAAACTGTACACCCCAGGGTCTACAGACTATAAATGACTTCTCAATGTCTCTAATTGAAAGATAGCTTTTTCATATCAAAACTATATTGTTATTACTAAATTAGTTGGTATTTCCGGGCGTGATAACATTGAAAGAAAAAGATGTGTTTACCAATACGCGATTTTTCTAACGTTCCAAGGCGTGGTCTATTTATCAAGTGTTTTTGCCTTCAATCCATTCAACTTGATATTTCTTTCAAAGAAGTATCTCTTCCGAGACATCCTGCTTTAAGGTCCCCTGGCCACCGATTGTATAGTTGTCCATGCTAAAATAGCATGTTGTATTTGGCTAGTTGCTCAGTTGTAGGGAAATGCTTTGCTTGAGGCAATATATACATCTATATATATGTGAGCATACTAAATCTGCATGCAACTCCAATCCTAATCGGTATGTCGGAGCCTTTGAGTATTAGTGCAGTAAACGACAATGCTGCAAAATGCCTGATCAGCAAGAATCTAAGCCGATATCACAAATGAGTTTGTTCAGAGGTCAAGCCTCTTTGAATCAATAATTTCAACTTCCTAAAAACAACAAGGGTTCTAGAATCAATATCCTTGTGTCTTATCGTAAGACAAATTAAGGTACTTGTCTGGACGTCAAAAATCGTTAGTGCAATATTTTTTCGTCAATGGGCTCTTTGTGCGGTTTTATGAACCTTTTTTTATCGAATTTTGTTTTTCAGAGCACAAGCCCAAGTCTCCAAGTTGCCAATCAACACCATATGGTTGCTGTCATGATAAAAAAACCATAAAATTATCTCAATCTGGACTTGGGTGTCCTAGTAAGTTCATGAATTATCAATTTCAGTTTATCCTTGATCCTTATTTGCATAATTAAATCGAAAAAGAGGCTGTGGATTGGATGGGAACGAGGGAGGAGTGACCCTAGGGTAATGAAAACAATAGAATAGGTGGGTAGCAGAGAATACTAATTGGGGGATAGTTGAAGATGAAGGGGGGAGATTGGGGGTGAGGAGTAGATACTCGATAGCAAAGATAAATAATGTAATGAGGGGATAGAAGGGTAATGTCGATATAAAATTTGGTCAAAATTGAGAATGAGGGTAGAGTTCCTTGCTCCATTTCTGTCTAAATATTGATAACGAATAAGATGTTTTTTTCGCTTTTCAGCTTGTTTGGATGACCCCAGGTATCATACATTATGCAGAAGATTTCGTTCAGATTGTCACGGTAAAGGTGGCTTTGCCAAGAGCATAAGAAAATACTGCTTCAAGACTTGCGAACTCTGCTGTAAGTAACAGTATACCTATTTTCATATCAGCTTTTTCTTTTTCACTCGCCACACATACTGATATTATTATTATTTTTTCTACCTTTGTTTCTACTTTCCACATATAACGCTTAATTTTCTTCACGTTATTAATATAGTGTTTAATCCTACGTTTAATTTCATCAACAATAGTTTTAATTATCATTTAATTTCATTTCATACATTCTTGTTTCTTTCATTCCATTATTCTTCCATGCTCTTTCTTTATTTGTTATCATTTACCGCTGCTTTTAGCTGCTTCTCAGTTTCTCAAAGGGGCAGCAGAGACGTAAAAATAATATTATTTTTGCCATCTGCTGTTTCTTTTCCTTTCTCCGTCTCCTGTTCGCAATTTTTCTCTTGTCCAAACAACTTTGCAAGTTTTACTTCGAAGATTTTCCCACGGCTTTGCGAATCAATGGTATTTTACCAAGTCCTCTGATATCGATTCTTATTCATAACAAGAAAAGTTTCTCATGTCATGAACAGGGGCGTGTTATGAAATTTATTATGATGCTTGGAAAGACAAATACAAACATATTCACGATTTATTTATTATTTTTCAGGATCAACATATAATCTCATAAAGTTAAGAACATCAAGATAATGTAACAGAATCATGTTATCTTGATAATCCTGGTTAATAATCTTACACCATCAAACTTTTTCTGAATTATTATCAAATACAAAACATTACTACATTTTTCTATAACATTTCACTGATTATGCTAATATTTAATTTTTAATTAAGCTTTCCTTAGCAATAAGATTGTAAAAATTCGTCATCACCATTTAGCGTATTATAATCCTTATGTAGTTCTTTGATGGTAATTTTTATTTGCTAATGTATTCGTATATTTATTCTATAGGTTCTTTTGCTTTAAATTTTATCCATAAATAATATATATTATTCTCATTTAGTCATGCAACATTAAATATAAGAGAGAAAAAGATAATATAATTCATAGAGAATTATTTGGATATTTTTAAAATGTATATCTTCTGCTAGGAATCCATCAATAAAGTTCCATCGCGAAGGACCAGAAGTCCTCAACTTCAATTCAGTTCAATTTCACAATGACCATAGCAACATCAGAAGCAAATTGTAATGTGCAGCGCGTAACAGGCGTGGGTTGAACACTGATTGAATCAATTGTCAATGTGCTGAAAATTTCATACGCGCTGTATATTCTACAGTTTGCATGTTGACGAGATGTTTTTCACTAGATGAGGAATATTTATTTTTGCGAAATGGATGTAACACTAGTAGTTAAGCATGTTATTTATATTTCCTCATGGAGTTGAGTTATTTTTATTGCAAAATTCTCAAGAATATCTGAGTGAGAAGGATTTGTTTTGAAGATAGATTGAGTTGCTGGACAACAACACGAATTACTTCCTTTCAAAATGGCGGGCGAAATTGAAGACTTGGAGCTGCTTTTCGAGATTTTAGATACTGACTACAAAGGGTATTTGACACAGAAAGAGATCCAGCTTTTTGAGGAAAGTACATTTTTTGAATCTCTTGATTCTGATCAAATTGATGCTGCACTTTATCACATTTCCGGGAAAGAAACTAATAAAGTTTGCGAGAAAAATAAATTCAGAAGCTTATTGATTGAACTCGAACGACGTCGCAACCTTGAAAATCAAATAAAATGGGATTTCAACGCATTGGATGGAAATTGCGATGGCAGAATTTCTTTGCAATCGGCTTTATTTTTATTCAAATCCGTCCATGTTGATAAATTTTCAGTGTATCTGTGGAATAGTTTTTTGAGCACACGACCAAGGCCCGAGGAAGAAGTCTCATTTCATGAAATCAAAATGTTTCTATGCAATATACCACAGCATATATCCGTCAATGAGGATGAATATGATGAATATAGCAACCAAGTCAAACAAAATCAAATTGAAAGAGATTATAATATGCATCAGAGTTTTGTAGCTTGGCAGGTAATAAATATTTGCAAATGCTGTCTTGTTAAAGGGTAGACTTTTCAAATTAGGGTTGACGGTCAAATTAGGGATTATGTGGAGAACTTTTTAAAAGGAATCACGAGGTGTGGTCGCATTGCTTCGATTAGTCTAGCTATTCAGTGGACCCTTTGTGCTTAGCGCATAAGCCAATACCTTACAAAGATAGTAAGCGTATTTGCCTATCAATCAAGCAATCAAACCCTTTAGTTGATTGATACACCCTTACTCAGTATGGACCATAATTTCTTAATATCCAACACATTTTTGAGTTCCTCTTTTTGTCACTTTATCCTATCAGAATATTCTCTATAAAAGGCTGACAATGACGTCTAGAGTTAAATAAGATAAATAGTTGACTCAAATTGGGGAAGGAGTTCTAATTAAATTCAAGGTTTCGGTAAGGTTTAATTTCAATGCCCGTACTGTTAGTTAAAGCCATACCGAACTTGTTTTCATTGACTTTTGTGGAGTCCTGGACATTGGCAATGGTTGGTCTCAGAAAAGATTTGTTTGTTCCCAGGAGAATGATGGAGAAGTTGCGAAGAAAGAACGAGAAAAACAATTCAGGACAGCTAGACTGAAGAATTCTGCTGATCACTTGATTGACAGGTTGGAAGAAGTTGGGTTGCAGGCGCTGCTTGAAGAAGATGATGGATTGCATGGAAGAATGTCAGAAAGGCCAGTTGAAAGAGTCAATGCAACTGACTTGCTGAATGCTTTGAAAGACAAGTAAGTTTGTTTTCATCAGCTACAAAAGTTAGCACTTTTTCAAGGCTTTACGATTTTCTGTGGCCAAAGCTAAAACACAAATGGCTATAACAGAGCTCCAAATTTGTAGAGGAACACAAGCAAATTGTAAGAGGAACATAACCAATCTTTGAATTCAGCAACATGCACAGAATTACTACAAAAGTGGACACAATATCTTGGTACACTTAGACAAATGCAAAAAGGCTATCAACCACAAAACCTCAACCCTCATTCTCCTAAAACAATGTCACTTTCTCAGTCACACCCTTGTGATTATTTTGTAAAAGGAATTTTGTCAATATCGTATACAACTGTTTCTAGAGACAACATTGTTTTGTGGAAGAGGTAAATGAGGGGTGCGTACAAAGCTTGTAAAAGTCATAAGTGTCCCGGAACTTTTACCACCCATTTCAGGCAATAATCTAAGGAATTTTCATCACGGCACAAAATAATACACTTCACCCCATTCATTAACTACATTGGAGTCCCAATATAACGAACCCCGGATATAACAAACTCTCATTTTAGGGAAGTAAATTTCAGGTCCCTTCTTCATAATGCCACCCATTTCGTGTACATAGTAGTAACTAGTGACTAGATAAGCGTGGTTATGTTCCAAGGTAGCCTACATCATGTAACAATCTTTGTTTCGGGTGATTGGTAATTAGAATCTGTGATAATAATGGTAATCATGTTTTTCCATCAGGTATGATTTGATAAGAGATCATTTGTTGCTGGAAATGCTTAAACTTCACATTGGAGAGGGGATGATGGCAGCATGGTCAAAGAAAGAGCAAAACGAAAGACTCTTCCAGGTGAAGATAAAAGAAGAGAATCTTCGCAAAGATGGAAGAAGTGAAGAAATGGTTAATTTGTTACCAGGAACAAAGAACAAATGCAAATACACTCTGTTATGGTTGATGGGTGAAAGTATGTCTGAATTAAGGGAGAAGGATTTGAGAATCAAAGATAAGATGAAAGAAAGTGGTAAGCTGTAATATTTTCAAATCTTAAATTGTTCTGGTGATATTAAACCCTTAAACCATTGTGAGTTGCATATTGGTCCACAAAGCGCAGTAGCATAATTTTCAGTGCTGCGCAGGAGCGTGCATGACGTAATGGTACGATGGATGGTTGGGTGAGACGTCATGGAAGGTACCTGGATAATGATAGGACCTGCGGAGGAGCTGCAGTCCCTAAAGGTGGTCAGCATGCGCAGTAGCCTATTACTGCTTGCTGCGCAGGAGCGTACATGACGTAATGGAACGATGGATGGTTGGGCCAGACGTCATGGAAGGTAACTGGATAATGATAGGACCCGCGGAGGAGCTGCAGTCCCCAAAGGTGGTCAGCATGCGCAGTAGCCTATTACTACCTGCTGCGCAGGAGCGTACATGACGTAATGGAACGATGGATGGTTGGGCCAGACGTCATGGAAGGTACCTGGATGATAAAAGGACCCGCGGAGGAGCTGCAGTCCCTAAATGTGGTCAGCACGCGCAGTAGCCTATTACTGCCTGCTGCGCAGGAGCGTACATGACGTAATGGAACGATGGATGGTTGGGCCAGACGTCATGGAAGGTACCTGGATGATAAAAGGACCCGCGGAGGAGCTGCAGTCCCTAAAAGTGGTCAGCATGCGCAGTAGCCTATTACTGCTTGCTGCGCAGGAGCGTACATGGCGCAATGGTACGATGGATGGTTGGGTCAGACGTCATGGAAGGTACCTGGATGATAAAAGGACCCGCGGAGGAGCTGCAGTCCCTAAAGGTGGTCAGCATGCGCAGTAGCCTATTACTGCCTGCTGCGCAGGAGCGTTTATGACGCAATGGTACGATGGATGGTTGGGTCAGACGTCATGGAAGGTACCTGGATGATAATAGGTTCCGCGGAGGAGCTGCAGCCCTAAAGGTGGTCAGCATGCGCAGTAGCCTATTACTGCCTGCTGCGCAGGAGCGTGCATGACGTAATGGTACAATGGATGGTTGGGTCAGACGTCATGGAAGGTACCTGGATGATAATAGGTTCCGCGGAGGAGCTGCAGTCCCTAAAGGTGGTCAGCATGCGCAGAAGCTTATTACTGTCTGCTGCGCAGGAGCGTGCATGACGTAATGTCAGGATGGATGGTTGGGTCAGACGTCATGGAAGGTACCTGGATGATAATAGGTTCCGCGGAGGAGCTGCAGCCCTAAAGGTGGTCAGCATGCGCAGTAGCCTATTACTGCCTGCTGCGCAGGAGCGTGCATGACGTAATGGTACAATGGATGGTTGGGTCAGACGTCATGGAAGGTACCTGGATGATAATAGGTTCCGCGGAGGAGCTGCAGCCCTAAAGGTGGTCAGCATGCGCAGTAGCCTATTACTGCCTGCTGCGCAGGGGCGTGCATGACGTAATGGTACAATGGATGGTTGGGTCAGACGTCATGGAAGGTACCTGGATGATAATAGGTTCCGCGGAGGAGCTGCAGCCCTAAAGGTGGTCAGCATGCGCAGTAGCCTATTACTGCCTGCTGCGCAGGAGCGTGCATGACGTAATGGTACAATGGATGGTTGGGTCAGACGTCATGGGAGGTACCTGGATGATAATAGGTTCCGCGGAGGAGCTGCAGTCCCTAAAGGTGGTCAGCATGCGCAGAAGCTTATTACTGTCTGCTGCGCAGGAGCGTGCATGACGTAATGTCAGGATGGATGGTTGGGTCAGACGTCATGGAAGGTACCTGGATGATAATAGAATCCGCGGAGGAGCTGCAGTCCCAAAAGGTGGTCAGCATGCGCAGTAGCATATTACTGCCTTCTGCGCAGGAGCGTGCATGACGTAATGGCAGGATGGATGGTTGGGTCAGACGTCATGGAAGGTACCTGGATGATAATAGGTTCCGCGGAGGAGCTGCAGTCCCTAAAGGTGGTCAGCATGCGCAGTAGCATATTACTGCCTGCTGCGCAGGAGCGTGCATGACGTAATGGCAGGATGGATGGTTGGGTCAGACGTCATGTAAAGGTACCTGGATGATAATAGGATCCGCGGAGGAGCTGCAGTCCCAAAAGGTGGTCAGCATGCGCAGTAGCATATTACTGCCTTCTGCGCAGGAGCGTGCATGACGTAATGGCAGGATGGATGGTTGGGTCAGACGTCATGGAAGGTACCTGGATGATAATAGGTTCCGCGGAGGAGCTGCAGTCCCTAAAGGTGGTCAGCATGCGCAGTAGCATATTACTGCCTGCTGCGCAGGAGCGTGCATGACGTAATGGCAGGATGGATGGTTGGGTCAGACGTCATGGAAGGTACCTGGATGATAATAGGATCCGCGGAGGAGCTGCAGTCCCTAAAGGTGGTCAGCATGCGCAGTAGCCTTTTACTGCCAGCTGCGCAGGAGTATGCATGACGTAATGGTACGATGGATGGTTGGGTCAGACGTCATGGAAGATATGTGTGACTGGATAGCCCAATGGTATGGCGTCTGCGTTAGAGGCAGAAGGTCGTGGGTTCGAGTCCAACCTAGTCACCGGCCCGTTCAATATGTTGTGGTGTTTGTTTTTTGTTTCTTTATTATTTTATATTTTATTATTTTATTTTTCTATTCTTTTATTCTTTTATTTTTTATTTTTTATTTGTTTAAATGGGTATATGAGCTCAAAGCAACATTTTTTGTTACTGTCAACATTAATTTTAAATTTCTTGCAGCACGAGGCTTACTACAATTCTAGCAGTTCTCGCACGACATACCCTTCATGAAATATGCTCACACTTTTTTAAATAAGTCCACATTTTATTTTTAGTTCCTATTGAGCTTCCATTGTGACTAATATCATTGAATGTTTTCACCGCTAGGTATGGAACGTGAAGATGTTTTGGAAGAATTTGACAAGAAGGTCGCATTTGACGAGCAACAATCAATAACAACTGACGAACTTCTTCTTTTATTGAACCATCGATTGATTTCAGAGAAAGAAATAGTATCAAACAGATTGCAAGGAGTAGATGACTATGCAACAATGAGTGTTTCAGAAAGGGAACAGTTGTTTTGTTTACTTTACATGATGCAACTTCGCGCATTGAACGAACAGAGCTTTGAGAGTGCGTCACTAGCTGTTGGCCTAACCGAACGACTTGGACAAGGTCATCGTGAATTGTAAGTTTGTACACCTTTGTATGTTTTAATGTTTTACTTTTACATCAACCGTTCTATTTTTTAGCGTGGTTTTCAAAATCGAGAAGATTTCTGTAGAATTTTCTTCTCGTTTCACCATGGTCTGATGATTGTTTTCACTCTAAATTGCTATCTTAAAGTCTGTAAGTCTGTTCCATTCCCATGTCAGTACCCAAAGGAAAAGTTTTTCTAATTTTGATAGTTGTTAACCACTCGATAAACTATGAAACATTACATCAAAGGACAGGATCTTTTTAAATTGAAGGCTGTCCTTATTATGTAGCTTTGCGCTATGTTAACTGTTTTTTTATTTTTGATTTTCAAGAAGCAACAAAGATCGAAAAAGACAAGAGCAACTGGCAATGAAACGTCTTTTGCTGCAGAAGGGTAATAAGAGTATCATCAGTGACAAAGACTGGTTCACTCCAATAGCAGATAAGCGCAAGCAAGTACAGGGAAGAATTGATAAGCAAATGCAAGTGGTTCAGAATATGGAGAAACGTCTGTTGCTCGAGAGAGAGGCCTTCATCAACTTTCTTCAAAGCAAGGACAGCACGCATTATCGCATCAAAGCCAAGAGACTCAACTCGGGTAGGTTTTAAGCTTAGTACCTCCTGAATAGGATAATTTGGCATCTGCAATGCTTCAGAACTCGACTTTGTTGCACAGCATAGTTTAGCTGTTTTCTGTCGAGTTGTTTCATTATAATCTGGTAATATATCACTATAATATCATCAGATGTATGTTACAGCTGTTTGTATCTATAGATGCGTGTTGTCTATGCTGACATCACAGTTCTCGATGTACAGAAGTACAGAGCATTAATAGAGCAGAAATAAGAAAGTAGACTCTGTTACTCGGAGTTCCAAGCTTTTGCAATCATCAGACATACTATAATTCACACATGTAACATACTGTAACATCTGTCAGACAAACAGATTATAGTCTGTCTGAAAGCAGGAAACTCCGCGTAGCAGAGATACAGCTATACATGTAAACAATACATCCGGTATGTCATTGATTGAATGTAATGATTGAATTTCAGACGAAAGATCAAACCAACTGCTTGTTTTGAAGACCCAGTGGCAGGGATGGCAGAGCCGCGGCCGTGATGAAAAGATCTCAGCAATTGAACAGCACAGAATCATTCTACAAGAAGCAATATCAATTGTATTTGAAAACAAGAAGGACTCAATGCGATTATTATCACCGAATACAGTGGATGATCTGGCTGTTGCATGCAGTCTCGTGTCTGCTTTGCAGTTTCAGCAAGACAATGATAGCAAGAATATCATTAATTTCAATGACAAGGTACCGAGTTGAATCGGTTTTGCATTAATCTTGTATTATGTTACTGGATGATATACTATGACTCCTGGTAAAACGGCTCAGGTTATTTGGTGTTTATTTCGCTGCACGGGCATTCATTATGTGGATGCCATAGACTATTTCAACTCTTAACCGAATCCCTTAATCTTTCTTTCATTTCTCTTGTTGTTGTTTTTGCTGCTGTTGTTGTTGCTGTTGATGTTGTTGCTTTTGCTGTTGTTGTTGTTGTGATTTCAATGTCGATTCGTGTTTTTCAGCAAAGCGCTGATTTGGATCGAATGGCATTGCGTGAGTTGAAGAGTCGCGAAGAGGAATGGTTCGAGAATATTGCTGCCGTGATATTCGACATCCGGGACATCTCAAACGAAGAAGAGGAGTTGATAAAAGCATTGAATGAGAAGTACGATGCAGTCAGGGACAAACTGTTGCTTGAAGCTTTAAAACAGCAGATGAGTGAGGCAGAGTGGGCCAAGCTATCCGAACAGGAAAGGCAGGCGAAGTTGATGAAATTGAAATTGATGGAGAGAAGGTTGAGAAGAGATGGGAAATTTGAAGAAGCCGCTGCAATTCTCGGAGATGGATTCAAAAATGCTGATAAGATACAGGTATAATGCTTCATTCAATATCCTTCATACATTTTTTATAATTTTACAATTGTAAAGTGCGATTTCAATGTAATGAACCGATGATATGAAGAGCTTCCCAGTATAAAGTAGTAGAGCTTTCAGCAGAGCTTTTAGTATCCTCAAGAGCCTTGTATGTCTTAGTTTGCAGTGCAGGGCTTCAAGTTTCATTTAAAGATCTTATAGACCTTAATGCAGTTTACAGGATAATGCATTTTGTTTCTTTGTTAACCATTTTGGAGTACAGTTTATCATCTGTTTAACAAATTGCTGATAGAATAAAGCAATTGGCTTTCTTCCTTACAGGCTCCTTCTTTAAAGGCTCCTAAGTTCTTCCAATCTTTATGGGATGAATCTCTTATTAATACTAATGTTGTTGATTTTTTATCCTTGTAGTCTTTATTGGGAGAAAGTCGTCAAAGGTATCAAGATAAACTGCAGGAGAGATTGAAGGCGAGGAAGAAGAGGATTGCTGATGGAGAAGAAGTTGATGAAGATGAAGAAGATGCGATGGCTGACGATGAAACACATTCAACTGGAAATATATTGAAGGATCTTCAAATGAGATATGAGCAAGAAAAAGATGCTTTGTTTCGTCAACTTCAGGTTTGAGTTGTTCCTTTCGTTAATTCTTCTTCTTCATTTTCATTTTTCTTCTTCTTCTTCTTCTTCTTCTGCTTTTTCTATGTCTTCTTTCTCTCTTGCTTTTCTTCTTCATTATCGTCACTATCTTTTCTTTTGCCTGTAGGAAGATGAAGGCAGATATTTGAATGAAAGAGAGAGACAAGCCGAGCTGATCAGATTGAAGATGGAGAAGAGAAAAGCTGAAAGAGAAGGAAATTTCGAAGGTGCCGCTTTGGTCTTGGGAATAGCAGAAAGAAACAGCGCTGCCCGGGAAGAAGGGTGCGATATTTTCATTCCCAGATTAATCCTTTCCTATCTTTGATGATCCAGATGTTTTATTAATGCTCATATGATTTAATTTGATAGTTTGAAGAAGGATCGGGAAAGGCAGGAAAAGTTGGCGAAAGAAAGGTTGGAAGCAATGAGAAACGCAAAACGAAAAAGACAGAAAGATGCAGAGGACCCTGAACCAAATAAAGGTATAATTCATTCATTCATCATTTGTTTTTATATATAGTGTTGAATTATCCATTCGTTTGTTTATCAATCCATCCAAGTATTCGTTTCTGTATTCATTCGGTTATTTATTCATTCGTTTATTTATTCTTTTGTTTCTATATTCTTTGGTTTATTTCTTCATTCGTTTATTTATTTATTCGTTTATTTATTCAGACGATGACGTTTCTGTATGGCAAGATTCCGTGATGAAGGAGTTAGAAAAGAAGCAAGCAAAGGAGAGGCAATTTCTTGCTGACATTTTGAACAGCTCTGACGTTGATGACTTGTGCGATGAAGCTCGGAATATGCCCGAAGACGAAAGGGCGGAGAGAATCGGAAAATTAAAAGATAAAAGAGAAGAACTTGATTTTGAAGACAAATGTAAGCAATTATAACAAATTTCTATCAATTTTAATATGTGAATTATTCTATTTCTTTTCTCATTTGTATTAAGCCTACTAAAGACACTGTTTTTTTAGCGTTCAAGTGTCCCTTGGTGTTTTGATCAAAATGCTGGCTTATGTTTGAGGCCGACTCTGCATTTTATTCCGTGTTGTTGCGACTGCGCAGATTTCATTGTATTTGACTGTAAACATAAGGTATATGCCGGGTGTTTAATGTGTAAATTGTCTCTTGCAGCTGACCAAGAAGAACATGGTGCAATCTTAGAAATGGCGGCGGCAGTGAAGATGGTCATACGCGAAGTTAATCTTCAACATCAAACAGAAAAAGAGGAAATAAGCAGAGATGATGTCTCAATTTCTTTGCTAGCTGATCTGCAACAGATCCAAGACAAAGAAACAGATCAAGTCATGCGAGAAATAACAGAAAAGGTAAAATTCTCAATTCTCATTGAAATTATTGTTATTGTAATCTTGGTCATTGTGGCTGTGTCTCAAGAGGACTGTAACAAAATGCATTTTGGGTAATATGGCCACGCCAGGAAGACTTTCTTGTCTGTGGAAGCTTTCTTTTCAACCTGGTTTTCAAAATGGAGAAGAAATTTTATGTCTGCAGAATTATTCCTTCGTTTTGCAGTCTTATTCGTTCGATAGAAGCTCCAATTTCATGCTTATTATCTTCAACAAACCCTGCTTTCGTTAATGCTTGCATTAAGCAACCAAATTCGATCTTTTCGCCATATTATGGACGCTTTTTTGCAAAGGAAGACTTTCAAAACAGGCCCATCGCCGAATCTTTCCTGCTTTGCGAAGAAAGCCACTACGTTTCCCTTAATTTTGATGTTTTCAGACACAAGAAGAACTTGCTGCTTTAAGAACGAAGCAAATGAAGTCAAGGCATTATGAGGAATTATCAAACGTCGCAGAGTTGATGTTTACTTACGAAGGCAAAAGCACAGACCATGATATCATTAAAGCTCTCGACAAAAAATACGACGCCTTGATGGATAAGCTTATTTTAGAAGGACTTCAAAACCAACTCGGTAAGATTTTCGTTCTATTCTTTTGTTAGGTGGCTAATTGTTTTATTTGGTGAAAAATATTTTTGGAAACTATCGTAATAATTATCATAATTAGGATATTTATTATTAGGATGATAGGGTAAACTTCGTCAATACTACCAGTATTGTTATCAATAAGGGCCCTAATCATAATCATAAATTAAAGCAAGTACAGCGCCATAATCATAATCGTAATTATTTCAATTATGATTGAAGTCATAATTGTGATCACTGTTATCACATTAATCGCTGTAATCGCGGTAATCGCTATAATCACTGGAATTTTTTGTGTTCTAGGTCAAGCAGAGTGGCAAGCAATGTCAGAGAGGGAAAGACAAGCTCAATTATTAAAAAGAAGATTGGAGCAAAAAAGATTATTAAGAGAAGGAAAATTAGAAGAGGCAGCAAAACTGCTTGGTGACAGCTTTCAGACAGATGCAAACCTGAAGAAATTAATGGGACAAAACAGAGCGAGGTATTTTCATTTCCAAACAACGATTCAGTCATTTTGTATAGCTTGCATGAAGGACCATGGTTGCACTGCTTAGATTGGATTCTATGACGTATTTGATTTTGCAGGTATGAAGAGATGGTGAAAGAGAAGTTAGCAAAACGGCGTGAGAGGCAGAGGCTTGGGCTCGAAGCGACTGGAGATGACGATGAAGATGAATTTGAAATTGACCAATCAGAGGAAGGGGGCAAAATTGATGCGAAAACATTGCTTGAAGATATGCAAAAAAGGTATTTAATTTGTAGCTTATTTCTAGGAAGGCTTATCTTTTAATTTCTTGTTGTTTTTATATAGCTATCGAAATCGCTCTATGAAGCCCTTGTTATATTTAGTTATCGAAGCTTTGCAGGGGAACTTGGTTTATTGTTGTTTTCCTTTTCGTCGTGTTTCTGATATAATTCTCCATCTGTTTAGGTATGAAGATGAAAAAGAGGCACTGATGATGAAGTTAAAAGGTGCTGACGCCAGGTTTTATAGCGAGAAGGAAAGGCAAGCAGAGTTAGCGCGTCTTAGAAGAGAAGAGAGAAAAGTTAAACTGGAAGAGAAGTTTGGTACTGCTGCCATGGTGCTTGGTTTAGCAGAACGCAACCAAGCAGCTCTTGAAAGCAAGTAAGTTATTCACAGGTTTTTTTATTAATATTTGACATTGTCCGAGCTGGATTAGAGGTAAATGTGATTCAAATCGATGCAAAGCTCTATAAAGTTCATACAAGGCATTCCATAAGTCTTCAAAACTCGTAGATTGCCTTACAAACTTTAACAAACACTGTGAGCTATGTTAAAGTTTGTAATAAGGTATTACGAACCCTGCTAAGTTTGAAAAGACTCCTGAAGGCAATGTAAACTTTGATGGGGTTGGAAAGACTTGATAGGTACAAGATACTGTAATCTTTGTCTATGTTTATAGTGTCCCAGGAAGGGACTGCGAATTCTCCTGCATCCTAAAACGAGTCTTGCTAATGTCTTTCGTGCGATTTATGAGACTTTTTGCCCTTTTAGGTTGAAGAGTGACAGGGCAAGACAGGAGTTACTGGCAAAAGAAAGATTGGAGAAACTACGAGAGAAAAGACGAATGAACCGTCAAGAAATGAAAGTGCTGAAAGATGGAGATATCTCTAAGTTGAAAGAGAATGCAATGAAATGCATTGAGTATAGGCATAATTTAGAGAGAGAGGTGAGTTTCTAGAATATTCCACTCACTTGTTATATTTATGTAATTTTGGAGTATTTTGTTTATCATTTTGTTTTTATTTTTCAATCTTCTTTTGACAGGCTTTGGTTGATTTATTTAGAGAAGAAAAGAAAAGTGAAATTGAGAAAGCAAATTGCATGACATTTGATAACAGAGAGGCAAGATTAGAACAGATGAAGAATAAATTAATGGCAGAATTATTAACAAGTACGATATTTTCATTCAACGTTTTGTCACTACCTAATTGATGTGTAAGATATTAAAAGTCATGTGGTTTCTAATGGATCTGCTATGTTTTTTGTTCTTTAGTTGACAATGATAAATGGACTGAAAACTTGAATGAAATGTCTGTTTTGAAAGAAGTGAATCGTTTGAAAAGACTTGAGAAGAATGAAGAAATGCAAGAAATTTCAAGAAATGATATCGTTGTATCATTGATTGCTGATTTGCAAGAAGAACAAGATGGTGAAAGTGAGAAACAAATGGAAAGAATGTTAACAATGGTATGCTGATTATTTCTTTATCGTCAATTTATTTTTTCATTTCTCTTTCAATAGACTAATGTCTTTCGCATTTGGTTATGCAGGAACGTGGTGATGTGATTGCATTGCAAGAAAGCGAAGTGGAAGTTCATAAGTTAGCCAGGTGGAGGAATATCGTAACAGTGATTTCAGCAGTAGAGAAATCCCAAACAGCAAGTGAAGATGTGTTGGTTGATGCCCTTGAAAGTAAATACGAAATATTAAAAGATAAATTAATATTGGAAGCGTTGGAAAAGAAGATCGGAAGCGAAGAGTGGAATTCGTTAAGTGAAGAAGAAATGTTTGAGAAGTTAATGGAAGTTAAAATGAAGATGAAGCAGTTGATGGAAGAAGGAAAAACAGATGAATTAAATGCGATGCTTGCTGACTTGTTTCCTGATCAAATGAATCTGGATGCATTGATGAGTTTGAATACAGAAGCAGAGAGAGAAAGATTGGAAGAGAAAGAAAGACTAAGAAAGGAAAGAAGAGAAGCTGGAATGAGTGAAGAGGAAATTAACGAGCTGGAAAGAAAAGAAGATCAGCAGTTTGAAGAAGAATTGCGAAAGAAATCTCCCAAAAATCTTCTTCTCCAACTCGAGGTTTGTTCTAAATTTTAATCTTATATTATTTAAACTCTTTTTGAGCTACAGTGGAATCCCGCTATAACGAACTCTGTAGGGACCGAGAAAATAGTTCGCAATAGCGGGAGTTCGTTATACAGAAGGGACATTTTTTTATGAAGAACTACTTCCCAGAATCCAAGGGACCGGAGTTTTAGTTCGTAATAGCGGGAAGTTCGTTATAAACGGGGTTCGTTATAGCGGGATTCCACTGTATATCTTGATTTAAACCTTTGATTAGAACTGTTTAGTACATAGTTAGCTATATGATCAGAACACATTGCTGATTACGAGGGTAGCTTTCTAATCCAAGTCTTCGTCTGTTCATAGCGTAACTTCGACGCAGAGAAGGATGCGTTGTTGGAGTCATTGAAAGGAGTGAATGCAAAATATGCGAGTGAGCGAGAAAGACAAGCAGAGCTAGCAAGAATAAAACGCGAGCAGAGAAGAGCGAGAAAGGAAGACCAATTTGAATCAGCCGCACTTGTGATGTCTTTGGCAAAAACGCAAAAAGAAACTCTCGATAACAAGTGTGTTTCGTTATGTTATTCTTTATGATACACCTATCTACGTGATGTTATTACTATCACTTTGATAGCAGATGAAGTAATGGAGGATTTATGTGAATGTGGTGGTCTTTTTGTTGCAGATTAAAGCTTGACCGTGAAAGACAGGAGAAACTTGCAAAGGAAAGATTGCTGGCAAGAAAGATGCGAAGACAGCAAGCATATAAACAGGAGGAAAAAGAGACAGAAAGAGATTCAGATGATGTCAACGTCTTGCAGGTATCAGATTATTAAAGTCTATCCCTTGCAGCTAGGGTTTCAAACAAGCTCTTCTATTAACCAATTTTTGAATACCATATACCTTATAGCTCCACGAGTTTGTACCTTGTAGCTCCACGAGTTTGTACCTTGTAGCTTGATGAGTCTGTACCTTATAGATCCACGAGTCTGTACCTTATTGCTCCACGAGTTTGTACCTTTTATTTCCACGCGTCTTTGCTTTTGTATTCCGTAAATATTTGTATCTGACTCAGGTCTCAGGCCTGTTCCATTTTGATGAATTTTTATGATGCTTATTTTATTTTGCTAGGAATATGTTTTGAATGCCATGGAAAAGAAGCACGCAGATGAAAGTGAATTTCTTCTTCAAATTATTCAAAACAGTTCTGAGTCAAGTTACAATCCAAAAACAAAGGAGTTGAATATTGTAGGAAAACAGCAACGGATAAACGAATTGAAGATTCTTCGAACTCATTGGAGAGAAGCAGGTCGTGAAGAGATGTTGGAAACAACCAACGAACAGATGGAAATATTTGAAGAGGCAATTTGTTTGAAAATTCAAATGATACTAGATGAAATATCCAACAAAGGTTACGATGAAGAGAAGCAACTCGAGATTGCTTCCATAAGGATTCTTGCAGATTTGCAAGAAAACCAAGATAAAGAAGCGGAGCATTTGTTAAAAGATCTTCCACAGAAGAATATGATGACTTTGAAACAACTTTGCAAAGCGCAGCGCATGGCATGTGAAGAGAAATGGTATGACAACATTGCAGGCTGCTTGCTTGGTATCATTAAAAGAGATTTGAAAAGTTCTGAAGACATTTCTGAAAACGAAATTGTTGATGCATTGGATTCAAAGTATTCTGAACTCAAAGAGAAATTGTTTATTGAGATACTGAAAAGGTAGATATGATTTTGCTACTTGTTTCTTTGAGTTTTGTGAAATTGTGTTGTGTTGAGGTTGTTTTTCAATGGTTTGGAAGCTATGTCCAGGGAGCGTTTGTCTAACTAGATAATTTGATTTACTTAGGAAATATGGCGAAAGTGAGTGGGAGGCAATGTCAAAAGAGGAGCAGCATAAACTACTGCAGCAATTGAGAGATGACGAAAAGCGATTGAGAAACGGTGAAGAAGTACCAAATAGGTAGGCTGCAGTTTTGTTTTATTGCTAAATCGATTGATAAATCTATATAAGGCATTCATGAACAATCTAGACATCATAAAGAGGTTAATAACCTCTTATTAATTTTCTCTGCTGGATTTAAAGTACTTCATTATACTGTGTTATTGCAACATTATTAGCCTGGGCTTTTAACAATTCTTATGATGTTAAAACATTACTACACTATATATGTCTTGTTCACATTGCGTGGTGTATTTCTTTACAGCCCTTTAAAAGATATTGACCTTGACGGTCTAGATTTGGGAGAAGGAAACGTAGATGCAAAAGATTTACTAAAAAATATGCAAGTTAGTATTTATTATCACTTTTTTTATTATTGGCCCGCATACGAATGCGGGGAATCATAATGTGTCATTTGACCAACGTTATCTCACTACTGGCCACTTTTATTTTACTACTAACCACCTTTATCTCACTATTGGCCACTAGTTTATGGAGTTTGTAATAATGTGTTTGTTTTATTTTTCTCAGGATGAATATAATGCTGAAAAGGATGCAATTTTGGCGAATCTAAAAGATGCTGATGCCAAAATGCGCGGGGAGAAGGAAAGACAAGAAGCCCTCTTTAAACTTCGAAGAGAGCAACGTAGATTGAAACGAGAAGATAAATTTGACAGTGCTGCCATCATATTCAACATGGCACAGGAGAGGAATAAAAAACAAGAAAAAAGGTATTTTATGATATTATGATGATGTGCCTCTCCTGAGTCCATGCCTTGTGAATCCTTGACTTTATGTTTTGTAGCTCACCTTAGTTGCATACTTTTACTCTCGATGTCTTCGTTTAATTGGAGATGTATTATTGTTGTCTTAGTTTTGAAGTGGAAAAGGCGAGACAGAAGGAGTTGGCAATGAAGAGAATTGCAGCTGCACGTAAGAAGAAATCGACGTCATCTGAATCATTGCAAGAGAAATTGATAAAAGAACAGAATGTGGATATTGAGAATGAAATAAGATATGCTGATGAAATAGAGAGAGAAGGGAAAATGGCGTTGCAAAATATTGTCATGGATGAGATGGAAAAAAAGCATTTGATTGAACGAGACGTGAGTTTGACATTTTTCTTTCCTAACAAAAGTTCTCAACATGAGTTTAAACGCGGTCTCCGTTATACTCTACTAGGAAATAATCTTTTTTCCAGCGAATCGTATTTTTACATGGTTCAGCTTGAATAATTTAACTTGAACCTATGCTTACTGGGCTCGAACTCGTTCAGGCAGAGCTTGTTTTGATTTGAAACTAACGCTTTACCAACTCTTCCATCTTGCCCACCACCACCCCAGTTTCTTTTCAGCATTAAATACTTAACAAGGCCAACCTAAAGGTTTCGAGTTCGACTCCCTCTCCTGCCCAATTAATTTATTTTAAGCCATTTATTTTTATCAATCATATGATTATATAATGAATTTAATTAATGTTTCAGATTCTTGTTGAGTTGATTCCAATGGCTGATTCGGATGAAGAAGCTATGGCAGCTACTAATTATTTAAGTCGATCGCAAAAAGAAGAAAAAATCTTCCAGCTTAAAAAAGAAAGAGATTCATGGAAAAAAACATCGTTTCAAGCATCATTAAATCAAATTCCTGATAATGAAATGACTGAGGTAATTTAACAAGTTTATTCCTTACAGTTCCGCAAGTCTATATTTTATCGCTCCTCGAGTCTATACCTTGCTGTTTTATGAATTTATTCATTAATTGATTGATTCATTTTTTTAAGAGGTTTTCCTTATTGCCTTCTTATCTTTGTGATTATTATTCCAGAATGAAAAAACAGCCAATGCAGCACGGGTAGTTGAAGAGTGGGAGGAACACAAGAGAATTCTTGTCAAAGCACTTGTCATAAGAATTGAAGATATTAAGCAGACATTGCGCTCACAGCAAGTTGATGAGGATAAACTATCAGAAGAAGTAACTATTATGCTGCTGGCTGAGTTGCAGGAGAAACAAGCATCAGAAAGTAATGCCGTTTCCACTGTTATCACTGACAAGGTTATTATCTGTTTAACTATTATTTTTTATCATCAAAAAAAGCTATGTTCTGTAAGAATTATAACCTTGAATTGGCAAAATAAGCAGCACAACTTTTTGTGCAGGTTTGCATTGAAAGTTTGCCAAAATCCCTAGCATATTTATTACTATGTACTAGCAGTTCTTTGCTTGTTGTTTTCATAGGAAGAAGATTTTTTAATTAAGGTGAAAGATGAGCAGAAGACGCAAAGAAGAGAAAGATGGGTTGAAAATGTTGCAACTTTATTGCTCGGTACTGCCACTACTGCTACGAGAAAGCCCAGTGCTTCAAAGGTATTGAATAATCCTTATTGTATTTAAGATGTTTTATACTTTGCAATAGTTATAGTAAAGCAAGAGCACTAGTAATGCACCATTGCCTATTCGCACTAGAATAGTCGTGGTTTAGGCATAGTGTTAATGACTAATGTTGCAATGTCTAATGTTGGAAAACAACCTTGCAGGCACCAGATATGATGGATATCTCAGAGGAACAGGAAGAACTCGAAGAGATGTTGGAAGGAAAAGAGCATGATGAATTGGAATCTCTTGAAAGAGAAATGCAAATGGAGAAAGAGAAACGCAATGTGCAAGGCCTTTCAGAGGATGAAATGATGAAAGTCATGGCTGAATTACAAAGTCAACAAGAAGCAAAGAAAAAGGTATTTAATGGATTGAAACAAAATTACTTTTCAACCAATCAAACCTGACCTGTGTTTCTTCTTTTGACAGAGTTTGCTAAAAATATTATTTGATCCCAATTGCTGTATGAGATACTGTATTTCATAATGGTAGTTATTCGATATAACCACTATCGTGCTTAGATGCCTCAGATGATGCGAGGCAATTGCTCCAATAAATGAATTATATAAGTGTTTATATATAATGGCTAGAATTATTAATATAGTTCATTGTATCAAATGTATCAAATCTAGCAATTTAGGATTATTTGATTTAATTCAAGGCAATAATGGCATCAATTGAAAAGCAACGAGCAGATGCTAAACGAAGACTGGAAGAGAAGAGAAAGAAGAGAGATGAAAAACAATATGAAGAAGATATAGCAATGTCGATAATCACGGCTGCAAATGCAAGGTCTGACATGATACGGGAGAAGACAACTTTGCAGAAGAAGACGCAGAAAGATTCACTTGAAGAGAGGCTTCGTCGAAGGAAGGAAGAGAGAAAACGAAAAGCTGAATTAGAAGCGCAGCAAATTAAAGACGAAGAGGAGGAAGAGAAGAGGAAGAATAGGAAGATATCAATACCATTGGTAAGACTTGTATACATTTATTGTGATGGAAGATGATGGTTATAGTAAGACCTGTGAAAACATCTATTGTGATGGAAGATGATGGTTATAGTAAGTCTTGTGTATACGTTTATTGTGATGGAAGATGATGGTTATAGTAAGACCTGTGAAAACATCTATTGTGATGGAAGATGATGGTTATAGTAAGTCTTGTGTATACGTTTATTGTGATGGAAGATGATGGTTATAGTGAGACTTTTGTATACACCTATTGTGATGGAAGATGATGGTTATCATGCAGAGGAAGATTTAGATGAAGAAGTTGTTGAGGAAGAAGATAATGTTGGCGATGAATTTGATGATGATTATGATGATAACATTAAGAAGGGTGATGATTGTAGTGCATGTTTTTTTGTTTTAGCCTGGCGGTGGTTTGCGACGAGAGAAGACCGTTGTGGAGGAGGCGGCTGAAATGGACGAATCACAGAAGAAAGAAATGGTCACCGCATTGATGAGGGAGCAGACGTCATTCGCAATAAAAATCAACAGGGAACAGACACGGCAAGAACGAAGGGTAAATATCATTGTTGTCAGTATTAAACCATAGTACACAGGTATCTTTTATGTGATTACTATACCCCAACACAACCACCAGAGGGAATCTGTATTGCTTAGATGAGCTTTGAGGATTGGTTGTTACCTGCAGTAGCTTTAATGCAATCCCTCTAAAGGTGCCGACTTGGATAGATGGTTATAATGATAATGACTCTAAGAGTATTGACTACAAAGATAGCAATTCGATGTATAAGTGTACATCGAATTGCTATATAATGTATAATTCGTTGGTTCTGAAAAATGAAACTTCAGTTAATTGTGATGTAAAGGTTTGAGCCTTGTTTTGCTTGATGTTATAGGTTCGAGACCTTCGCGATCAACGCAGACATAAACAAGAACAGAGGGAGCAGCAAGCTGCCACGATTATTGGCATCGGAGAAAGACAAAAGACTATTGTCCAAGCTCAGAATAAGGTACGTTGATGCACTTGTAACACAAGAAAAACCCTTACATGCATCGAACCTATTGTTAGCAAACAAAAGGCTATTGTTTCTCTATTGTTTTCAATGGGAGTTTCATCTTGAAGCCTCAATGCAGGATTTTACTGCACTCCCCCCGAACTTGTCACTGTATTCCTGTGGTGTGCGATATGAATCAGGTTGTTTACGGAGGCGTTTGTGTTAATAATAATTATCAATTTCCTTTACAGACTGAAAGAGAGAGGCAAATCGAATCAGTCAGGAACAGGGTTGCGCGAATAAAATATGAAAGGACTTTGACAATAAAGGAGCCTGTTGATGAGTCGTCACCGTCTGGTTTTAACAAACTTCTTACTGATAAAGAGACGGATGGTTTGACAGAAGATGAAAAGATGGCGAAGGCAGCAAGAAAACTGGAACTAATAATGAGACAAGAAGGAACAAAAATTGACGAACAAGTAAGAATATAGTTTTTTTTTAATTGATTACATTCTACAGTTACTTCGTTGTTTCTTGAATATAATGGGATATTGGTATACGTATGGTTGAAGGTTCTGATTATTCTGTCTGTTTATTAAATCAAGGGTAACTTTACTGCGAAGCAAATTGAGAGGCAATAAGTTTTATTGAAAAAGATCTATGGCATATGCGGGGCCTTTCTTATATTTACATGGTTCAGTTTTAATAATATAACTTGAACCTATGCTTGCTGGGTTCGAACTCGTTCAGGCAGAGCTTGTTTTGATTTGAAACTAACGCTTTACCAACTCTTCAATCTTGCCCACCACCACCCCAGTTTCTTTTCAGCATTAAATACCTAACAAGGCCAACCTAAAGGTTTCGAGTTCGACTCCCTCTCCTGCCCAATTAATTCATCATTCAGGATTGAGGAAGGTTAATGATGAATACTTGATTATATTTCAGACCTTGGCTGAAGAATCCGACAAATCAGATGGTGAAACCATAGAACCATCAGCCCATGGTGTAAAGCTGGATGAGAAAATGCAATTGCAAAAATTGAAAGATCGTTATAAGCAAAAAAAGAAATCGAGAAAGAACAAGAATGAAACATTAACAGAAGAATAAAATACAGTCTTCATTTTATTGTCACTGCACTGCACGTATGTATCTTTCGCTCCATATTGTAAATATATCATTATAATTTGCCACTTTATATACTTGTAGCTATGTTCTCGTTCTTTAAGCTCGTATCTTAACTATATTTATACATTCTATGTGTGATTTTGCATTTTATGACCCTTTGGTAGGAAATATTGTCTGCTTATTTTCATATTTGAGAGTAGAAGAAAAAGCAGGAAATGTGAACGCTGAATATGGTGCCTCTGAATCATGTTACAAGTTGGAAGAAGTTTCAAAAAAAATAAGAAGACATTTTTCATTTTAATATTACTTTCATTTTCCAGAATAACCTTTTGACCTAATGCATATGATAGTATAAGTTTTGGCTAATTCAATATAGGATAGGATAGTATAGGGTAATGTTAGGCTTAAATAGGTAGCTATCTTATTTACATTTGCCTGCCATTGGAGCCTAGCTATCCCGAGGCCGTGTGAACGAGGCTGCAATGATAGGTAAAGTGTAAATTGGATAGTTACCTCTGTAAGAAGGGGGTTACCCTACCCTACCCACACCCTACTTAAACCCCCCGGGGAGGGAGGATGGGCTTAGGTGCGGAGCTGTTCCGTACCTCTGGGGGCGGAGCTATTCCCAAGGGATCCCTTTTCTCAGTGGAAAAAACACTTTTCTCACAGACTGCCTATATTAAAGGGTATAATTCCCAAGGGATTTTATTCCCTTGGGAATTAAAATTCCCTTAAGGGGTGCCTAGTGGCAAAAGCAGGGCAAGGAGTTTATACCGCTGGGGGGTTTAAGTAGGATGTGGATGGTAATGTACCATCCGTACCCTACCTAACCCCCCTTCTTACAGAGGTAACTATCCAATTTACACTTTACCTACCATTGCAGCCTCGTTCACACGGTCTCGGGATAGCTAGGCTCCAATGGCAGGCAAATGTAAATAAGATGGCTACCTATTTAAGCCTAACATTACCCTATACTATCCTATACTATATTAAGTTAGCAAAACTTATACTATCCTATGGAATACGTAAAAAAGGTTATGCGAAAAGCTAAGAGTTGCAAAAACAGCCATATTCTTCTTGTCTTCTTCCATTATATTTTTCGTTCTCCATCAAAATGCTAAAATAAATACAATTCGGGAACTACGGTATCAGAAAAATCTCGATGAAATGAGGAACAAGCTCGATAAACTATGAGGTACAAACTTAATTAACTCCAAGTGGGAAATAAGGTCAGTCTTACCCATTCGTTTTGTTTCTTTGAATATGGATACCGTATTTCCTCTATTAAGCGCCCACCCTCTATTAACCGCCCCCCTCCAATAAGCGCCCATCCTAAAATCAAAAAGTGTGAAATAAGCGCCCCCCTCTATTAACCGCCCAGGGCGGTTAATAGAGTTCTTACATTTTCACTATTTGGTTCAAATAATAGCGTAGAAACATGTGAATAGACATCAATTCCTTTCTGTTATCAATGGCAACATAAGCAAGTAGTTTAAGACCAAAGTTAGTCATTATATCTTAAGGAAAATATCCCTTTTTAATGTTTGTCAATTCAATGTCCATGTGTGCGGCTTTACCATGCTGTCGCTTCTTCATTTCTTCTAAAAAAATGCTAACATAGCATTTTTTGATGCTAACGTATGTCAATGAATAGCAATCGGCACTTTGTTATTATTGATTATTGTTATATACTATTATTGTTAATATAAGAATATTGTTTTGTTTTTGAAGATGCTCGATTTTAAAATTTTAGGACTATGAAATAACCGCCCCCCTCCAATAACCGCCCCCCTCTAATAAGCGCCCACCCAATTTTGCGAAATATTTAATAAGCGCCCGGGCGCTTAATAGAGGAAATACGGTATTTCTTCTTGAAATTTCTTCTGGGAGGATGCTGTTGCTTTTGTTGTTTGAGTTTTTCCTAAAAAACAACAGAGACATGCGAGGAAAGATTGGTAATATGTTCAAAGCAATAACAAGTTGACATTGTTTCGTTGTAAATTTCAAGAATCGATGATTGATTGGATAAATGAATATTGTATTAATACACAATAAAAAATGTTAAGAAAATGCTTACCATTAACTCGGGAAATGAGATCTTTTGTTATTTGTCGTTCATTGTTTGAAACATACTGACCTGCAAAAAAAGTAAACGTAAAGAGCGTGAGTTCGAGACCAGAAATAGATGCTTTATTTTGTTTTATTTTCATTTTAAAAAATTATGAAACTTTTCAATTTCAGCCCAGTTTTATTATTATGGCCTAATTTGCGAATTTGTAAGAAAACAAAGTTTTGAATACTAGCAAGATTCGAACTCGGGACGCTTTAGGAGACCTTGATAATTATAAATGTTTGTTTGAAAATAGGGATAGCGGCTGGTGAGTTGGAAGAGTTGGTAAAGCGTACGTATGTGGATGAAGCTCGATCCCAGGATTGAGTTCAAAACCAAAGCACGACTAAAGACAAAATAAAAACAAGCAAATTTATTTTTCACCATTTTCTTGTATTTGATTGTCCAATGTTAGTTAGATGCCAGAAAATAGAATAAAAAATTTGAAATTAAAAAATTGATCAAAATTAATGGGACTCAAACACAAGACCTTCGAGCAATGAATGTTTCTTTTGCAGTAATGGGAGAGAAAAAAATTGCCGTTCAGTAGGCGGATTTGAGCTCGCGCTTGTGAGCAATTCTTATTTCACCAATTTCGTGCAGTCTGCTGGCCGTGCGTGAATATTTTGGTTACCAAAATTGTACGTTGATAAAATAAATTTTTCAACTTTTCAATTTTTCAACTTTCAAAATTTTTATTGCCGTTTAATTTCAGTTGTCCAACACATTAAGCAATAAACTACGAAATCAAAATTTTCGTGAGAATATTCAACTTACATCGGCAAGTTTGTTTCGTGGATTCTTCAACGAGCTCGAACACAAACAGCGCACGAACCAACATTCATGTCTTCGCCATTTTGTTCCTTCCAACGTCAACCAAATCGCAAAATTTATCCTCTCATCTTCTCGAAAACATCCAGTGTCATATAACAAACTTCCAGCAAAAACTGAGGTCTTCGGTAATCTGCAAGAAGAAATTAAAATCAATTTAAAACTATGGGCCTAGTCACAAAAGAGGCGCCTGCAATTATCCCGAAAAGATCAAATTAATACTCGATACAAAAATATATAACCAAAAATTATCATTCCAAATTACCTAGAAACGCCAGCATATCACAGATGGGCGATGCAACTTGATATAAATCGTATGAGAGCTCGGAAATAGCTGCAGGCCATCTTGCTAATGTAGGTCGAAGCTTCTTTCTGGGTTGTGGTCTCGGTTCAAGTTCATTAATTCAATTCAATCGTTTCCTGGCATCCATACCCTGTTCCAGATCCCAGACTCATTCCTATTGTTGTCCAGCCTCTTTCTGGCAAATTATTTTGGCGCAAAAAAAGTTGTACATGGCGCGAAAAAATGTACAAGAGAATGTTACAAAACGCATGCGTTCTTGAGCAACTCCCACATGCAATCAATCAGGACAACATGAAAGTGATTTCAATTGCATTGGCCCATAAACATCATGATCAATATGATTGTGAATCTGTTGAAGGCATCGAAGCATCTCCAGAAGAAGTCTTACTGTTCAGCATCAATGCAGAACAATGGTGAAGACTTCCTCAAGAAGTTTCGCTTTGTCTTCAACAGTAAATGATTAATTGAGTCTTAAAATGAAAATAATTATTAAGAAAAAAAGGGAAAAGAAGATTTGGGACAACATCAATGGGAAGAAAAAACTCCGCTGAAAGGGCGAAGCCCTCTCTTCCCAATGCGGGTCAGTGCTTCCCCGTGTAAGGCTGCTACTAAACCCCCAATTTACGCATTTTGCCAGAACACTCTCCCCACCCGACAATTAACCCAAATAACAAGCGAGTGCTCTCTCCCAAGACCGAAAATGTTGAAAAACCCAGTAGCATTTTAACACTTAGGCCCGGCGACCGCCGACGGAACGAACTCTGACGTCCAATGAAGTACAGATACAAAGTTTACAAGCAATTAGACGTGGGAATACACTACACTACACATGCGCACATGAATTGATGATGAACCAACCAACCAAATATCGTTTTCCCAATGTTTCTAAAAGGTCTGCACTGCAGCAAAAAGATTACCACCATTGATGAATTGATATAAAACCACTGATCTCAATAATCCCAGACTCCTCCGTGGCACAAGTAAGGAGTAAGAAACAGGGATGACGAAACAGCCTATCCCGCAGGGGGGTGGGGGAGGGATAATATGCAATACCATTCACCACGCAGAAATATCTGTAATTGGGTATGACCAAAAAAGAATAGGCCACCATTTTCTCATCCATTCACAGATTTGTTTATTTTAATGTTAAAAATCATTGTTACCTAAACAAACTTTATGTATGATAATATAAATTACTAAATGTAATCATGCAATAGACATTATTGTGCTTTATAGAAATAAGTGATATATTAAAAACATTTGTCAGTGGTTATTTAAGAAGATCAGATAAACCCTGAATTCAAAATAGTTTTAACGTGATAAGCATAAGAATAGAAAATAGACATACCAAAATGGCAGATGGTGTGAACTTCAGGGTCTTGCCAATTGGGCCCTTGGTAGAAGCTGTTACTATATTTGTTGGAGCAACCAAAAGTGACGAAGGGTAGTCATCACTAATACGATTCTCACACCATTGATCTGAGGCTGAAAAAGAAATTGAATTATCATAGCCATCTTTAATTTCCAATGTTCTGCAAGGCTATGCAGCCATATTTGGCAAGACTGGGAAGCTACACTCTTCGAGATTAGGGGGCTATAATCTGCAAGGTTAGGGGTTAAATTCTACCAGGTTTGGGGACTACATTGAACAAGATTTGGGGGCTAGGTTGGGGGATATATTCTGCAGGATTTGGGGGCTATAACCTGCACAATTTGGGGGCTGTGTTAGGGGGCTATAATCTGCAAGATTTGGGGGTTACATTCTGCAAGATTTGAATTCTGAGTGATTGTGGAGGTAAATCTTAAGGCCCTGAGAATTAAATTCTGGGTTAAGAAAATGAAAAAACCTTACGATTTGCTTCACTTGTAACAAAACGATACCAAAAAGTGACATCACTTTGTTCACATGCAGTGTCACAATAAAATTCAAACTTGGCCATTGTTGATGGGGCAGAATAGCATCTGACTAGTTGTCCCTAAATGGATAAAATAAAATGCCATGAAAAATACACTATCGCTATAGCAATTCTATTTGGACTAGAGCGAGGTATTAGGATTTGAACTCATAAAAATAAAGAGTGAAATAAATTGTATTATGGAGTGGAAAAAAGACGCTATGAAATGAGGTTTTACTTACGTTTCCACATACTCTCATAGTCTTATCATCACCAACACTGTAACAGTGAAAAATTAGTATAAAATATATCATCAAGCCTTGGAAGTAATGATTAAGCAAATTGAATTGATAATAATTGGTTTTTTTTTTCAAGAAACAATAAGCTTTGAACTCACCAAATTCTGGCTCCAGCAGTCAGCGCCTCTGCCTGTTAAAAAATATGAAATATATTTAAGTATATGATTATTGGATGAATTATGTTGTATGATGTATGGATGATGTACGCATCAGATTATTTCTGCTTTACCTTAACCTCAATATATGCACCAGTTGGAATATTTGTAAGAGTAATACAAGGATTGGATTTCACTGTTACACCATCCATGTACGGAATACTGGTTGAGTTGTAGCCAAGAGGATGTTGTGATGAGAAATCTCTGCTGTAATTCTGTGGATTTATTGCAAAGTATTGCTTGCAATTTGTAAATGTTAGTTGCTGTCCATTTGCTGCTAAATAAAAAAAATACAAACTTTGATAAATGTATTTACAGTGCGAAAGGGTTTAGCAAGGATGGTGTCGCAAAGGGACAGGGGTTTTAGGGGGCAACTCTCTCCCTTGGACTTGGGGGTCAACTTCCTGGAGTGGAGATCTGAAATCTCATCGAATTGCAAAGGAAATAATTACCAGACCAAATAATTGCTCGAATGCAAGAAATAAATATAAACATTGACGCTTTAATGACAAATACAAAGGTTAATATGATGACTTGTTGATGATATAAATGACAAATGCATGAACATAATGTCTTTGACAACAAAAAATATTTCCAGAGCAGAGCTAAAACAAATCAAGTTTGCAAAACTACTTACCAGCAAAAATTGACGAAAATGCCAATAAAATGGAGAAAATTGAAAGTGACATCGTTACCTTTTCCAAGTGGCTGAGCCACGTAACTAACAAGGCCTACCTAATTAATTATCAACTCTCAACAAACAAATCAACAAGGAACTTCGGGCGGGCTTCCGCATTCGTCATTGCTTCCAGTGACGTACAATTTATGGGTAGATGAAAAATGCAATACATCAGTTTGAGGTCCAAAGTCTGCATGATAATTTATGCAAAACCTCGTTTCGCAACAGAATAAATCGCTAGGATCAAGCTCGGGAAACGTAATGTCAGGTGGGGTACTGTACTGCAGTGTAAATAAGTAATTTTTTATTTTATTTATATTTATTCAACTTTACGGTGAAAAACTCATTTTAGTATGTAGGCTTAGAAGTAGTGGAGCGGCATGGAGGGCCCTGTCCCATAAAAACAGAAGAGACATAAAACATAATCATAACAAATTTTATTAATGAACATTGGAATAGAGCAAATTTAACATCCATAATGAATTGGTCTGGAAAATAAATCTTTTGACTTTTTCATACAACCCTTGTTTTCTTTTTGAGAATCGCCACCCGGTTGTTGCATTTGTATCATTTGACAGCTTCTAAGACCTGTTTTATATGCTCGATACGACTACAAGGTCGATATTCGTAATTTTTATTGAGTATCAGCAAATTAAACTTCAGTTGTTATGATTTATTTTAGGCCATGCATGGCATAGAAATCAGCAGATAAAGAACTGTTGCTCAGAATGGTAAACTGGATAGCAACTCAATTGCTATTATGAAGACTGTCTGCATGTGCACCCATGCTGGTTGCGATCGCCCCAGTATAGGTTGCCCCAGTATAGGTTCTCGCAGCCCCAGTATAGGTTGCAGATGATGTAATGTGATGTCACATGGTCAAGCCAGGAAATGGCGTAAACATATTGGTGCAAAGTGGCCGGCACTATGCCCACAGAACAGAACACCACAGCCCCTTATATGAAAGTTTGTTGTTGTGATATGGTTTTATAATATTTCTGTTCTATGTTCAATGTTATGTTTTATATTCGCACTGTTGTGTCTTGTTGGATCTTCAAAATATTATCACCGGGATGAAATAAATACTTGATCTTGCCCCGAATAACTTGATTTTGTTGTTCATCTAAAGCATTTTTACATTGTTTATGTTGAACAGAAAATCACAGATGCAGACTTTGTTTTCCTTGGAAGCCGAAAATATTTATGAAAATTTTAGGCCCATCATAACGCGTCTTTGCTTGAACAAAAGTTTGGCAAGCATACCGCATAACTTTTGAAATAATCACAATAAATTCACATTTTATAACGACAAAATCGTTTAAAGTCTTGTTAATCCACGACAAGAGCATAGATTCCAACAGTGCGCAAGAGTAAGCAAGGTTCCTAACCTCATGCATCTTGTAGGAATATTGGTGGTAGTAGACGAATATTATTTTACATACTACAACCATTACATTACATTAAATACTCATCCAAGTTAGCAATATGTCGTAATTTGTCCAACTAATTTGTTTATTATCTATCTTCACGACAAAAGCATAGGTTCTATTCGCAAGAGTATAGGCTTTACTCATCCAGCAAGAGTATAGGTTTTACGCATCTAGCAAGAGTATAGGCTTTACTCATCCAGCAAGAGTATAGGCTTTACTCATCCAGCAAGAGTATAGGTTTTACTCATCCAGCAAGAGTATGGGTTTTACTCATCCAGCAAGAGTATAGGTTCTACGCATCCCGCAAGAGTATAGGTTTTACTCATCCAGCAAGAGTATAGGTTTTACTCATCCAGCAAGAGTACCGTATTTCCTCTAAAGAACGCCGCCCTCTATTGAACGCCGCATCTTCAAAAGCAGCGTTTATTAGAAAACACACGTCAGCGAAAGCTATGAACGTTTTCGTGTAGATGAGGAATAAATTTGCGGGGGTCCCAATTACTGGGGGGGGGGTGTAAATTATGAAAATTGTCTGGCAGTGTATACTTTCCAACTGACGAACAAAGTATTTCTGCCCCAGCTGAGATTCTGCCTTCCATCATTTGCTTGTTTCAAAATAACAAACTCAATTCAAATTAACCGTTATGAGTATCGAGTGCATAGTTTCCGACACAAAATTGATTTTTTCAACACAAAATCAATTGGTGGGGGTCCTAATAAGAGCGCGGGGTGGCAAAATTTTCGAAAATTATTTTGCCGGTGGGCGGCAATAAGGCGCCCAAGAGTACGATCTTTGGAACGTCAAAAGGCTTTCCTTGCTGAAATGCTTGCCCGTTCTATATTCATGTAAAGTTCAGAAAAAACGTATGACACATAAATTTGTGTGCGAGTGGTGCTTTGTTGCAAGAAAGCTTCGTATGAAAAATTCAATGTAGGAAAAGCTTTTTTAACCCACATCTGGAAAATGGTGCGGTGTTACAGGCCCTCCCCGTAATCTATTAGCTGCCCCTCTGTGCAAGGAATACGAAGGCATAAAGTACGGCGGATGTATCATTATTGCTTTTATTACCAGTCTTAAATCTGCAGCTTTTAAGTTGATCTCACTAGCGAAATATTTTTTCAATGTTATATTATTGGGCATTTTCGCTTAAAATGAAAATAGTGTAAATTTATTGTATTTATTTCACTCGCTTTGGAACATTGGCAGTATAACAAATTCAGTACATTCTTGATGAAGAGGTTATCTATAGAAATTTGCATCACTGAAAACACATTACTTGTCTTTTCCCCCTACTTTTGAAAAACCTACCCTATAAGAAACTTGGATCAGCACTTAATTTGGTTTCTTAATTTGGCAATAGTAGTGTTTTGGTACACAAAGTTTCAGTTGTTTCTCATTTTCGAGGTATAAAATTCCGTATTGTCTTCAAGTTCAGCATTGTTTTGTTCCATAGATAAAAACTCATTGCGTTATGGAATCGAAATCAGCAAGTTCAGTCCTTTCTCAACCGAAATTCATAAAATTTTTGATGTTTTCTGAAATATGCCCGAGTGGCGTCCCCAAGGGGTCGGATTGATGTGGACATGTCCACTTCAGTTTTCCCAGGGGCCATTTTATAATTTCTCGAATTTCGTTGAAGAAACTTTGGGGGGAGGTGATATTCATTCACTTTGAACATTAGGTGTTGCGTGCAGCTTTGGTTGTTCAAGAAGCGGAAAATTACAGCTAAGTTTCGCATCACAACAAAGTAACGAGATTCGAAGAAAAAAGCAAGCACATACTATTCTGCAAAGCTGACAGAAGACAACTTGGGGAAAATCAAGCAGCTTGCATATGGGCGTGGGCGCAAAACATATTTTTTTCGGGCAGACAAAGCCCCTGCATGCCGTGCATAAACTAAAAATACGATAAATACAGTAAATGGTTGTGTGCAAAATATTGCGTTGCGTGGTGTCAAAAGGATGTGCAATGTCAGAGGAGAGTAAAATTATTTTCATATTACCGAGATCGAAATATGAGCAATTGCCAAATGCATAAAAGCTTGTATGTTGGTCAAGGTATTTGAGGATTAAAATTGTGTTCTTTCTGGCAAAACAGACTTCTCAGTGCAAGCGCAAATAATGGCCCCTGCTTGTAGACCATACTTATATGCGTATCCAAGAAGTGTGCGTTCATTAGCAGAATTTAATCGGGGCCGTAATGCTCCGATTAAACGCGCCCCTTCTTTTAAATGCACTCCTCGCATAAAGGCCCCTATTTAAAAATTTTGTCCAATAATTTCCTTCTATTAAACGCCCATTCGAATAGACACCCCTTTGTAGAGGGGCATATATATGAAGCACACAGAACCGAAGCTGGTCCTTCTATTAACATCATCGAGGAAGACGATATTGATGATGACTAGATAACTACTAGATACAGTGGAATCCCGCTATAACGAACCCCGTCTATTACGAACTAAAACTCCGGTCCCTTGGATTCTGGGAAGTAAATCCTACTGTAAATACTCCCTGTATAACGAACCCTGGATATAACGAACTTTCGTTATTACGTACCAAACTTTCTATCCCCTGACCACAAATGCCCTCGATACAACGAATTTTTGAGAAAAATTATGTAGTTAAAATTGTGATCAAATTTGCACAAAATAGGTTCTTCCATTGAAATGGATGACCAGCTAACATTTCAGCTTTTTGTTGCTATATTTTTACTGTTGGAAACAAATAGGCAACGAAGGTACCGAAGATTTTTCTTGAATTTGTATATTTCCCAATTGCTTCGTAATACTATACTTCGCAATACAATAACTGTTGTCATCCAATAAGCTGTTTTTTGGAACAACATAGTGTGCCACATAAGCGTGAATACTTGAGGGGGGTCCAATAGACATTCTGGCCCATTTGTGTTTCGAATTCTTCATGAAAATTTTTCCGTTCTGTGGAACGAATTCCCGCTATTGCGAACTATTTTCTAAGTCCATACAGAGTTCGTTATAGCTGGATTCCACTGTATTTAGATGTTTTTTAAAGTTATACTTCTGGAACCAGACTCTTTTAGTTGTGACTCAGAGTTTCACGCTAAGTGCGATCATCATTAAATATTTATTAATAAACGCCCCCTCTTTTAAACGCCTCCTCGAATAGAAGCCCCCTAAGATATTAAAAAAATTAATAATCGAAGCATTAAGGTATGAATAAAAGTGAATAATTGTGAAATGTTTCCGGCAAGTATTTATGCATACATTGGTACACGATACCCAAAAGGCTTCGACCTTTTATACAATAAAAAAAACTTAAATTTTGAGTGGTACCTCATATAAACCCTCGTTTAATGTTCTAATCAGCAGCAATCGTCAAGTAAATTCCCATAGTAATATGAAGATTCAATGTTGATAAATTACACTTTTGCCCCTCTTTTTCGTTTTTGTTCCAAGAGGCAGTTCTTGCTGGACGAGTAAAACCTATACTCTTACTGGACGAGTAAAGCCTATACTCTTGCTGGATGAGTAAAACCTATACTCTTGCTGGACGAGTAAAACCTATACTCTTGCTAGATGCGTAAAACCTATACTCTTGCTGGATGAGTAAAGCCTATACTCTTGCTGGACGAGTAAAACCTATACTCTTGCGGGATGAGTAAAACCTATACTCTTGCTGGACGAGTAAAACCTATACTCTTGCTGGACGAGTAAAACCTATACTCTTGCGGGATGCGTAGAACCTATACTTTAATATAATATATTAGTCTGACCATTTTAAAGTTGGTTCTTGTACAAGTTGTTGTTGTATGTATTCAAAACCTTGCTGTACTTTTAGCGTGGCACCAAAGTACGTCACGTAATAAGTCAAAAGTATTCGTAGCTATCTTGGGTCTAGGTGAACAGTTTGTAAACAGAGTTTGCGATTTTTTGAAATGAGCAACGAAGACAAATTTTGTCTTAGAGGGTGAACGAGAGGATTAAAGATATTCACAAGGGCATTTTATTTCACCAAAGTCAGGACATAATACTGCAAATAGTTTATGTTAACCAGCAAGAAGACAAAAAATGTATTATTACAACAAGTAAAAACGTTTTTGTACATCCTATATTCGAGTGGCTACGGTGCTCTTTACTCATTTACTGTACTGTGGGCTTGGGCATGGTGCCGTCAACATGCCTACACCATTTCCTGCCTTGACCACGTGATATCACATTACATCATCTGCAACCTATACTGGGGCTGCGAGAACCTATACTGGGGCAACCTATACTGGGGCGATCGCATTCACGGTCGCTCTGCATGTGTGGAGCCGGAGCGGGACATGAAGGAGAAGGACAGGATCAACAACTTAGCGTGGAAACATCCAGACAAAGTTAAAAAAATAAAGCAAATTTTAGTTCAAAAATAGGATAAAAATCATATTTTTATTGTATTGTGTTGATTTTATTTTCATTTTACTTTATATATTTTTACAAAATGGGTTTCTCTTTGAATTTTTCAATTGTCTTCATATCATTTGATAGATTGGCCTAAATCCTAAAAAAGTCTGCTGCTCTGTTCTTTCTTGCTAGATTTTTGTCATTCTTGCTTCAGATCAATATAAAAATAGATTATTTTGTTCACCACCCCGATACGTTGTTATTTGTATGAGGGGAAATCAGAAAACTAAGAAACAATTTTGGCCTACGAAAAAAGTCAAGAGATTTTTAAGTAGACTTACAAATTTACAAAATGTAGGCATTTGCAATATTTGGCAAACATTCCAATACCATAGACAGGCTTCCACATGACATACTTATTTAGAAACTGGTAAAAACTTTTGAATTTACTTTTCGAATCACGCTAGAAGCTTTGAATTTAAACTTTAGGTCAGCCCATCCAGACATGGCCGTGCTTTGAATATTTACACAACTTCTATTCTAAACACCGTCAACGAGATGGCAAAGTGTCAACATCCCTTTGACCGGAACAAGAGGAGTTACCAGCACTTTTTCCTATTCTATCTCCACTAGGAAGGCTGGCGCGCTTCGCGCGCCACCTCCCTAGTGTTTTGGCCTTCGATGTGAGTGGAACAGCGGTCTTGAACAAAAGTGGGGTGGGTTTCTGTTGTTTTGGCCTTCGATGTGAGTGGAACAGCGATCTTCAACAAAAGGGGGGTGGGTTTCTGATGCTTTGGCCTTCGATCTGAGTGGAACAGCGATCTTCAACAAAAGTGGGGTGGGTTTACTGTTGTTTTGGCCTTCGATGTGAGTGGGACAATGATCTTCAACAAAAGTGGGGTGGATTTCTATTGTTTTGGCCTTCGATGTGAGTGGGACAGTGATCTTGAAGAAAAGTGTGGTGGATTTCTATTGTTTTGGCCTTCGATGTGAGTGAGACAGTGATCTTCAACAAAAGTGGGGTGGGTTTACTGTTGTTTTGGCCTTCGATGTGAGTAGGACAGTGATCTTGAAGAAAAGTGGGGTGGAGTTCTATTGTTTTGGCCTTCGATGTGAGTGGGACAATGATCTTCAACAAAAGTGGGGTGGATTTCTATTGTTTTGGCCTTCAATCTGAGTGGAACAGCGATCTTGAACAAAAGTGGGGTGGGTTTCTGTTATTTTGGTTTTCGATGTGAGTGGAACAGCGATCTTCAACAAAAGTGGGGTGGGTTTCTGATGCTTTGGCCTTCGATCTGAGTGGAACAGCGATCTTCAACAAAAGGGGGGTGGGTTTCTGATGTTTTGGCTTTCGATGTGAGTGGGACAGTGATCTTGAAGAAAAGTGTGGTGGATATCTATTGTTTTGGCCTTCGATGTGAGTGGGACAGTGATCGTGAAGAAAGGTGGGGTGGATTTCTATTGTTTTGGCCTTCGATGTGAGTGGGACAATGATCTTCAACAAACGTGGGGTGGATTTCTATTGTTTTGGCCTTCGATGTGAGTGGGACAGTGATCTTGAAGAAAAGTGTGGTGGATTTCTATTGTTTTGGCCTTCGATGTGAGTGAGACAGTGATCTTCAACAAAAGTGGGGTGGGTTTACTGTTGTTTTGGCCTTCGATGTGAGTGGGACAGTGATCTTGAAGAAAAGTGGGGTGGATTTCTATTGTTTTGGCCTTCGATGTGAATGGGACAATGATCTTCAACAAAAGTGGGGTGGATTTCTATTGTTTTGGCCTTCGATGTGAGTGGGACAGTGATCTTCAACAAAAGTGGAGTGGGTTTGGATGCGAGTGGAAAAGCGATCGGGTGAAGAGGAACTCTCTCTCCGATGTTTTCGATGTTTTAACATATATTGTCTCAGATCGGCTCTCTGTAGAATTATTGCTATTTAATTATTACTGGAAAGATATTGACAACAAAATCATAACTTGCAATTGCATTCCTCCCCGGCCCATTTTGTGATTGTTTGCCAACAGGAAGCTATTGTTACGTAGATGAACAGCTGTCAGTTCAGCTTTTTGCAGTTATTTTCTGGCTGTGTGCTGATTAGCGAGTAACAGCAGGCTGATCGAAGTGCCTAGAACAGCGACGCATGCGAAGGGACACGACTGAAGGGGGAGTGCGAGAACAATTACGTAGTGGCCTCGTTATGGTGTTAAGTTGTTGTAAAAGTAAAGCATGTCCACCCGAATTTGTACCAGAAACTGTATGAAGTTGGGACGAAATCAAGCTGTTGTAATTATATCTTTAATTGATAATGTCAATGACTTTGACTACTTAGTGGGGTAATTCCCCAGGAGAGGGTGTATATAGGGGGTGCTTGCTCCACTTATAGATGGTTCAAGTTGGAGAGGAATCACGGACACGTATCTTGTTATTGGATATCGTCTAGGGAATCCGGTCAGTTATATGGTTGCAGCTTTAAAATTATAATAGATTGATGGAATATTCAGAAGTACATGACAGTCGTTTGTGTGAAGCTTGAAGAGATTACAGTCAACGGAAACTAACGCTGCAAAGAGGAACAAAATGCTAAAGTCACGGATTAGATTGATGGAATATTCAGAAGTACATGACAGTCGTTTGTGTGAAGCTTGAAGAGATTACAGTCAACGGAAACTAACGCTGCAAAGAGGAACAAAATGCTAAAGTCACGGATACAGCAGAGGCATCGTGATATTTATTTGAAAAGTCCAACTGGCTTTCGTTTCTCTGATGTTCTTTTCACTCCAACAACTCTTCTGATTTTCATGGGACATTGCAAAACATTGCATCATCAGAACCATGTATTTTGCACGAACTATTCCAGTGAAGAGAGATGCAATCTCAGAACAAAGGACACCATTCTACTTCCTGTTGGCGAAAAACGACAACATGGGCCCGTTCCAGATTCCGGACTCGGTGTTTTAAAGATAGCCCGTCTCCGATGTTGGAATGACTAATACCAAAATATATCAAATTTCAAATAGTGACGTAAATCCTGACTCAAGGGCAGAACGGCTTTCGCTGGAAACAACATTTAGAGATGAGATCTCAGTAGTTTAGTTTAACTTGGGCACATCTTTGGAAGTAATTGGAACATCGAAAAGCGAAAAACACCGAGCTGCTGGGCGAGCTCCATGCTAACGTTATATGGAATTTTCGAAATGAATTTATGAATAATTGCGGAGAAAACCACTCGAGAATCGAGGTGGAAATTTGCTTCCTGTGGCAAGTGAGCCCGATTCTTTTGTAAAAAACAATAGACTTCCTGGGAAAGTTTTCGATTCAGAAAAAGCTGAATATCTCGAAAACGAAAGAGAAATTCACGAAAAGCAATCCTCATTTTACTTCCCAAGGATACGTGGAGCAGATCGGTGCGTCTTTCGCGACGCTAGACCGAAAACCGTAGAAGGAGTTCAGTGACAACGGAGGGCGAGTTTTCTTTTGTTTAGAGCACCTCACGTGACATCACGTTTTATATATTAGTGACCATCCTGCAGCGGCGGACACGTTAAGCAATCCGTTCTAATTAAAGTTGATTAAGTTGCGATAAGATCAGTGTTCGTCGGACACGCAAAGCAATGGAACTTTATTTGAAATAATTGAAATGCTCCATTCCCCGACCACATGGTCCATGGAAGCCGTGAGTTCCGATTTTGATTCCAAGGTTGTTCCAGGTCCATGTTTTCTCTGATGATTTAACTTGAAACCATTCAAATCTTTAAAGTTGTATCCATTCCCCCATAGCATAGCATGGTCCATGGAATCCCCGATCCCGACTTCCATTCCAAGGTTGTTCTGGGTCCATGTTTTCTCGCATGATTTAATTTGAAATGATTCTGATCCTCATATTTCCATCCTTTTCCCCACGGAAGCCCCGAGGTCTGATTCCATCCCAAGATTGTTCCAGGTCCATTTTTTCCACGATGCAAATGTTCGTGCACTTCTGAGCGTGGCAGAAATGTCTCGATTTAAACCGAACAGAGAGAAGCATTGCGATCGAATAGTATAGTATATCATAATTGGATCCATTTAATTCGAAATTTCGATTGGAGAATGTACAATATTAAAAATACAACTCAAATTCGTAAAAACATATTTACGACTACAGGAATCCATGCAAATGAAAATTTTAGAGGGGCACCAAAGTGAAATGCTTCTGAACACGCATTCGAAAATTCGTGATATAAAAGGGTTTTAAATACAGGAGATCATGAAAGTTCTCAATCGATTCACTCACATGTGACACGCCAAATCGACGACTTTCGTGTTTTGAATTGCAGGTCAGTGAATCCATGTGAAGTGGGATTTGCCATGCTTCTCCGCACGCCCTGCTTGAATGCAATACGAAAATAGCTGTTTTCGAGTCTGGCGAGTTAGAATTTAACATCCAAATCTGCAAAAATCGAATTAGAAGTTTAGTATTGATCGATCAGAGCTGTTTCAAACAAATCAGAGTGAATTTATAGAGAATATGAGTAAAATTTTGAAAATTTATTGCACGGCTGGGATGTATTTTAAAAGCGAGTTGTTGATCACGGCATCTGAGGTGAATAAATCAGTACAACGGAGGGGAAAATATAGAAAAAATTTAGCCACTTACCAGTGAAGTTCTTTGGGAAACAGTTGTGAGTAGCAAGCTTGAAGTAAAATTCCAGTTGATTGCAAGGAAGGGCAGAATAGCTTTTTAGACAACTGCGTGTGCTTTGAATGGCTTCGTTTCAGTGAAATCACGAAACTGCCGTCTCCGAAATTCGTTCTTTAGATCGTCGCATCCAGACCTGTTATTATAAAAGCAGAAATTGATCATTCATCGTTTTAGTATTCAATTTAGTACGCAAAAGATTTGTAAAGGAAAGAATTATTTAGAATTTCAGGGCGCCTGAAAATTTCTATAAACAACGGATCAGAATAAATCGGAAACAAAATAAAAAGAATACAGGAGTTTAGTAGAGGCAAATAGAAACAACTTAGGCACTTACCGGGGAAATCCGGAGAAGCTTTTAGTTGGAAATGTCGAGTAAAACGGCAGCAAAAATAAAACGCAGCCACAAAACGAAACAATTTCATTCGGTTTGTCCCGTCCCAAATTCGAAAATGGACATCCACTGCACGTTCGCTCAAGGAAGGAAGGAACTTCCTCGTCAATCAAAGTCTCAGTAACAAAACGGGCTGTCGGATTAGTGTCAAACGCAACAGGGATTCATTGTTTCGAAAACGGTAAACAACGCACGATCGACCTTTCCAGAAGCATGACATCATCCAGACGTAATAATAGTCAGGGGGTCACTGATCACAAAATGTTTTGTTCGACTGAGAGCTTTAGTGCGTGTCAAAGCTCGGGTCACGTCCCCCTCGCACTCAAAACAAAAGCCTTGGCACGGCAGCATCTGACAAAGTGCACAAAGCAGACTTGAAACGAAAACAAAGGGCGGAAGAATTTTCTAAGTAGAAAATTGGAAATATCTCGAAAAATACAGCGAATTTTTAGCTGAAACAGAGCGGCTACATCGAAGGAGGCGAAGGGGAATAAATCGAAGCGTTTTCGAAAAAGAACAGGCAAAACACGAAAGGTCGAGCCGTGGGACAACACCCGTACCGGGTGGTCTTTGACCGGACGCTTCCGTGCCGCTCAGATATTATATAAGGTAGACCATCCTGCAGCGGCGGACACGTTAAGCAATCCGTTCTAATTAAAGTTGATTAAGTTGCGATAAGATCAGTGTTCGTCGGACACGCAAAGCAATGGAACTTTATTTGAAATAATTGAAATGCTCCATTCCCCGACCACATGGTCCATGGAAGCCGTGAGTTCCGATTTTGATTCCAAGGTTGTTCCAGGTCCATGTTTTCTCTGATGATTTAACTTGAAACCATTCAAATCTTTAAAGTTGTATCCATTCCCCCATAGCATAGCATGGTCCATGGAATCCCCGATCCCGACTTCCATTCCAAGGTTGTTCTGGGTCCATGTTTTCTCGCATGATTTAATTTGAAATGATTCTGATCCTCATATTTCCATCCTTTTCCCCACGGAAGCCCCGAGGTCTGATTCCATCCCAAGATTGTTCCAGGTCCATTTTTTCCACGATGCAAATGTTCGTGCACTTCTGAGCGTGGCAGAAATGTCTCGATTTAAACCGAACAGAGAGAAGCATTGCGATCGAATAGTATAGTATATCATAATTGGATCCATTTAATTCGAAATTTCGATTGGAGAATGTACAATATTAAAAATACAACTCAAATTCGTAAAAACATATTTACGACTACAGGAATCCATGCAAATGAAAATTTTAGAGGGGCACCAAAGTGAAATGCTTCTGAACACGCATTCGAAAATTCGTGATATAAAAGGGTTTTAAATACAGGAGATCATGAAAGTTCTCAATCGATTCACTCACATGTGACACGCCAAATCGACGACTTTCGTGTTTTGAATTGCAGGTCAGTGAATCCATGTGAAGTGGGATTTGCCATGCTTCTCCGCACGCCCTGCTTGAATGCAATACGAAATAGCTGTTTTCGAGTCTGGCGAGTTAGAATTTAACATCCAAATCTGCAAAAATCGAATTAGAAGTTTAGTATTGATCGATCAGAGCTGTTTCAAACAAATCAGAGTGAATTTATAGAGAATATGAGTAAAATTTTGAAAATTTATTGCACGGCTGGGATGTATTTTAAAAGCGAGTTGTTGATCACGGCATCTGAGGTGAATAAATCAGTACAACGGAGGGGAAAATATAGAAAAAATTTAGCCACTTACCAGTGAAGTTCTTTGGGAAACAGTTGTGAGTAGCAAGCTTGAAGTAAAATTCCAGTTGATTGCAAGGAAGGGCAGAATAGCTTTTTAGACAACTGCGTGTGCTTTGAATGGCTTCGTTTCAGTGAAATCACGAAACTGCCGTCTCCGAAATTCGTTCTTTAGATCGTCGCATCCAGACCTGTTATTATAAAAGCAGAAATTGATCATTCATCGTTTTAGTATTCAATTTAGTACGCAAAAGATTTGTAAAGGAAAGAATTATTTAGAATTTCAGGGCGCCTGAAAATTTCTATAAACAACGGATCAGAATAAATCGGAAACAAAATAAAAAGAATACAGGAGTTTAGTAGAGGCAAATAGAAACAACTTAGGCACTTACCGGGGAAATCCGGAGAAGCTTTTAGTTGGAAATGTCGAGTAAAACGGCAGCAAAAATAAAACGCAGCCACAAAACGAAACAATTTCATTCGGTTTGTCCCGTCCCAAATTCGAAAATGGACATCCACTGCACGTTCGCTCAAGGAAGGAAGGAACTTCCTCGTCAATCAAAGTCTCAGTAACAAAACGGGCTGTCGGATTAGTGTCAAACGCAACAGGGATTCATTGTTTCGAAAACGGTAAACAACGCACGATCGACCTTTCCAGAAGCATGACATCATCCAGACGTAATAATAGTCAGGGGGGTCACTGATCACAAAATGTTTTGTTCGACTGAGAGCTTTAGTGCGTGTCAAAGCTCGGGTCACGTCCCCCTCGCACTCAAAACAAAAGCCTTGGCACGGCAGCATCTGACAAAGTGCACAAAGCAGACTTGAAACGAAAACAAAGGGCGGAAGAATTTTCTAAGTAGAAAATTGGAAATATCTCGAAAAATACAGCGAATTTTTAGCTGAAACAGAGCGGCTACATCGAAGGAGGCGAAGGGGAATAAATCGAAGCGTTTTCGAAAAAGAACAGGCAAAACACGAAAGGTCGAGCCGTGGGACAACACCCGTACCGGGTGGTCTTTGACCGGACGCTTCCGTGCCGCTCAGATATTATATAAGGTAGATGATATTAAGAGACACTGCGCTTTCTATTTCACAATGCATATTGACTGCGCTGGAGCTTATAATTTGGACCTTGTACCTCAAACTGATGTATTGCATTTTTCATCTACCCAATTTATGCACGTATTAATTTATGCACGTATCGTACACGCTCCCACCTTTATATAATTCAATTCTCTATTATTTTGATAACATCTATGTATATTTATGTGTAGAAAAACTACCATTGCAAATGTAAGTAGTTATTAAACTTTATTAATGGTTCTTTTAGAAATTACTGGCTGTTTTAGTTTAAAATATGTGTAAGCTATGATCCAGTAATGGTGCAGCATACACCAAGTACCTGATTCAGTCGCATTGTTTCATTGAAAAGTAAATATCCACCAATGAGAGTGATGGAAAATTTCATGTGACCAACCATGTTATACGTCACTGGAGAGGTGTTCCCAATGATCCAAAAAATTGTCAGATTCACAGAGAATGCAATCAACCCAGAAAGAAATACAAGCATCTAGAAAATAGAAATTACATTAGTTTACAAGAGTCCTCTATCTGCTCTATTCTAGGGTCCTGGGTATTTGGTCTCATTTTTACAGGCACCCAAACAGAAATGCTGAAAAAACTATAATAATAATGATAATATGACAAATAGTTAATCATGCATACCAATGCCTTTAGTGGCCAAGGGCCGAATAAGCCTCCTTCACCAATCACAGGCTCAGAAAATGGAATAACAAGGAAAAGGACAAACGATGAAAGTGGAGCCTGAAAAATAAAATAAAATTATACTAGATAAATACATATGGGAATAAATGCTCTTTAGTTTCAATAATTGTATCTGAAAAAGTTTCAAACCTGATAGTTTAGCAACTGCATTGAATTGACATTGAATTCAGCTTGCTTTGTTCCAACCCACTGTAAGAAAGAAAAAAATTAATATTTTTAGATCAAGGTTTTCAAATGAGATTGCGATCAAACTTGTTTTAAGCCTACTAAGACTCTTTGCAAATGATTAGTCTGTGATCGAAATGCTTACAACTTGGTACAATGAGGTTACAGCGACACCAATGCCAGCAAAAAGTGTGCCAATAATATTGAATTTGACATCATAATATGAATTCAGGAAAACACCAAGAGTTATGGGAATCTAAAAAACAACGAAGATGGGGGAGATAATTTGTGATTTAGCTATGATTAAAATGTCTTAGAATGTCCAATAGTTTTAAGAACTGCTCTGAGCATAATAGTAGAGTATTTGAATTGAAAATAAGTGGGCGATCTAGAACTTACCAGAGTTAGCTTGATGGCCATTGAATAATGTTTTTCGTAGAAAACTGTGTGGATGAAGATGATGCAAGGGGTTGTCATTGCCTTGATGAGTTGATACGTTCCAACCGTGTTAAATTGCAAACTCAGATTGGTGAATACGACGAATCCACAGAAAGTAAGCGACAGTGGTATCATGCTTTTCAATGGCAGACTTTTCGGGTTGAAAAGATTAAAGAAAGAACATAGTTGCAGACCGAGAGTCGTGATGAAAAAATGCAAACATGTTAGAGTAATGTTTGGAAACTTGTAATGCACATAAAGCCATTTGTTGACAAATACAATGCAAATCGAAGATACCAGGTTGGCTGCTAAACAAGAAGCTATAACCAATGGATGAAGTTTCTGTACCGATCCCGACATTTCACGCTCTTGGTGAGCAACAATCCAAGATCATCAGCAGAAATTTTGCTTAGGCCAATTCGAAAATCACACAGCTTCAGATTCAGCTCAAGTGCAATCTCCTTTGCGAGACAAAATGTCAGTTAAAATAATCCAATTTAATTCAAGAATATATATTTATCTATCTGTGAAGTCCTTGAAAAGAGCTGAATACTCTTCTAAGAGCAAATAATAACAATCTATTCCCTGCTCTCGACAATGGTTTCACCTGTAAAAGTTCCACGTTGCAGCGTGCGCCATTTTGTTTGTTATGATCAAAAATCAGAATGGTGTCCAGGCTCCTCCAGATTCCTTTCGAACGTCAAATCGAACCTTGCGTTCGAGTGATTTTCTTATGATTTTTCGGTTAAACGGGTTGAATGAAATTGTTTCAAAATAATATTCCACGTTTGCATTATTATTGAAAGAAAATATTTGCTACTGTAAGTAAATTGCAAATTAATTAAACAGAGTAAAAAGTATTGCTGTATTATGCAAAAATAATGAGCTGGGTGCAAGAAGAATGGAAATCTGGTTTGTCAAGCGGTGTTCTCGGAAAGATTTCCGAACTAGAAGATAGTCTTGAAAAGTTGGCGAAGGAGAAAAAATGTCTGCAGTTTCAAGCCGATTCGCTACAAGCATCGCTCGATAAAGCTAAATTTTTGGAGGAAGAAGTGAAGAAAGAGAGAATAAATGCGGAGAAGAGTGTTGGAGATCTTGCTGCAAACTTGGATGATAAAAGTTGCCAGTTAGAAAAGATTAAAGCAACTGTGAAAGAAAAAGAATACGCGATACTCAACTTGTCTAACGAACTTTCAAACGCAAAAAAGGAAAAAGATAACGAAAAAGAAGTGAGATTGAAATTGGAAAGAGAATGTGAAGAAATTCAAGACGATTTAGAAGAAACCAAATCACGACTTGGAGCTTTGAATAAACAGTTGAGAGAGAATAAAGAGGCAACTCCGGTGATTATAGAGCAACACGAGTCAACAAAGAAAGATCTGGAAGCATGCAAGATTGAAAATTGTCGTTTGAATGAAGAAATTCTCAAGATAAAGGAGGAGAGAGACTTGGAGCGGACAGAAAGGTTAAATTTGGATTCAAAATTAGTCGAATTTGAGAAGGTGGATGCTGGAAAGAAAATTGAAGAGCTTGAAGGCAAATTGACAAATAAAAACGAAAAGATTCAAGGTAAAACTTGTTGAATATTGTTGAAATTATAAACATGAGATTTGGCAACTTTTATTGAAATTAAGAGTGGTATTTATTGTATTTAGAGCTAGAAAGTAAACTTCACCAATTGAAAGAGTTAAACATTGGAAGTTTGGAGCTGGAAGAAAAAATACGAGAGCTTGAAGAAGAAAATAAAACATTGTTGGTCGAAATAGATGAGGGGAAAAATATGAAGAAATTATGCGGCAAAGATGCAGACAAGTTACGAGAAAATTTAGAGGATGTTGCGAAGGAGCTTGGTGGTACTGCGAAGGAGCGTGATGACGTAATGGAAAGGTTGCGGGAAGAAAGAGAGATGTTTATGTCAGCAGAAACGAAGATGAAGAGTGAAATGGAAGATGTGAGGAAAGAAATGGAGATGTACAAACTGCAGTTGCAAGAGGAAAGAGAGATGGCCATGAAAGAAGAGGAAAGATTTAAAAAGGAAATTGAACAACTCAAGGAAGAAATGGAAGATGGTGCAAAGGAAAGGAAGAAGAATGGAGAGGAAGATGAAATGAATGGTCTTAGGAAGGAGATAGAGAGATTGAGAGAAGAGAAAACTGGATTGTTGGAAGAGATATCAAGAAAGCAAGAACATTGTAGTGATGTTGAAGAAACAATGAAAGAAGATATCAACTCAATAAAATCATGTTTGCAAGCAGATATTGATAAGTTGGAGAAGAGCAACAGTGAATTGGTTGGGAAATTGAAGGAAGAGAAAGATTTAAGAAAACAACTTCAGAAACAACTGGAAGATTTAAACAATGAGCTGGATGAGTTGAGTGATGTGTTATGCAAAGAAAGAGAGTTAAGGAAGAGAATGGAAGAAGAGATCGTAGAGATGAGAAAAGAAGAGGAGTATAGAATGAAATTTGAAAGTTTAGAGAATAAAGATTCACATTATGAAGAGAAGGGATCATTATCAAAACTTGTGAAGAAGAGAAGTGATAGATGGAATGTCGAAGTCTATGAACTGAAGAAGAAGATTGAAGAATTAGAGAAAATCAATCGGGAATTAACGATTAATCTCGACAAGAAAAAAAGTTCAGTCGGGTCGTTGAGGCAGGAATTTGAAAACAAATTCAAAGAGGTTCGCACTTTTATTCCTTTATTTGTTTGGGGATATGAAAAGAAATCTAGATTGAATGAGCTTTTGATTGTTGATTCAATTGTTTTGCTTACAGACAAGTGCAGATAGAGGCATGGCAACGAGCACAACTGCAACACCAGAGCATGCGCAGAGGAGTTTATGCAACACGCCCGTAAAGAAATTCAGTGCACGACGATTGAATGTGAGTCTGGATGTGAATACACCAGACAGTAGACAACATAACATTCAGAATGAGAATGAGATGATAGAGAAATTGAGCAGAGATTTGAGTTTATCGAAAGATGAAAGAAACAAAGATAAACGAAAATACGAAATGAATTTGAGCGTAACTCAGAATGAGGTGATGTTGATGAAACAGCAGATTAAAGAAAAAGATGTGATGATCAAAAGCATGGCTGACAAATTGGCGAGACAAAATGTCGATTCTCCATCAAAAAAAGTCAATCAATTGAAAACATTGGATGGTTCGATGCAGAAGGACTCTGGTGTGGAAATGAGAGGTGTGTCAGCAGGTGGCATCAAGGCAGCGGGGTCTGCGGAGGAGCTGAAAGATTTAGTGAATGAATTTGAGAGAGAATCGTCTGAGTTGCAAGAGATCATCGACGAATCAAAAGATGCGATTTTCGAGCTGACAAAAGCATTGCAAGGCAATGAAGAGGTCTTCATTGTTGACTCAAAAAATGGCAACAACAACAGCAACAATAATAATGTGAGAGTGAATATGGTTGAGAATGAACTGCTATGCAATGCGCCAGCTACAATAATGATGAATGATGATGAAGTAGAGAAAGGAAGGCCTGATTTGGCATCTAGTGGGCGGTCGTATATATTATCACGATTGTCACTGGCTGATGTGAATTTCGGATCTGTGATTGGCAAGCTTCGTATTGCAGTGAGTCAGTTGGAATCGAGGCTGGATAGATGTCAGTTAGAGAAGAAGATGATGCAAGACAAGATTCATCAAATCAGAGAAGATAATCATGGGGGAATGGATGAGAAGAGAAGATATCATAAGAAGATGATGAAGAAGAAAGTTGTCACTGGCGGAGGAGTCGAGCCTTATGATGAAGAAGAGGCTGCGTGCGTGGAATCGAGGTCAAGCCGCTCCGCTGTTATGGAAATGGCGCGAAAAAGAGACGCGACGATAATTGACGGAACGATAGACGATTTGGCACATGAAGAGAATATTCAACAACAGCAACAACAGAGAGATGAGAATATATTCAAGCATGGCAAGCGATGTCGATTACTATGGCAACAATTGTGCGAGGCAAGGGCGTCGTTGTCTGGTTATGAAAGAGAGGTTAACAAACAGAAGATGATTTATAATAAGCACATGGCAGAATGTCAGTCTGAATGTCAAGCCAATGAATATCAGTCTGAATGTGAACGTGTTGGGGAGAAAAAGAAAACGGAAGAATTGCAACGAAACATGGAAGAGATTGGATTGTTGGCAAAAGAGCAGTATGCAAAACAAGAATATGTTGTTGCAGATCTGGAAAAGAGGCTCGTGAAAGAGAAGAAAAGTTGTGAAATGTGGCAAATGCAAGTTGACAAATCGATGACTCAGTTGGAAGAAGAGCAGAGGAAGAATATTGAATTAAATGAGAAGTTGGAAGAATGTCAAACAATACTGCATGACAAGCATAGTAGAAGTAATGAGAAGAAATTGGATGCAATAATGGAATACATGAAGAATGAATTGGGTGGCCAACTCAGATGGATAAAAGAAGAAGATGGAAGAAGACGAAGATCTTCAGCTAAATCATCACCAATGGACAAACATCATGGCAGAAGCAATTCATCACGAAATACATCATTTCAAAGTCAAGCAGAAGCGAATATAGAAGCAGAAATAGCAGCAAAGAAGTCATCAAGAGGACTTCACAGAGGAGGTGGTGGAAAAAGGATGCTCGAGGAACAGGCTTATCGCAATACAGTACATGGATACAAGACAATTGATGAGTTGGAGGTGATGAAGAATAACATGAGTGGTGTGCAGGATCAGGTGAAGGTACTTCTTGGAACGATTGATCAATTGCAAAGGGAGAAAAGTAAGTTGCAGGAAGAACGCGCGCGACTTGTTGATCGAATCTACGCGAAGGAAGAAGATGTGAGGCGGGCGGAATCGCGCGTTGAAGCGGAGAAAAGAAAAGTGAAAGAGAATGATGTGGAATACCGCGCGGAGATGGACGCGCTGCGCGTGGAGCAATTAGAAGTATATAATCAATTTCATGAAGTGTGCAGCACGGTGAAAAGAAAAGATATTGAATTGCTGAATAAGACGAAGCAGATAAAATTGTTGACAGCAGAATGGAAAGAAGCGGAGATGAAATTGGAAAATCAATTGGAAAGTTTGAAGAATGAGAATAAAACATTGTGGGCAGAAAATGGCGAATTGAGATCAGAGTTGGAGAAGACAAAAAGTCAAGTTGAAGACTTTGTAAGAAAGATGAGCAATGCTGAAGAACACTTGAGTGAATTGTATCAAAAGTTATCCAATCTTGATAACATGTTTTACGAATGCAAACAAAAAGCACTTTATCAATAGATTTATAATCGTTTGTGTAAATTAAATGTTCAGAATGTTCTCATGTAACCAATTGTCTAGAATGTTTAAGTTGGAATTTTTAAAAAGATTTAGTTCGGTTGACTATATTTGGAAAATAGAAACTTTTGATAAAACGGTGATATTTCTCCAGTTTTGACACTGAAATATCAGAAAAAAGATCAGATAACTTCGTGGGGTGGCATGCGGAGGGGCGTAGTTATTGGTACTGCACAGGAGCGTATGATTCGGAAAGGTAATTTTGACCACTAGTATCTTTTGCCAACGCAAAACTTCGGCCTAGGCAGTGTTTGGCAAATTGGTTCATGTCCAAGATATCTCCTGGAGGTACAAAATGAGCTTGAATCATGCCAAAACGTTTGGCATGGTACCAGATAAAAGAAGTGGACATGTAGCGGTATTTTACAATGGTAAAATGTATGTACATGGAGGATTTGGTGAAATGGAACGGGACACAACGATGTTCTTGGATAAATATTATCAAACTGATCATATCTGGGAGTACGATATTGAAATGTCAACTTGGAAATGTATCACTACAACCAACGAAGCTCCATTCAAAGGTATTTCTGGATCAAATGCGTGTGTTTTTAGAGACACTATTGTCTTTTTTGCTGGATTTGAAAAACGGAAGTCACGCATATCAGGAGTTTATCAGCTCGACTTGAAAGACTTTTCATGGACTAACTTGGAAAATACGAACCATGGCAACAATCTGCAAGGCCGAAAACCCTCAGAAAGAGATAAATTTACAAGCTGGGTGCACGGGGACCAGATAATTTATTTTGGAGGTTACGGAATACAGCCAACAGAAGAGAATGGGTCAACGGGGGAATTTCGTCCAGATCTTGATCAAATACATTGGACTTCACCGCAAAGGGGATGGAACAATATACTTTGTGTTCTAGACTTTTCAAAGTATGAAGGTCCAATTGAATGGAAATACCCTGAGACAGTTGGTGAGAAGCCTCTGCCAAGAGCAGCCCATGCTAGCACAAAAATAGGCCATGTAGGATACATATTTGGGGGCAGGTTGGAAATTGAACGACTAAATGACATGCATAGCTTAGATTTAGACACATTCGAATGGAAAAGAGTTACATACAATTCTGCTGCACCTTGTGGTAGATCATGGCACAGCTTTAACAAGCTATCAAGCACGCAAATACTGTTATATGCAGGTCTTGATACAAATGGTACACCATTGGCTGATATGTGGATATTTAATGTGAATGAATCAACGTGGAATGAAATTGAGGGTGTGGGTTCCAGACTTGGGGATTTCGCAACAAGAATGTGGCATACTGCAGTTAACACAAATGTGGATGGAGAAGTGATAATTTTTGGTGGGTGTCAAGATTTGCTTTCACCCGGCCCAAGCTGTCAGTGTGATTTGGTGACGATTTTCAGAGCAAACCCTTTGAGTTTGCAGGAACAATGCTTAGAAAAAGTTATTGCCAACTGGAAGGTTTTGAAGTCAAGGAAATCCACACTACCAATTGAAATTCAGAGGACAATACATAAACATCTCTTAGCAAGAACTTCCTGATCTATGATTAATAAACATATACAATGTGGGTTAGCCTTCATATTATGAAACCATATCTAGCTCTCAGTGTGCAAGCCACACTTTAAATTTTGTGTTGTATATTGTTTCTATATCTCTGTATATCTTTTGCCGACCAATTGGATAGAGTTTGAAAAGTTCCCACACAGAAATATCCAATTCAGTCACAGTGAATCATAAACAGGAAAATACGTGACAACTCACCACAGCTTTTTAAAAAATTACTTTCTTATATTCAGAGCATCTTTTGTTTCAATAATGCCAGATTTTGCTAAAAGAATTGAAATTGTAAGTAAGTAATCGTGAATAAGTTAAATTAATCATAGTTTTGTATTGTAATTTTGTATAGAATCTTGTGTTGTATGGATTAATGAATAAGGTGGTATAAACCATCTGAGAATAAATGTAAAATTACCTTGTGTAGATCTGACAATTGTGTGTGTTTGATAAGAATGTCTTTATTTGGAAACTGCCGTTTGCATAACAGGCATGCCAATTTTTGAAAGTCAATGAATTGCGATTCATTACCAGACTCATCGTCAGAATCGTTCCCATAATCTGCAACCATATGGGAAGCTGGAATAAAAATAAGTAAAATTCCGATAACACAAAATCACAATAGCTCAAATTAATTCGCAAGTACTTTTTAACCCTCATCAATGGTCCTAGCTTTCATTAACTCAAATGCTTGGAGGTCATGGAATTTCACTGTATTTAAAAAAGATGGCATTGAAACTAATCGTTTGCAAGCATAACAGGGAAAGATAAGAATCTGCAATACTCTAAGAATTAGAAAACAGTTTTATCTACACCAGAAATGGCTGCTGCCAAACATTACGACAGTTGTTAAATACCACGGTTGCTGTAACTGTTAACTGTCATAAATTGTTGCAGATATATGAGAGCAGGAAAATTGATCAATTTGAGCTCACCCAGTGCCTTCTTCTCTGCTCCAGGTTTCGTGGATAGCAATGATGCCAATGTTTTGTTTGTATGATCATCTTCGTCAGCAGCAAACAATGAATTTGCACCAGCCTTAAAATACAACAATCACCATTGTTAATCTGCTTAAACCAATGAGGTTTAATGTCAATGAGCATGCGCGCAAAATGGCCCCAAATCTCAACACCCTTGCTTAACTGCTTGCACTTCAAAAGCTCGCCGCAAGATTAACATTAACCAAAGCCAGGTCTATGCACGCATACCTTTTTGGCTTCGTGAATTAACGTATGTGCTGACACAACATGAAGTACTTCATCCTGAATTCGCTTTCTCATTTCTTCTTCCTTCGCTTCCATTTCTCTCTGCAACAACTGCACTTGTTTCAATGATTTACTTTTTGCATTCTTCGCCTCGTTCGTCTTCTTTGCCCATCTTTCCATATCTTTAGCAATCTGAGCCGAAAGCAAATCACAGCAATAATATAACAAATTACCGATCTTAAAGAAGCAAGGAAAATATTGCCGCAGCTATATTCAGCGAAGTCAGCAATTGCTATGGTACTAGGTTACGTTATTCATATCCAGCTGGCTACTGGCAGTTCTGTGCACCTGCAAAAACACTAAGCTCCAGGTTTCACCCTCCCATACTGAATAAACTTACCTTCCTTGCACTGACACCTGTTGGCTTCGCCTTGACTTTCTCTGGGAATACAAAATTAAGAGAATTTGAAACAAAATTGAAACAAGATAACATGAACAGCATTTAGTGTCAGATTACTGAACAATGAGTAACCTCGATCCCGATTTTTGAAGATACAAAATGATGAAAGTAGATGCGATCCATTAACAAGAAAAATAAGTACCCGAAGAGGTGGGAGTTACAGCAGTTGAAGTTGTGGCAATCGAAGCCGTGACGGTCGAAGTTGAAGCGCATGATGTGACGTCAGCATCTTTCTCGATGTTTGAAAAGCTTCTAAAATAAAATAACGGCGAATATCGTTGAGATGAGCTGGACTAGCAAGGTTCGTGCTCCAACTAAGCAGCACAATTGTAAGATCATGACGTATATTTCATACCCATCCTGATTGACAGCTAGGTATTGCTGCTTCTCTGCATCCCAGCATAAGAATTTGCCAATCGTTGAATTGTAATAATACTGCAAAGATAAGTTGATAAGAGTCCATTCACATTTTATTTCAGATAATTATTCCCACTGCACAAAATGGAGAGTTGGGACATTGGGACAACTCCCTTTCACAGAGTCATGCCATTTCCTTGATTAAACGCGCCTATAAGCGCCCGAGCGCTTACATGGGAGTTTAATCATATGCCCGAGGCGATTAAATGGGCGTTTAAGCGTCTTAATTGGAAATGATGATAATAATAATGATGATAATCGTGATCTTACCCCAGTATTTGCATCGTAATACAACCCCGTTGTAGCATCATAATAATAACCAGTAGCTGCATCATATGTGTAACCTTGCATTGACGAGTGAGGTGGCTGCAGTTGCGAAGCTTCATTAGACACTTGCTTCTCAGATTTCTCTACATAAATAAGAAAACAAAGCATGGATAAATGAACAAACGAACTAACATATGATTGAATGAATGAATAAATATATAAATGGACATTATTTACCTTTGTTTGTTTTCTGGGTTTGCTCGGGGGTTGAATCTGAAAAGAAAATAAACAAAAATTAGATTCCACGTCATTGAAACTTTGTACGAAATATTCGGCCTCCTTCTTCAAATTTGCTTGCGTAGCAGCAACATCTCCTGCGCAGAGGTCACGTAGCCTAAGTTAATGACAGCAGTTGTGAACAATTCAGGTGTGACTGACGTATATTTCCCTATGATCAGAGCATCTATTACAAATGTTCTTCAGCCATCTAGCTTCTTCAACTTAACAGTCCTACAAAACTTTATCCTAGTCCCTGATTTTCCAAATATAAATTAGGAAAAGCTTTCCAATTTGGACGCGGCAAGTTCAATCCAATGTACGATACTATACCTTCTGTAATTTCTCGCTTAAAATTCTCTAATTTGGCATACCTGTGGCCTGTTGAGACGCTGGGACACCTTGCGAATACTGATGAAGAAAAAGATGCAAGAAAACTCGTCAAAAACCATCATTACACCCCCGTCCACGCATGACGTCACACCGTTTAAACTCAATACGGTGTGTGTATTGAGGTGAATGCATCTTGCACCAGTAACTCATACAATACCTGCTGCAACGCGATACGAGATATTGACAGGCAATTCCACCCTGGCACAAGGGGGTTGATTGTCAATTTCATAACATTGATACTGTGTGTAAGCTGCGACTGAAGGCAAAGGCATGTACGCATTTATAATCATAATAAATTATATTAAATTGTTGTGATTCAAAACGCGTATTCACCTGATATGCGTGTTGTTGCTGCTGCTGAAAGCCGTAGTCAGCTTGTCCTTGTAGCTGTGCGGCTTGCGCCTGTGCAATGGCAATGCTGGCAATACTTGAGTGCGCAGGCGCAGTAGAGCTCTGCTGCCTTGCACCAGAACTGCCGTCTCCTCTGAGCAAATATAAAAATAGAGATAAGTAAATAAGATTATGTTATATTACTTATAAAGTATTATATTTATTAGTATATGATTGGGTTGCATAGTAGGACTAAGCATAATACTACTCATCATATTGTAGTAGATTGGCTGATTATGTAAACGAGAAATAGGTTAGGGCTAGATAGATTCAACTGCGCAGAATCGTAAAAGCGCAATGGTTGCAAAAGCCTCGATTGCAGTTATATAAATTGGACAGCTCAGAGCTGCAGATATATGTACTCTATGCCTCTAGTTGCAACAACAACAACACCAATAACAACAACAACAACAACAACAGCTCAGAGGGTTGTTGTTGTTGTGCAAATAGAGGGGTATCCAATTGATAAATGATTCAATCCAAAAGCAGAATGAAGAGCGTACCCTTGTTTGGATTTGCTTGGTGGTGGGTATGGCGTATTCTTAGCATAACCGACTGACACTCGTCTACCGTCAATAAAATAAGCAGGATCGCTATCTTGAATCTTCTTCATTATTGATGTTGCATCCTGAAACATAACCAAATGCCTTGCAATGACAATTTGTAAAAGTTGGTTAAAAATAACCCTAGCCCCTAGGGTTTGTAAATATTATTGGTGCGGAACAACACAGTGGTCCGGTCCTTTGATGGAGCTTATCAAAACGAATTTCATTTTCGGTCCATCGTAAATCTTCGAATATGCCCCACCTACTCCCTCGAATATGCCTTCACATACCCTTCCAATAAGCCCCTGACTCAGTGTACAAATTAAGATCACAATCAGCCACCTAGTTCTTCATGTATGACGATGGCGATTGGAACAAAACCTACCTCTGTGCTGCCAAATTCTATGAAACAGAAACCACGTGACATGCCAGTGATTTTATCCTTGATCAATCGAACATCGTAAATTGGAAGACTTGTTAACTCAGCAATGCTATTTCTTATCTGCAGAAGAAAATACCCAATAAAGAATGAGATGGGAAATAGCCTCGATATGGAGATACACAGCATTCGTTGAATCATGGGATACTGTTGCTATAGAGATGCAAGTTGCATGTTTCGTCAACGTTTTCAGTAATGATAATGTTGCGTGCGGATAGCAGTGATTGTCTGTTCAGTGGTTGTCATCATGAGATAAATATCGTCTGACTCCTGTTCATAACTTGATAACCTTATATCCTTATTATGACAATCATTGAACAGACGAACACAAACATATTCACGACGATAAGAGAAGCTTCGCACTCATAAACAACCCTGACATGATAAACTTCTATTTTTATAATGAAATGTTTTGTTACCGTTTCTTCGCTGCTGTTTGTATCCAATCCTCTCATCATCAAAACTAAAAAAATCATTCAATAACGATTTACAGCAACCATTTGCTTCTATGCAATGATGGCACTACTGCCAATGAGTGTTGTGTGTACTAAGCGCTGACAAATGAAACTCATAATTCCTACCATTGCAAGGTGGGGCTGATGGCTGACTCTCCTTTGCTTCTTTCGAATCACCATGATCATCATCAAAATCTGTTTAAAAAACAAAACAGAAACATAAAACAATTTCAGAGCAACAATCTGAACAAACTGCTAAGATTGAACAATAAATTTTTAGAAAACAGTTTTTAGAATACTCAGTTCGATATAAATACATAAATACTTTAAGAAAAATCGCTTGTAAAAAAGAGAAACAATTTCGACCTTTTCTGTATTCTCCACACGAAAAACAAGTTGTTCGCTTTCTTGATGCATAGTTTAGGGTCCGGCACTGAAACGCAAACAGACAAAGATGCTTTTATCAACACAAACAATTTATCAATTAATAAACATCATAAGAAGCACGGAACATGAGAGTTGAATAATTTTTAAAAATGCAAATAATTGAAAACTTTTTCACAAACCTTGCTACAGCACCAATCGGCCTCATGTTTTGCTAAAGGTGGGGGAGACTTGGCCTTGCTATATTCCAATGGAAATTGATGTCCATTGATAGTAACGATTCCCTTTGTGAGTTCCAACCATTTCTCAGCCGTCTTCACATCATAAAAATCCACAAATGCAAATCCTCTTGATTCACCTATAACACATATTGCCATCCTTAGATTTGTTAACACAACAGATAATCTTCAATTGATACCATCTTATTAATTGTTACACAAATATCCTCTTTACCCTGACGGTTTTTGACAATCTTTATATCTTTATATTCTAAACCGAGTTGCTGAAGCTCAAAGCCAACCTACAAAATATTAAACAATATAGAAATTTAACACACTAAGCCAAAAAAAATTGCCTTTAGTTAAAAGTTGCAGATGCTTATTTCACACTGCTAGGAAACTTCTTGCACAGTGAGCTCTTAGCTAAATAGGAGTAATACCATAAATAATTTCACCTCATCCTCTTTTGTTAGAATTGATGCTAACCCACGAATCATAACATGTGGTGATGGACCAACATTTGTCCCAAGAATGTGTCTGTCCTTGTCTTTCTCATCCTTATCTCTTCTGTCACTTCTGTCTTCGTCATAGTCACGATCTCTGTCACTTCTCTGCGATCAAAAAGATAACAATTGGCTTATTACAAACCAACTTGCATATATATATGGTAAATATACACATGAAAAACCTATAATAAATGGTTTATTACAAGTCAATCAAACATAAATTCTATCATCAAATTAAACGTTCTCAACTTACATCTATTCTTCTTCTGTCCCTTTCTTTGTCCCTACTTCTGTCTCTATCTCTACCTCTGTCCCTACTTCTGTCTCTATTTCTGTCCCTACTTTTGCTTCTATCCCTGGATCTATCTTCATCCCTTCTTCCATGTCTGTCCCTTCTCTTGTCTCTGTCTCTATCTCTATCTCGTGTTCGCTTTCTCTCTCTCTCCCTATCTCTCTTCTGATAATAATCACTGTCATCAGAACTCCATCTGCCTCTTTCTTCTATTGAGTTGTAATCTTCTCTTGAACTATCTCTAATTCTCCCTCGATCTTTATTTCTTCTCTTCTCTCTATCATCATCCTTATCTCTTCTTCGTTCTCTTTTCTCCTGATTTTCTGTGTCTTCATATCTGCTCTTGTCTCGATCTCTACCATATTCATGCTCATTTTTACCACCATACCGTGCATTTCTATTTCCTCCATCAACCTCTTGGTTACTTCTGCCAAAATCTGACCCAGCCTCTTGAGTATACCGAGTGTCTGCTACATTGCCTTGCCCTTCATTTTTATAATAAGCAGGGTTCCATTGCATTGGCATAGTGACAGGAACAAAAGATCGAGCTTCAGACATCATAACTGGTGGATTTGAAAAGCTGTATGAATCTGCTGGCAATTGTGAATGCATAGGGGGCATCATGTTCTGTGGAGGAGGAATCCAATTGGCTGGCATATTTCTATTCATTTCTGCAGCACCCGCATAATTATCATAATTAAAATAATTTCCACCTTGATGATACATGTTGCCTCAAACAATAATCTGCTAATTCCAAAATAACTTCTAATTTACTCTTGAAAAAAAAGAAAGAAATCAACATAAGAATTGGTTCTATTCCTCCTGAGTGGAAACTTCTCATGAATTCAAATAAAAAACGGGGTGTTCCCCTTTCCCCCTTTTCAAGCTATGAGGATCAGCGGTATTGGAACTCCATACTTGAAAAGATTCTCTTTCATTAGACAAATTAGCGTCTGGGCCTAAGTAGTACACTTTCTAATAGATATAATGAAGAAACATCGCTGCATCTCGACATAAAGAAAATTATCTAACAATTTAAAAAATCATTAAATTAAACGAAACATTAAATTTCTCCTTACATGCTCATTAATTCTGAAAATAAATCATTCCATTTGAACAAGAGGAGAATAGTTGTTTCATTTCCACACAATGGTTGGCCTAAAGGTGGGCGTGCGTGCGTAGTGGCATGAATAGGCTACTGCGCAGGAGGATCTATGACGCAATGATATCCAAAGAGGTTGGTGTGAGGATTAGGGTTAGGGTTAGGGTTAGGGTTAGGGTTAGGGTTAGGGTTAGGGTTAGTTTGGCCTAAAGATGGGCGTACATGCGCAGTAACTTATAGAGGCTACTGCGCAGGAGAATCTATGACGCAATGATATCCACAGTGTCTGGTGTGACCATCAGGGTTAGGGTTAGGTTTAGGCTTAGGGTTAGGGTTAGGGTTAGTGTGGCCTAAAGGTGGGCGTACATGCGCAGTAACTTATAGAGGCTACTGCGCAGGAGAATCTATGACGCAATGATATCCACAGTGTCTGGTGTGACCATTAGGGTTAGGGTTAGGTTTAGGCTTAGGCTTAGGGTTAGGGTTAGTGTGGCCTAAAGGTGGGCGTACATGCGCAGTAACTTATAGAGGCTACTGCGCAGGAGAATCTATGACGCAATGATATCCACAGTGTCTTGTGTGACGATTAGGGTTAGGGTTAGGGTTAGGTTTAGGCTTAGGGTTAGGGTTAGGGTTAGTGTGGCCTAAAGGTGGGCGTGCATGCGCAGTAACTTATAGAGGCTACTGCGCAGGAGAATGTATGACGCAATGATATTCACAGTGTCTTGTGTGACGATTAGGGTTAGGGTTAGGTTTAGGCTTAGGGTTAGGGTTAGGGTTAGTGTGGCCTAAAGGTGGGCGTGCATGCGCAGTAACATTTATAGGCTACTGCGCAGGAGAATCTATGACAAGGCTCACAATAGAGACCAATGATACAGACGCTATCCAATGGAGCTGATTTTAATGCATAGTAAAACAAGCTGGCGTTGTTTCCATGGCATTTGATTACCATGACATCAAAGGAGCAATCAATAATGGAGGATAAATATTTAATCAAAACTGGGAAGGAAGAACCGACATTCCTAACAATTGTTTAATTAATAATTTAGTGGAGCTAAGAGATTTTGAAAAGTTGAAAAGTCGAATCGTGTACCTATAGTGTCTTCAATTTTGGATGAAAGGTATATTTTCAAGCATTAAAATGAGAATCTGCATCAAATTTGCAGTTTTATGTTCGATCCTCAATCAATCGAATTAATAAATTTGTATTCGTGATTTCATTCACAAAATAAAGACCTATGATATGGTACCCGGTTACAACTGGAGCAACGAGAAACTTTTCTTTTTCGATAAAGAACAGAAAAGATCCCGACAGAAAAGACAAAAAAGGCCAATCGATAGCTTACCGATAACTTTATTGAGAGATGTCAGACCAGGATTAGCTGTTCCAGGTGGTGCCAAAGCAGAACTAAAACATCGAAAGATTTCATTTATTAATGAAGGAGTAGAAGATATCGAAAAGCAAAATGAACAGACATCAGGCATTTCGCAAGATGATCAAAATATAGGCACACAACAAACAAAGAAGAAAAAACAACAAATTGATTACAGAACTCTAGAACTTGATGACTATGATGATGAAGATACTCAGAAGTTTCTCTATGAAGAAGCAAAATTTTCTGCTCCAAGTTTGTTAGCTCAGATAGAGAAGTTCATGATAATATTAATGAAATTTAGAAGAAATCAACAAAAGGAAATAGAAGAATTGCATGAAGAAATTGAAGCTGTCTATGGGGAGCCTTGGAATGAAAATGTTTTTGATGAAAGAACAGGAATTATTGAGTTACCAGATGAACTTTATGATCGTTTGTGTTCAGATTTTGAGGAGTTAGCATTTGGGACAATCTTTACAAAAAGAGAATGGCAAACTTCTGTTTATAGAGAAATGGCAGCTTTGCACGAGTTACGAACAAATGCAGATTTCATGTCTCTTGCTTCATCCCCTGATGGAACTGTGAGATTCTTGAATGAAAAGTTGAAAAATCAAGCTGTAGAGGTGGATAAAACAGTTGAATCTGATAAGAAAGAGAAAATGCAACTTAATGTTTCAAGAGATAAAGATGGAAGAAATACGGCTAGTAATTCTGATAATGAAATTCCACCGATCTTGAGTCTTCAACGAGAATCAAAGACTTCAGTTCCCATATTAAAACCAAAGACAAGAGCAGAAAAATATCGATATTTCCAAGACAAAGATAAAGGTAATTGAGTAATAAGAAAACAAGCAATATTTATTTGTTAAAGCAGGTTGGTCAAGGGTTGTTGCAGCTATGTAGCTGATGTGGTGCCCTCAGAATGATCTTCGAGAACAAATATCCTCTGTACTCATTTACTGACCTTGAAAGAATGGAGAGAAGAGTTGGCTGAGCCGTTTGTGGATTTGAATCCACGAAGGCTGGTCTTCCTGGGTTCAAACCCAACACCTTAACAACTAGGCTACACCACCACTTACTAGATACCTACACATGACTTGTGGCCCAAGACAAGATGTGTAAGATCAAATGGTGATATGTGAAAATGATTCTATTTGAAACTTGTTCTTCTAGAGAAAGATAAAGAAAAAGGAAAAATTCCAAATCAAAAGATTAACATATCAGCTCATGAATCAGCTCAAGACGATGACATAGCATCAAGTAAAACCTGGGAGGTTAATTACGATAAAACCTATTGTAAGTGTCTTACATCCAGCATGGTTGCCAGCAAGGACTCACTGATTATCATCCTACTTGTTTACCAGTATAAATAGTTAGATCAGGCTTGAATCTGAGTAGCTAATATTGAAGAATTCTTAGTCATGTTAGCCATGGCTCCATAACTCTTAAGATCATAGTTGGATGCTCTTTACTTCTCTATTATTTTTACTTCAGTATTGTTGAATCAAGGCCAGCCCTTCCTGCCTGGTTCTGTCATCAATTTCTCAATGACGTCACAAACATGTCGCGACAAAGGTTAGACACGTGATTCCAGATCATTCCAATTTCTCAAAGTTGGATTGCATTACAATGATTTTAAAATAATTGTATGTTTATAGAATTATTGGGTTTTTCTCTAATCTGAGGCTGGATTGCACGGCATGATGGGACGGAGGATTTGGAACACAAAAGCGTGTTGGAATGGGCCAGGGTGCGATTGAGACAAGCAATCAAGCAAAAGTAGGGACACATTTTCCATTCATGTGATCACAGTTTCTTCTCATATCCAATCAAGGTTTATAAAGGAGATGATGAGATGCGAATTTAGCGTGGAATGATTTTTTTCATGACAGAGAGGAAGAACAGACGAAGGCAAAGTTGGTGAACCATGATAATCCACTGGTCGTCCGAAATTACGGCGATTCGAAGCGAGAGACAACGATTAAGTACAAGCAAGGGGTTTCATGGGCCAAGTTTTTGTCGAAAAAGAAAAACGAAACGCAGAAAAGATTCCTCACAATTTTACCAGATGGAACGAGCACTTGTTAGTATCCTTTCTACAAGGAGACCGGGTGTGGTGTGGTGGGGTGGGAGATCGTTATCCTGATGACTACACTGTGTGAACATGAGTTGAGTCGCATAGAATCCCTTCAAGGTTCATCGTTACAAGCCAGTATTCCCTGTCAGGAAGAAGCCCCAGTAAATGGGAGCTTCGGAAATGTACATCGTTACAAGTGTTTAGTTCATTTACAAATGGGTTTGTTATGTTGATACTCCATTGTAGCTATACTTAGCCAGTGGTCAATGTGATTAGCTATCTACCTCGATCTTCCATGATGTAGTTTACCTTTTAATCCTTAATGTGCGACTCAGTTATCCGTCGGGCAGACTTGCAGTGATTACATCTAGAAGCAAGAATCAGCCGGGTTATTACACGATGGTTTTTAGTGATACAGCTAATGCAAAGATGTTGGCTTGTTTTACGCCAACTGGAAAAGGTTGCTGTAATCATTCAGACATTGGCGGAGTCCAGTATGTTTGCTAAGATATTATTTTATATACTCTCTGCTCTGTCGGTATATTCCTATTACTAATATGGAAATCAATTGATCCTGAATTTCTTTAAAAATCTCGTCTTTTCCCCTAGATATTTGGTCACAAACAAACAAGCTTTGTTCTTCGACAAGGTAAGAATGATTTGCGATTGAAAAGAACAGCTTGTGATGTTTTTCAAACGCAAAATATTCGAATATAAAGTCTTGTAAACTCAATTTGAAACACGTTTTTGCGTTAAATAGGACGGAACACCGACAAAAAAATGGAAATGGGCTTACGGCAAATTAATGAATCCAGAAACCATCCAGGTGGGGCAAATTAACATGCATTGCAAATACATTGCTTTAGTTAGTGTTACAATAGCAGGTTTGCTGATTACAGGCACTGATACAATCTTTTGTTTTCACACAGTTAAGTGACTGCATCAGTGTTCGATGTGTTAGCCACACAAGTGCCACCATACAAGCTCATATCGAAGGCGAAACAGCAAAGTTCCAAGTTGCTCTAACGCCCGGGGCCACAGAGCCCGACCTAGAAAACCTAGTAAGTATAATCAGACGTCATCCCCCTGGACAAATGTTGCTTTACGTTGTTTTTAAGTGATCTGTTCGGCTTATCAAGGGGTGAACGCATTTGTTTTTGTTCCAATAGGGATTTCTAATGACAGGTGAACAGTTTACATCCATTGCTGCATCTCAGGTATGAACATTTATTCACATCAGATGAAATTTTCTTGAAAAAAGATCAGTAAATACAGTAAAAACCCGCGCATAAGAACCAATGGATTAAGAACCTCCAGGCTGACCTTTCTGCTCAACACAATAAAAGAAACAATAGCCTATTGTGTTTGAACAATAGGCTGGTGCAAAACTTGCTGGTTCTTATATGCGGGTTTTTACTGTAACACAGTTGAATGACGTTTGGATGTTAATAGAATGGGTTCTTGTTGTGTTCTTGCAGTCGCAACAGCAGAAGAGGAGAATGACGAGAGAGGAAAGAAAGGCGAGAAATTCAAAGAAAGAATCATCATCAAAGGTTCCTATCAAGCAACGTACTCCCCCCTATCTCTCTCCCCCATCTCCGCCCCCTCCCCTATCTCTACGTGTACTACACATTGCACTGTTATATCGAGCTGGCAGTATTTGATTCTATACTCACGGTGAATTTGCTGTGATGGTTACTTTGGGGTTCTTCCTTCCAGAATATGCCATCGATTAGCCAAGAATGTTTGGCGGAAAGAACGAAGGAACTAGAAGAGAAATTCCCAGAAAGAAAAGACATTGAAACGGATGCACCCTTTCTGATGGAATTATATAGATTGCAAAGGAGGGTGAAGTACGTGTAACACATATCAACACAACCAAATAGAACGACTTATACACTTTGCTATAGATACTAAGAAATCTATGTTATACTCTTTGTTCTATACCATTGGCAGAAGTTAGATAATTTGTTTGATTTTGAAGGACGGTTGTGTTTGACTGGTTGGAGTATTACAGAATGGTAACAGGGATATCCAGGCCGTCGAAGGTGAAATTATTGATGAAGAAAAAACAGAGACAGAGTTCAGCAAATTCGTTACCAGGCGCCTTACCATCGACAGAAGAGCTTCGAATGACCGCGTTAACGCCACGTGCACCATCAGCTCCACCTATTTCCAAATTAAGAAGAAATAAACAAGTGTTAGTCAACATGAAATCATCGAAACCTCCGTAAGTAGTAGCGTGTTGGAATTATTTAAAATCCATGAACCTTTCATAACGAACCACTATACATAAAAGATTCCTGCATTGCATGCAGCAAACTGAACAACTGGGCCTTTGAACAGCTCCAGAGCAATGAAATCTCGTTGACATAAGCTCTCTTATTTATCACAATATCCCCCTTGGTCCCCTGTGAGGTTTGTTAAATGGGTATCCCACACTGCAACGTGCTGTCTGCATGATAAATAATGCTAAGAGTTTTTGCTGACGGTTACCTCGATTGTCTCTCGTAGATCCATTCCCAGGCCTAAAAGTACTGGTGCATCCATGAAAGAGGCATCCAATCCAGATTTCAAGGAAATCAAAATCGACGTACCACCAAAGACGGCTGACTCTAACAGGTAATACACAGCTAACCCCCCTTGGCTACATGATAAACCACACGATTGTCAATGACAAAGGCGAATCGAGAACGGGGGTGAAGTTTTATTTTATTGCTTCGTTTCAGGAATGCTCTATCACTGTCGCCTGTCTTGAACAGTTTGAAGTTGAGTGAGTCTTCAACACCAAGAACCCCCCGTCCATTGCTGCTACCAAAAGAGGGCTGCCCAGTGTATCTTTTCACAAACAATCCCAATCCTATTCATTACTGATGTTGCATAGTTCGTATTGGTGCGTATTCCTAAAATAGGGGACAAAAGTCCCTAGGACACCTGAAAATCTCATTGGATAATGCTATGCTTCTGCACACTTTGTTCCCTGTGAGCAGAATCCGACCCCTCCACTCCCCCCAAACAATGTTGTCTTGTGCACAAGTCCTTTCTCATCACTGGGCCAAAAGAATTTCGGCGGTATTGAAAATAACCGCCTCTACTCTACAGCCAACGTTGTTTTGGGAGGTAGGGGGATGAAGTATGCGTGTAGAACTTGCTAAAATCATGGGTGTCCCGGGACTATAGCCCCCTGGAGTTGTAACATACTGCATTAGATACACGGTTGACATACTCTATCTCGAACTTTCAATGGAAGTTTGTTTCAACTGTATCCGAGAAAGATGTTTCTTAACTGCAACTAGTGCTCTACGTCACGAGTTGAGAGAACAATTGAATCCACAATGCAGGTATGATACACTCAGATAGTAATACATACATGACATTATGATGAAGTCTTTGTGGTTTGTGATGATGTTGTATGCGTGAATTGTGTATTTCAGATGCGACAAGAGGCGAATGCCGAATATCACGGACATGGAATACGATATATTTTTAACCGAGCGAGTTCCACGAACTCAACTCATGGTCATCAGTATTGTGTCTTCAAGGTAGCACTGTCGATTTATCACATGAAAATACATCACAGTTACCTCTTCTGCATCATTCTATTAACTGCGCATTCTGTTATTAAAGTAAAGAAGTTTGTTGTAAACGTATTTTGAATTTGAATTTGAATCAAGGATCGTTTTGAATTGTTGTTTCAGATTTCCAAGGACGAAATGCGACGATATGTTGGATGAATTGTATTACGAAAGAAATAAGACACATAGTTTCCCCTGTTCTCAGGTATATAAATTAACATATCAAATTTTGATTTTAATGTTTATAACTCGATTAATGTTGAAATTATTAATCGATTTCGTGAAAGATTGCTTGATGTTTTAAAAGTAAAAATGATTGAATAACATGCGCAATATTGTTTCAGTCTCGCTATGAGCCATATCGACTGCTTCGTTACGACATGGCAACAGCATGCAATCGCAACGAAGTGCCATTGCTCCTTCGCAGACACAATGTTGCCCCTGGCATGTTCCTTGTAAGTGGCTAATCCTTACGTCATCTTACATATGACCTTTGTGATCTATGACACTTGGCTTTTGCCCCCTGAGTTCTACTATAATGACCTTTAACGTCTTTCAGATGTACGTTGGAGGTAGGCTGCTATTTGCTGATCATATTTTCAATGGATACGGAAATGCAAAAAGAGATTTTCTCAAGCAGGTTGAAACAGTTAGATTAGTTTAGGTCCTTTGTTCACAATTGTAGCTCGTTTCGAAGGGGTTAAAATATTGGACACAACATCTGATGGTTTCTTTGCAGGTGATGAAAACTCAGAAAGATTCAATGAGCACGAATAGCTTGGCACTTGATTTTCGATTTCATACGACACCATCCCGAAATGGACCAAGAACAGCCTGGGGTGGACAAATTGGTACACCGGTTCTCGTTACTTTGAACGAACACCCTTCAGCGTATGGTTTCGAAATCGATGAACCAAATAACGACAGCACGAGGGAGGGAAGACAGTTTCCAGCATTACCTCAAGACAGGTTTGAAATTGTTTCTTGCAGATAAATCAAACTATCATGGGTCAAAAGTCAATTTGATAAGCTATCAGGAGTCATGGGTCAATTTCATGATTTATCATGAGCTGTAGATCAAAGTTATGAACTTTCATAGGTCAAAAGTCATGAACTATCATGGGCTGTAGGTCAAAGTTATGAACTTTCTTATGTCAAAAGTCAATGTAATAAGCTATCAGGGGTCATGGGTCAATTTCATGATTTATCATGGGCTGTAGATCCAAGCTATGAACTTTCATATGTTAAAAGTCAATTTCGTGAGTTATCAGGGGTCATATGCCAAAAGTCATAAACTATCATAGGTCAATGTCACTGACCTTTGATGTAAAGGGTCATCGGAGGTTAAGTTTATGTGTCTTCGACATTTTGAGATCCATTTCCTTTTGAACAATCTTCAACATGCCCTTGATTTGATGTTAAATTATTTATTTATTTATTTTATATATGTTTAAGTCTTTTTAATTTGATCACACGCAGACGCAATGCAGATCGATCAGGAAGCAGCTTCTTCTCATTTGGCATCTTATCAAACATGTAAACAAAAGACCAAAGACAAGCCATGCAACAATCTAGCTGCTCTAATAATAATAATAATAATAATATAAGCTATTCAAATACAAGCCATATAGCACCTGCCATCGAAAGCTCCGCTTGAAACTGCTCAAGACTCATATTAGTTAACTTATTTTTTTAGATTTAAAATAGGTTTATTATTCTTTGATATTTTGAGTGACTGTCGTTGTGTAAATATCCTTAGGTGATGCACTACTATTTTTATTAATGTTGATAGCATATATTTAAGAACTGAAGAGATTAGTTTTATAATAATGCTAATAGTGGAAAGGAGAATCGTGTTCCATTTTTTCGTCTCTTAACCTCTTGTTCTGCGGGACCCCCGTTTCAAAATCCAAATAGTACAAGTATCCTATTGACACGAATGGTAATTTCAGGGGGTTCCAGAGTGTCATTTCTCGAACTACTCGAACATAACTTAGAATGAGCCATTATAAAATTAAAATAAATACTGATTTAAAATTAATAACTTAAAAAATTTATATTTTTCAACTATAATTAGATATTGTTGTGCTAGATATCTGACAAAGTCTCAAATGTCGAACTTTTATTCAATAAATCTTTTAGTTCTTTAAAGAACACCAGCTTATCAGCTTTCCTGGGGTATGACATGGTGCGGCCAGAAGTTGATGGCATTACATAAATCAACTGGAGATAAAGAAAACCCAAACACATATATGTCAGTGTTAAAAATGGGTAGAGGTCATATCGAGAAACATTATACGCCAAAGTCGTGAATCAGCTTAGGGACAGGGTCAAAAAGTGTCGGTGATCTACAGTGTGAGGTGGTATTTTTAACAGGGACAAAGAGCGATTCAACTGCAGAGCCATACTGTTCATTATTTCGTTGTTGGTTACAGTACAGCCAACTGAATAGTTAGAATAGTAAAGACAATGAAATGGGGGTAATCACAGTGAGACTTACGCTACTAGTTTCACGAAAAACGTCATCTTGAAGGCCAACTTTACACTTCTTTTTGGAGAATGTTTCATAGATGCCTGAAAGCAAAATCACACGATTCATGAAAATGAAACTAGCGTAAAGATTTGCACAAATATTATAGTGAGGGTCAAAAGCAGACATTATATCTACGTCTTGAACGGCTTAATTCAGAATGAAAGGCAGTGGCGTAGATAGAGGAAAGGGGCGAAAAGCCCCGTGTCGAGCTAAACTGCCGTTTTGTCGGAAAATTGCTGATCTTATCGGAAAATAAGTATCTTCTGTTTACGTTCAGTTCTAGCTAATTTCGTTATCTTATGTTCATAGTCTTGAAGAAACAAAAATGTTTATTAAATTTTTGATTGTTGTTATAAAAAACGCTTATTAAAGTTAGTAAGATATTTCAAACCAGGAGTAGATATCTGTTTCTACGAAGGAATAAAAAGAATTCCAACATTCCGTATTCAATATTTTACAAAATAAATTTAACTTTAAGGGATACCTTTTCCATTGAAACAAACGATTCTAGGGTTGGTCTCTTTGATTTTTCTCATCATTTCCGCGATTCCATCTTTGATTTCAATTCTAAAAAAATAACAAAGCGACTCAGTCTCCAACAGTGCAGCATACTAATATATTACTAAAGGGTCAAACCATCTTCAATGACTCCACAACTCTGTCGTCCATGTATAACTTATCAAACACATTTATCTTCCAATATTTGGCGAATTAATTGTGTCATCAATCATTATGCTGAAAGCAACTGGATTTTACTTCCAAAGAAAACCATAAACTGGCCGCCGTAAGAATCAAACTAAGATGTTAGCAATGAATAGCCCAGTCCCTCTATATTGCACATTAATGGAAATTCATAACCAATCTTTGACGCACCAATTGTATCATAACGAGACTGAAAAGTGTTTTCATTTGATCAGAGACTTTATATGATCAAGATTCACTTGTATTTGGATATAATAGATAGATACAATTTTGGATTAAATCTAGTTAGTGTGGTTTTAATTCGGCGACCATGTTTTGACAATAGAACAATGCCTGTATGTAATTATGGTTGGTGCGTACTTGCTCAGGTCACTGGCAGCTCTGGTTGTCCTTTCCACGATATTCGTCATTCCAATTTTATATTCAAGACATTTGAAGTCTTCCTGGTACGTCAGCTGCACCGGTACGAGGCCTGACTCGTATAAGCATGGCCCTAAAACGAGGCAAAATTTCAATACTCAAAAACACACGGACTAATTGAAGCTAATATCCGACATTAAACGAAAAATGAGTGCTCTAATTATCTGACAATGGTCTTGACTCAATAAATAACTACAAATGTGAGGTCTTTAGAGGTTTCTCTATATTATTTGTGACTGCGGGTCTAGTTATAATGGCAGAAGTTGTACTTGCGGTATGAACCTTCTGGAGCCATTATCATTGTTATAATGGTCATGGAGGAGATATAAATCTCCAAATTTCGAAAAACTTCACATATGTCAATCTCATGTTCCATTATTCCGTCGTTCCATGTTTTGATGATAATAATATAGATTACTTACAAAAGTGGTTATTGTGGCCGCTGTAATGGTGACCTTTGAATGCTGACATTAATCCTGGGTTTATTCCCACCTAAAAGGGGGACAATATGTTAACAAACATTTCCTTGCCGACAGTTGAATAATGCTAGCAAATATCTTTCAATTGAACAATGTACCATGTAAAAAACGACTGCATAACTTAAATATAAGTTCAATATAAAAATTGCTACGTACAAACAAGATATTCAGATCTTTGCAAAGGTGATCCGGTAGTTTCTTTTGCAAAACGTCTTCTTCTGATAGCCCATTAAATCTGTCTTTTGCTTCGCGTTTCCCTTTCTTAGGGCTGGTGTCAGGTTGTGTTTGGCTACGAACCAAAAGAAGATAATGTCACATGCAAAATTTTATACCAATACGACACGCCCTTTGTTTTGCTAACAGGGCAACGGGAAACGCTCCCTCCATAGGCGCCGACTACGTGGGGGCTTGAGGGCTCAAGCCCCCCCTGGAAATTTCAATGTGGGGGCTCAGCCCCCCCCCTGGGAATTTTGTTTGGGATCTGAAAAAGCACGTTTATTTTATTGAAGAAACACTAATCAAAGAATTGAGCTGATGACACTGCAGACCATGATGTTTTATGTGTTTTAGTGAAGTGTTTTGGTTTTTTATTACACATAATACATATGTATATTGTACGTTATTACAAGTGACAGGGAACGTTTCTACCTTTTTATTTTTCCAATTTTTTTTCTAACTTTGAGCCCCCACTGGGAAAAGTAAAAGTCGTACGGCGCCTATGGCTCCCTCAAATGAGGATGACTTTCTGATGTTGTTTCTACATGAAAAATCAATAATACTTACAAGGAAGGATTGATATTTTTAGCGATAGACCTCTTCATATTAATTCTTCCCGATTTATTCAAGCCACAGGTAGTTTTAAGGAATTCGATGTACCGCAGTGAAGCTAAAATAACTCGCGAAGGCTTAGGCCCAAATCCCAGAATGTAAAAAATTCGCAAAGTAAACTATGAAAAACAAGCCTGGCGCATTGATTTCTGCTCGCAGGCTAACAGATATCAATATTTCTTATTTATTCGTGAATGTAAATACTTGTTTTGGATCTGATTTGAGTGGACAAAACAGCTGCAATGCAAGAGAAAAATTGACAACAAGAAGGCCTTTGGTCTTGGTCTCTTCTTGGTTCTGCTACAAGATTGCGAACGAGACTGCCCTTTGGGGAACGAAATTTTCTTTTATCAAAGAGCAATAAATTAATATTTCGCTAATCTGTTAATAGAAAATAACAGATAACCATAACTCGATAGCAGACTCCGTTAGGAAAAAATATTATGCCTCTTTCTGTTTAAGCATTAATCTTCTTATGTTTCGCCTTCAAAAAATTTCGCAGTTTTGAGTGTTCAAAAGAATGAGTTTAACCAAGCGAAGGTATTGCTTTCAATCAAGATTGAAAAACAATATATCATTTTCAATGATATTTTTATAAGAATGTTGGCTTGCTTCTGGTAGTTTTTCAATATACAGTTATGCTATTGTTATTTTAAATGATATCAACACAGTGAGGGCAAATTTACAAAACAGTTTCCGCATGAAAACATCACTTTATGAACCTCTCCAAAATTTATCTTACATATAATTCTTAAAAAAACAATAATAACTTATTGGAAGACTTTAAATAAATGAAAAATGAAGATAAATATAGATAAATAAGTTTATAAATCTAAATTGATTCATTGCAAGCGTGTAGAGTGGCCGGGGCTTTATAAAGTAAACAATGCAATCCTCATTTTTATTGTTTTTTCACAGGGGTCTATTCCCAATAACATAAACCTTGCTTGTTATTGAACCGCACATCCAACTTACATTCTTCTCTATCCTGCGGCGTCTTATGTAAGCCCGAATAGGAAGAAAAGGTTCTTTATTATTCATGCTACCACATAAACACAGCACACAACTATCTCCACTTGTGTCTCTCTAAATCAGGGATCATTTGTCAGTTGCGACGTGTGCGAGATGGCTCTCTTCATGCAAGGAGTTCTACTAAGTCTGGCTGTACTATTCACTGGCAATAACTTTAATCTAGTCTTAGGGGTACCTGTACCAAATGTAGCTGATGCATCTAGGCACGAAAGTATTGCATCTGAATTGAAAAACAAAACAACAGAAAAGAAAGGAGCGGCAGTAAGTTATAATAATAATAATTATTATTATTATTTTATATATTGATCTATATATCATTTATATTATTAAGATCAATATTGATAATGCCATGCATTGTTGTTTAGAAAGCAAGTTAGTTGTTATTACGAATAGTGATGAGAAAATATATTCTGTTACTTGTCGCAATGACTCAAGCCAGCCATATTGTACCAATTGCAAAACTGTGAACGGGAATGGTTCAGTTTTTGGTCATCTATCATCGTCGTAACTTTGAAAACTAATAGCACAGTTTCGGTTTTGATATCTTCCTATCATAGAAAATATATTTAATAAAAAGCATAACTGCGTAAAATCGTTTAAGTGAATTCTAAAAACGCTGCCGCTAGTTTAAGCCGACTAGATTCGAATACTTGTCTCTGATTTGTCAAATTAAACATGTTTCGCTGTTAAATATTCTATGAACGCTTTGGTAAATATTTCCCAGGTTGTTTTTAAATATTTGAGAATTAAATACAAGGATGGGCATGCCTGGTTCTTCTGAGGTGAATTAAATTGACATATAAATCAAAATCATGGTTGCATAACCATACAGTTAGGAAATATTGACAGAACAGAAGTGGATAATTTATAATGGAGAGAGATGGTTGAAAGAGCAATGAATTGAAATTTCTTTCAAATAATAATCCCTCTACGCAGCGCGATACGAGAAATCAAATAAAACAAATAAAATGAAAAGGTCTTAACTCTCACAGAAGAGAATGAGAAAATTTTTAGAATTTTATTTACAAAAGAAAAAGATAAGAAACGCTTGACATAATCCATGATACATCAGCTAGATTCATTTGCAATTTTAATCTAATAAGTGAATCGACCAACTTGCTATTCAAACCTTCTTATCTTCACTGAGTTTTAAGTTGTATTTTACCCTCAAACCAACACAAAAGATAAGAATAGTGGCCTTAGCATGCCATCAAAGAATTTTCGTGCAGCAATGGCAGATACGTGAGGAATTTGCGAGAACAGCCAATACTTCATATTTGTTCGTTTTCGAAATCAGGCCAGCAAAACATTTAGACAAATAACAAGAAAAGGAAGGAAGGCAGCATGCAATTTGCTGTTGCTTATTACCACTTGAAAAATAATTTCACGTTACTAAGTTGCTGATATCACCTGACTCTGTTTCTGCTTTCCGCTTCGCCGCTTTAGTCTTTACCGCGCGCGCGCAATGTTGCGTACCGCGTGTCTCAAAGGAGCAATAGTGTAAAGCGGCGCGCTATGGAACACGTGTCTCTCGGTGTGCGGTTAACTTCAGAATTTTATTTTGAAGTTAAGAGGGTGATTGATGTATCTACAAACCGAATCAGCAATTAATTGTAATTATATTTTGATTTCAGAAATATTTCCTGAAATATGGATATCTGCAGGATTTTTCCGATTCTGCCAATGAAAAGGTATTTGCTGAAAGCATAAAAAAGTTCCAAAGATTTGCTGGGTTGAAGGCCACAGGTAAGAGTTGATTAACGATGATGATTATTATGATTGTGGTCATGATGATAATAATGGTGATAATAATGATGATGATGATAATGATAATACTGATGATATGTTTCCAGGAAAACTTGATAAAGCTACGAAGAAGCAATTTACAATTCCGAGGTGTGGATTACAAGATCCGATATTAAAACTGTCCGGTCGCAAGAGGAGATATCTTCTTCAGGGAAGCAAGTGGGATTTGAGCAAGCATCCTGGAGTAAGACCAATTATTCATCCTTCCAAACCACTCTGATATCCCCATGCTATTCTACTATCCCCCCATGCCATTCTGCTATCCCCCATGCTATCCTGCTATGCCCCCATGCTATTCTACTATCCCCCCATGCCATTCTGATATGCCCCCATGCTATTCTACTATCCCCCCATGCCATTCTGCTATCCCCCCATGCTATCCTGCTATGCCCCCATGCTATGATGCTATCCCCCGATGCTATTCTGATACCCTTCCATGCCATTCTGCTACCCTTCCAAACCACTCTGCTACCCTTCCATGCCATTCTGCTACCCTTCCATGCTACTATGATACATATTTCTAAATCAAATGAATATTATGTTGTAGAGAACATTGACATGGAATCTTGAGAACACAGGCCAATACTTAAAGAAAGAAGACGTCAGACGCGTTATGAGGCAAGCATTTTCAATATGGCAGAAACACGCAAACATCTTCTTCAAGGAGGAAACCAAATCCAATGTTGATATCAAAGTTAAATTTGCAAATGGTTGCCATGGAGATCCATATTGCTTTGACTTCAGAGGTGGCACATTGGCGCATGCGTTCTATCCATATCCAGGTCAAGGTAGGTTCCTTCAATCTTCATGAATGTCATACAATTAAACATTGCTTCTCCTGAATCATTATTTCTATGGCTGCTTTCATCAAATAATCATCCATCATTTTCAAGATATATCTGGAGACGTCCATTTTGATAATGATGAATATTACGTCATTGGAAAAGCAACAGGCACTGATCTATTGTGGGTTGCAGTTCACGAGCTTGGTCACAGCCTCGGTTTGGAGCACTCGAATATCAAAGGTGCCATCATGTATCCATGGTATCAAGGTTACAAAAAAGATTTCGATCTAACTCAAGACGATCAGCTTGGAATTCAAGATTTATATGGTGAGTATAACTCCATGAAAATGCCCCCCTTGTCCCAAGCCACAATGTCATTGAAAAGCAAAGCTATTTTGAGCATTATCCAGGGGGTAGTGGAAGAACCTTAACAGTGCGGTTATTTTTCTTGATATTCAGGTGCTGCAATCCAACAACCTCCGACTACTGTTAAAGTTACGACGCTGGCAGCAACAACAACGAAAAAGCCAACAACGAAAGAGCCAACCACAAAAGAGCCAACGACAAAAGAGCCAACCACAGAGAAGCCAACAACGAAAGAGCCAACCACAAAAGAGCCAACGACAAAGGAGTCAACCACAGAGAACCCAACGACAAGAGAGCCAACTACAAAAGAGCCAACCACAGAGAAGCCAACGACAAAAAAGACTGTCAAAGTCATAAAGCCAACAAAATTAACAACAGCAAAAGTACAAACACAGCCAACAACAGTGCCATTCTATTTGCGCTTCAGTTGTCCTAAATACATGGATGCTTCCTACATAAGCATTCGTTATAAATGGATGATAGTTGTATCTGGCCATTGGTTGTATCTGGCAAATAGAAATGGATTCAGACACGGTCCACTGGTGAAGAGGAATTACTTTCCAAGAATCAAGGGAACAATTGATTCTACTATGGTAAACTCTGCAACAGGAGAAACAATAATCTTCTCTGGAAAATTGTGAGTCCATTCACTTTGCTGTAATTCTTTTGAACCATTCTGCTACCCATTCATTCTAACCATTCTTTTGATGCACTTTCCATAGGGAGACCAGAATAGAATTCTGATTTCTCCAGCCTGGAAACTTCTGAGTTAGAAGTAGAACATATCGCAATGGTTTTCTTTTATTATCTTTTTTGTTATATGCAATAATAGTCCTCAATTTGTTGAAGTTTGCATTAATTGGTAGATAGATAGATATATGGTGTGCCACATGGGCCAAAAAAGCTAAACTTGTTAACACCGTCGTTGCTGTACTACTGACATCTGTCTGTTGAAAACAATATTGAATACATTGACACAATAATCTTTCGTCTTCGATCGTAGTTTCTACATCTACCGCGAATTCGTCCACAAAGCTGGCCCCTACCCGATCACTGATCTTGGCTTCAGCAAAGACATTCAAAAGATTGATGCTTCCTTGAAATGGAAAAGAAATGGCGTGTACTACATCTTCGCAAATGATAAATTCTGGCGCTTCAACCCAACCAAACCTGGCATCGAAACAAACGGCTATCCAAAGAAAATCGGCGATTATTGGAAAGGAGTTCCGAATTATTTATCAACTGCTGTTACCGATTTCGACCAAATTACAAGGTTCACGAAAGGAGAGCAGTATTATACACTGATTGATAAGTAAGTGATCAGTGATTGACTTTGATTGAATGATGTGATTGAAGATTGATTCCATTAGTGATTCATTGATTAACGTGAGACTGATTCAACCTGCAATTGAGGGCTGATCGCAATAATCAACCTCGATTCACCGTGATTGCAATGACTCACCAATGCCTTCTTTAGTGATTTCGATGATTCACGAGCGATTGAATAAGCGATTCGGTGATTATAATCAATGGGTCTTCATGAACAATCCTTTAACATGTAAATTCCCATTTCCAATATAAAACACTTTTTCTTGCAGTGCTGTCAGAGTTGAAAGTACCTACCCGGAAAGAATCGGCGTGAAGTGGATGCAGTGTGGAGTAATAACTCCCGTGCCCAAAAACAAAGTTAAAGAGTACAATGGACCATTAGTAGAAGAACCCTGATGCCCCAAGCAGGTAATTAGGTGCTGTTTCTTTACTTGGTTTGTAATCAGTAATGTATCGTCAATAGTTTTATTTACACGTAACTAGTCATGCGAACGAGGCTCTCTTCGCTTAGGATTTTAGGATCTTTGTTCCTCCTCACTTTCCAATTCAGCCAATGCACTTTACCATAGCATTGTGATATTGTATTTCTTCGTTCGTTTCAGAAGAAACAAATATCGCTGTAAGCCCTACTTGATTTATATATTTTGTGATAATGTTATTGGAATAATGGTTGACAAAACGTTTTAATGACGTCAAATTGTGAGCCATCGTGTGACTTTCTTATATCATTGAATTGCTCCGAGATGTTCGTCTCAAATTGTGAGCCTACATGTCACTGAAAACCTGCTCGTAATACGCACAATGAGCTGACTGGACTTGAATGTCGCCGTTGAGAAATTAAGAAATTGAGGACAGAAGGCAGTAAGATGAAGTAGATTGCCGGTTGAAACATCGTCAATGAATTATAAATGACAACAGAATAAGCATTGACCATACCAAGGAAAAACAACAAATAGGGCTTAGAAAGAGTTTATCAAATTACACATTGCAGATTTTCTACTAATTTCGTAATAAAAAAAGTAGAAAGTGAAAATATTAAGGTTGGGATAACTTAAAACCATAGTCTAGTACAACAGTAAATTTAAAAGTCCATTTCTGAGAAAGATTGATTAAGGATAATTGCGGCAAATGGATAGCGACACAGTGTGATAGATACATCTCGCGTATATAAATAAAACTAAAAAGATTCCTTCCTAGCAGAGTTTGGTTGCTTTACATAGTCACAATTTCTGTGGTTCAGATGCAAGGGGGGCCTTTTCTGCGTCATCTGACTTCCTGTCACTTTGCGCATGACTTTTCTTCATTTCTTGATGTTTGACAAATGTGTAAAGCATGGAACCACCGAGAACGAGGAAATTGCAGAACCACCATAAAACGGTTTTCACTTCACTAAAGTGCACGACAGCTATGATCGTTTGCGCGCATGCCTTAGCAGTGCCGCTGATGTTATGGGTCAGCGGGCTTGTGACTTTGATTTGTAAGCCAGTGATGTAACCAATGGCAATGCCAAACACGCCACTCAGGGTTATCATTAGCCAGAAATAGGAGCTTGAGATGTATTTGAAACTGCTAACAACAGATAGCTCTCCCATCATGATCATTAATGGAGGGAAAAGGAAGAGAGCGTTGAAATTATTGTACAATTGCAACCGCCAAATGTTGCCCTCGACAACTGGCATCATACGTTTTGTGTAGATCGCATTTAGACAGACGAATAATGAGCCAAGTACACCAAAAAACACACCTTTATACGAGAGGTCTCCTCCCTGTCCCTCTTCGTTGACGCCAAGCAAAAAACCAGAAATGATTATTGCACAACATAATATTGCTTTTAATGAGGTCTTTTGGCCAAGGATAAAATATGTGAATATCTAAAAGAGAGAATGAAGAAAATAGCAAAATAAGAATACAGTCGAGAGAATATTCTGGAAATCTCCAAAAGGATTGAAAATTAAAAATCAAAAATTGAAGATAAATAGACAGTAGTCTTTAATGAAAGTATACGTAGAGTAAGAAAATATATTTACTCAATTAAGCATCCTCCCTCAAATAAGCACCCCGTCAAGCGAGCCCCTCCCCAAAAGTGCCAGAATTAACAAACACCCCAAGGTCAATCAATATAGAGGTGAAAATAGATATTCAGAAGTATATGTATTGCATTTCAAAGTGGGTATTTCAAAGGAAAACAGATATACTTACAACATTGAAAATGGTGGTAAGAGCTCTTGCAACATTATAGAACGCAACACCAAGATATTTCAAGCATAAATTGTTAGATGTTATCATTCCAACAAATATGATGGATAACGGAAGAATCTAAAAAAACATAAATTAAAACATAAAACACAATAAAACATAAATTATCAAAAATTTTTCATGATTAAATCATAAAGAGAATTTGTGATAATGATTATGGCACAAAAATTATCTTTGCCTACCTCCTTAGCAACGCTAAGGTCAATTTTAAAAGCTGGAAATTTATCAATGCTTGGGAATTTATCACCAAGCAAACTCAACATGAAGATACAAATCACGGAAGTGATGCATTGATACCATGTTATAAATAATGGGGCATCAAGCTGAAAGAAAAATTAATGCTTTTACGACTTCTATGTGCAGAAAAAGAATTGGATATGGTTATTATAATCAAGGTTCCAAACTGCAAATGGTGGTGGAATCTTTTAAGAGACAATTTGTGTGCTGGAACTCACTGTGAGCCTGCAAGTTTTATTTTTTTAAATTTGGCTATTGTTGCTTCTATTGAATTGAGCGATAAGGCTCTTATTTTGGTTTTCTTATATGCATGTTTTACTGTGTCAACTGTCCTGCTATTGTTGTATAACATGGTTGAGTGTAGGTGTAAGAAGCAGTAGAGCCATACTGTGAGTGAACTTAATAAAACATTTACCTTTAAATCTTTGCTGCTAAGTAGGTATTTGTTGAGAAAGACCAAAGATATTGAAATTACCCTGTAATAAAGTGTTCACGCATTTTAGCTCGTACTATCAGAGCATTGCAAAATAACAATTCTAGTAGCAGCACATCAAGTAAATTGCCAATCAAATTAAGATACAGGTTGAGAGACGAGAAAAGCCAAAGAGAACTGAGCTGGCCAGGCCTAAATAATTCTAAAAACTCTGTTTCTAACTTCATACAAAGCCAAATTCAAAACAAAGCACAGTCAAATAAAATAAAATTTAAACTAAAATAAAAATATCTTACCAATATGCTGCAACAACGCTAGCAATCTTCAAAGACTTGACAAAAAGTGTCTCGCCCATTTTTGCCTCAATGCAATTTGTAGAAAGCAGCAGAAAGAAAGGAGGGAATGTTAAAACTGTTGTTGTTGCTGTTTGCAACGTGGAAGAAAGTTCAACGAATCAATGACAATTTTAATTTCAAAGAAGTCTTTCTTTTTTGGAGAATAAAAAATAATGATCAGCTTGTGGAGATTGTTTGTTTTCCAACGTGTACAACAATTGTTCTCAATTCTAAAATTTCCATCAGTCATTTTGCCTTTGCCTGGCAACCATTTGCGATCATGAATTTGCAAAATATTATCACAGCGAAGCAAATTAAAATAGTTTCATTTTGAGGATTAGAAGTCTTAGTAACGGAAAAATTAAAACCACTTGCTTAGTGATTATTCTTATTAATTTACCGTTTTTGCATTTCAAGATCAAATATTTTTGGCTGATTAGAGAGTGAACTATTTGCCGAGTACCTAACGTTTCAAGTATTTGTCTACAATTAGTTAGAGTGACTGGAAATATCAGAAGCGTTATGGCCGCCGCAAGACTTCAATCAGAGAAGTCAGGAGGAATCGTTGGATGGACAGCTTCTCAGAAAAGCGGCTTGCATTGCAGCAGCAGCATAGCGTGCAGTGCATATTGTACTTTGATCTTGGGCCTAATAATCAAAGGAACCTTGAGGTGACTCGCGACAGATGGATTTTATTTCACTGTATTATCCAGAAAGTGAAGAAAGTAATATTAAATTAAAGGGCTTATGCAGCCTGAAATGACATATCGAGTTTTTTACGGAGATGGAGAGAAAAAGATCTGAGTATCACTATGAACCTATTTTGAGTGTTTTCTGACGAGTATAAGTATATTTTTTCCAAGCTCAAACACAGCCAGGTCTGCGCGATATTTTCCTCACATTATGAGTCAATTCTCGTTGCTTTCAATTAAAAACAGAAATTTTAACAAATTTTGAAAAAAATAAATCTTTCAAGATTTTGATTCAGTGTGACGTCAGAATGAACCGAGCTATTGTTCTTCAACTATTGTTCTCTGAGGAAGAGCTGCCCGGCCTGTGTTGAAACAGTGTCTGGCTAAAATCTTTTCAAAATGTCGGATTGCGAAAATAGTAGTTCAAAACAAATTCCTCTGACAACGAAGGACGAAGTCTTCCTGAGGATAGCGAAGAAGACGAAGACTATCCAGTAGTCAGTTCGTATAGTCGAAACTCGCACGAAGGAGAACCTCTTGCAAGAAGACCCAGAGCTGGGAACGGCAGTGATGATAAAGAATCGGGTTGTGAAGGCCTACCTATCTCTGAAAGAGCTGGATGCCCGTTTTGAAAATAAAACTTATGTTGATAATTGGTTAGTTCATTTGTTATTTAATAAATTATTGGCAACTGTTAAACATTAATTCTATGGAATCATATGAGTTTTGTTCATTGTACTGTTTTGTCTTCAGTTGTTACGGTCCAATCCAGGTCTTTAGAAGAGTTTCGTCTTGCGAGACTTATGGAAAGAGACGAATTTAGTGTTGGCGCAGCAAATTCAAAAAACATTTGTTTTGATTTTGAGACCACTCAAGCAAACATTTTGACTCTAGTTTTCGATCTTGTTTCATCAAGTTAAAAAACTATCATTTTCCAAAACAAAAATGAATTACTATAATTGTTGTATTAGTTGCATACGCATACAGCTAGAAAACTTCTTCTTTTCACCTGATGCTTCCAACAACGAGTCAAAATGCTCCCCCCCGCCCCGTGTCCGTGCGTGATCGTGCTCGTGGTCCCCCCTGGCACAGCGTGCCCAGCATCTAGCATGGTACGTCATGTTGTTTGCTATTTCAACAAGTTTACATTTTGTCCAATGAAAAACTTGCAAAGTGATATCATACTTGGTAGCCTCACTTCAAATCAAAAGTGAACGTTTGAATCTGAGGCACATACCTTATATGGGCAAGTAAAAGTCTACACTGACACAGACACAGACACAGACACAGACACAGACACAGACACAACATTTTTCCCCACTCACCAACATCTACTCGCTTGCGCATGCGCGTCGCGAGTCAAAAATGGCGAGTAGATTGAGTCCTCGTAAATCTGCAGAATTCATTGCTGGTCGGAGTAAAAATGTTTTTGTAAACATGGCAAAAATGCAAGATGCATCTGAAAAAATATGCAAGTCGATGAACGAGTGTTGTTATTCAAAGCAATCGTGGAAAGAACACGAATTGCATCCAAAAGAAATGGATGAAAAAACTTTGGATTGGATTTTTGTTATCGATTGCTTGAATTTCTCATTTTGGCAACCAAGAACGGAGCCTGCATTTAAAGTGAATTATAAAGATAAAGACTATACTGACTATGAAGCATTGTGTGCAACAATAAATAGAGCATTAGATGTAAGTTATTGTCACTTTTCTTTCATCCTATCCTATTGGACGTGACGTGGTGCTTGTGGACCCATGTAATATTTGACCTTCATATTTTACAGGAGGGTATTCAGTTAACAACACCAAGCTATTACAAAGATATAACATTGGAACAAATTAAGCATATTTTCAGATCATCATCATCTTCGGAATTGCCGTTGCTTTCCAAGCGAGTTGAGCATCTTCAGGAAGCAGGGAAAATTCTGTATGAAAAATATGGAAACTCTGTGAGTAATTTGATAAAGAAATGCAACAACAGTGCCCAGGAATTGATCCAGAAAATTGTCAATGAATTTCCATCATTTCGGGATGAATCAACATATGAAGGCCAAGCTGTTTCTTTTTACAAAAGAGCACAGATTTTCGTAGCTGATGTATGGGCTTGTTTTGAAGGTGAAAATTATGGCAGATTTGATGATATTAAAACATTAACAATGTTTGCTGATTACAGGGTTCCTCAGGCCCTTCTCTTCTTAGGAATTCTTGAATATTCAGAAGACCTGAGTGAGAAGATCAAGAAGGAAATAGAGATAGAAGCTTTTTCAAAAGAAGAAATGGAAATAAGAGGCTGTTCAATACATGCTGTTGAATGTCTAAGATCAAGTATTGAAAGAAATATTGAAAGTGGCCAAGATGGTGTCAAGATAAATGAACTTAATTCAGTTATTATTGACTTTTATCTTTGGGATTTTGCAACATTTAATGCTGACAAGGTTCAAGAATATCCCGAGCATAGAACAAGAGGACATTTTTATTAGATTAAATAATAAATAGATGTTATTCGATTATTTTGATATAAATAACGCACGACCAGGAAGAAAAGTTTCTCATTGTTTGTAATTCTAAGAATTTGTAAAGACGAGGCTGTGAATCTAAATGAGGCATTCAAAATGGCTGTTACAGAATCTGTGCACAGCAAATATCTTGCGGAAAATATCAAGAAAACCCACGCCGTATTGAGAAGCAATGTCCGAAATGGTTTGTACTCGTGCACTATATATTAATAGACATAAATTCGTTGATAAATTGTAGCTTTCAGAGCGGGAAATTTCCAGATTATACTTATTCACAAACTATGGTATATTCACGTGCACGTGCTGCATGGGGGCCTATATAAATCACACGTGTTCAAAAAATCAAATATAAAAGATTGCGAATTCGACCGTTGATTTTATCGTGTAAATATTTCTCTAACAGCTGGTGAGAGTAATTTTGAAGAGGTTTGGAAAAGTCACAAATCTAACCAGGAGAATTTGCAAAACTATGCGGACGCTATGGAGGAGCTATCAAAGCTTTGGACAGGATCACATCCTGTAACTGGAAACCGGATAGAATGGTGCAGGAATATATGCAACGAATATTTCAAAAACGGAGGAATAGAAAACGTTTTGCGGAAAGACAGTAAGAGATTATATTACCAAAAACTTCGAGATGGAGAAAATACAGATTCAAAAACCTTTGAAGAATTTTACGAAGAACAAAATCAACGACAAACTTGCTTCTTTCCACAAAATAAATGGTTTATATAATCAATACTCTTGCATTGAAACTGCTTTTGTCTGATTATAGATTTCAAAATTAATTCGTTTCAATCACGTGCGATTGTTTATTTTTCTCTTTTAGGGAAACAAAGAGGCAAAAGGAAATGAAAATTAAGTTACTTGATGTTGGAAGTTGCTTCAATCCTTTCTGTGAATTTCGTGACATTTTTGACGTTCTTGCAATTGATCTCTGCCCCGCAAAATATTCAGTAAGTAATTATAATTTGGCAAGAAGAGCAGCGAAAAGGAGATAGTTTACCCCCCGTGAAAAATAATCGACTTCTTGGTTTACTCTAAGATTATAGTGAACTTTTCAGGGGGGTTAAAAACGCTAGAGATTACAAGGAAACCCCATAATCGGTGTCAATGTTCCTTTTGGTAATAATATGAACATTTCAAACATTTTTGAAACATCTGGGTGATGAAATTTTGTCATTTTATTATCCTGAAATGGTTTTCGCGACATTCTACACGTGTTTCTGTTCGCCGGCATTGAAAAAGAATTATCGAATGTGGTCAAGAAAATAACATACTAGTAATTGGATCTGTTCTTTAATTCTGCATACCATATTATTAGTCACAGATTTTTGCCTTTGCTCTTTTTCATATAATTCAGCGTATTCATTCGGAAATATTTGTTTAACTATCTTTATCAGCAAAAAATTGTTAACAATAGCGGCTTGTCACATTGAACCGAGACTGCGCTGCGAGATCATAACGAGGCTTTCCTTTTTCCAGGGAACATACCAAGGAGATTTCTTGGAAATTAGAGTGAAAGAAAAACAAATCAAGTTGGTGAGTTTTATATCAGAGCAATGTTGTGGCAATGGTGAAGTTTGCATGTGCAATAATTCCAAACTGGACGATTTTGAAAAGGACGTCGGGGATAGATTGGAATTATGTCTTGAAAAACCAGTAAATGAATTACCAGGAGAGCATTTTGACGTTGTTGTGTTCTCATTGTTATTAACGTACTTGCCCATGCCAAGACTGCGATGGGAATGTTGCATGAAGGCAAATAAGTTGCTCGCAACGCAAGGGCTGTTGTTTATAATAGAACCAGATTCAGCGCACCAGCAACGCAATTCCCGACAGATCAGAGCGTGGAAGGAGGCACTGGAGAGCATCGGGTTCATGCGTTATAAATACGAGAAATTAGAACATTTGCATTGCATGGCATTCAGAAAGACTGCTCAAGTTTCACAGCCTCCTAATCATGCTGATATGATGTATATACCACAGGATAAGCAAGATGAGACCGAGGCTGGTGAGAGTTTCTTTGAAGAAAGGGATGAAGTGGCGAATGAAGAAGTTTCAGAGCTGTTCGCGGAGCTACCAGAATTTTGAATCGTTGGTTGTTGGGAAATCTCGGTGAAATGGCAGCCTTGGTGTGTCGTAACCTAATCACACTAGCCCGCGGAAACTGGGTTGGGTGAACAAGATTGAAAAGAACACGAGACAGTTGAAAATTTCATTTTAATCATCAAGACGACTGACTGGACTATAAGCCAACAAGCCTTAATAAAAATTAATATTGGTATAATGAAAAGTAATAGAATTTATCCAGACTGTCACTTAACTGTGTATTATATATTGTTGTAGACTAAGAAATATATAATATAATTATTACTAATGACATAGTAAAATATATAAAGTGAAAAACAAATCATTTACGGGGGAAATAATAACGAATTATAACTTAATACTACGAATTGACTACGGTTTTCAATAATCTACATAGATTAAAATATACGAAATGTCAAAGCAAAAGAGAATTTCATATTTCATTCACCAATTCACGTCCTCTCACTTTATCCAATCAAATTCGTCACCTTCTCTCACTTTATCCAATCAAATTGGCCACATCAGATGTTGTAATGGCAAGCTACTCTGTGATGAAATTGGTTGGCAACCAGTTGCTAATGGCGTGGAACAGCAATCCAATGAAAATTGGTGAACGGCGAATATGAATTCTCAAATACAACTATATTTCCAGCCGATTAATGTTATTAATATCTATGAGACATGATTACCCCCGTCTTATAATACGAGTCCTATTCAATTTACTACGTCAATAGATAGTCAATAGGGTCAATATTCATGAATGATTTTACTATTCATAAGAAAGTTAAAATATGCCTTTTCATCGATGTTGTGTTTTCATCAATTGATTGAACTTTATTCCAATCATTCGTCTTTTATCTCCATATTATAATACGATTATTGATTTACTGCAGAGTATTATGAAATTGTGCAGCATCCAGTTGGCCTTTTCTTGCTTTGGCTGCTTTGATCAAGAATCAATTCAGTATCTTCACCTTGTTTGTTGTTCGATGCTGCGTTCTCACCACCTTCCTTTTTAGGGCTTTCTTCAATTTTATCACCCAATAATTTTGAATCCTCTTTTTTAGGGCTTTCTTCGATCTTATCACCCAATAACTTTGAATCTTCCTTTTTAGGGCTTTCTTCAATTTTATCACCCAATAACTTTGAATCCTCCTTTGTATCTCCTTCTTCAACTCTCACTGCTTCATTTTCTACCACCGCTTTTTCCTTCTCTTCCACTTTCGCTGGTGCTTCGATACTCTGTGAAGTGTCAACAACATCTTCCACCTTTGAATCTTCTTCTTTTGTCATGGTAACTTCTTCCTTGACCACTTCTACCTTGCTTGATGACTCGCTCACAACAACTGTTGTTACCCACTCAGATTCAACCACTGTTGTTTCAACTGTTGTTGTTGTTGTTTGTTCTTCTTGTTTTTCTTCACGAGTCGTCGTTACTTCTTTGCTTATTAACACCTCGGGTTCTTTTTCCACTGACGATGATTCTATTTTTGTTACATATTCCACATGAACTACTTTCTTTTCCTCATCTGCTACAGGAACCGCTCCTTCTTTAATCGCTCCTGCTTCCTCTTCTTTAGCAGCGGCCTCTACTTCCTTGACGACCACTTCCTCCTTTGAAGATGCCTCTTCTTCCTTTATCGAAACCTCTACCTTGGTGACCTCTTCTACCTTGGTGACCTCTTCTACCTTTACGGGAGCTTCCTCTTCCTTAACGGGGGCTTCTTCCTCCTTTGCAGAAGCCTCTTCTTTCTTTACTAAAGCCCCCTCTACTTTGGCGACCTCTTCTACTTTTACGGAAGGTTCTTCTTCTTTAGCAGCGGCCTCTACTTCCTTAACAACCTCTTCTTCCTTTATTGAAACCTCCTCTACTTTGGCAACCTCTTCTGTCTTTATGGGAGCCTCCTCTTCCTCAACAGGGGCCACTTCTTCCTTGACGACCTCTTCTTCCTTTGCAGAAGCCTCTTCTATCTTAACTGGGGTCTCTTCTTCCCTTTCTGGGGCATCTTCGTCTATTGCTGGGGGTTCTTGTTGCACATGTTCTTCTGATTGAATTGTTGTTGTTGTTATTATTAATGTTGTCTGCTGAGATGAAGAGTCTGCTGTCTCTAGAGCAGATGCCTCTTCTCTTGGTGGAAATAAAGCTTCTTCTGGCTCTGGTGCAGATGGTGCTTCCTCTGGCTCTGGTGCAGACGGTGCCTCCTCTGGCTTTGGTGCAGATGGTGCTTCCTCTGGCTCTGGTGCAGATGGTGCCTCCTCTGGCTCTGGTACAGATGGCGCCTCTTCTGGTTTTGTTGCAGATGGTGCCTCATCTGGCTCTGGTGCAGATGGTGCTTCCTCTGGCTCTGGTGCAGACGGTGCTTCCTCTGTCTCTGGTGCAGACGGTGCCTCCTCTGGCTCTGGTGCAGATGGTGCCTCTTCTGGCTCTGGTGCAGATGGTGCTTCCTCTGGCTCTGGTGCAGACGGTGCCTCCTCTGGCTTTGGTGCAGATGGTGCTTCCTCTGGCTCTGGTGCAGATGGTGCCTCCTCTGGCTCTGGTACAGATGGCGCCTCTTCTGGTTTTGTTGCAGATGGTGCCTCATCTGGCTCTGGTGCAGATGGTGCTTCCTCTGGCTCTGGTGCAGATGGTGCTTCCTCTGTCTCTGGTGCAGACGGTGCCTCCTCTGGCTCTGGTGCAGATGGTGCCTCTTCTGGCTCTGGTACAGATGGTGCCTCCTCTGGCTCTGATACAGATGGCGCCTCTTCTGGTTCTGTTGCAGATGGTGTCTCATCTGGCTCTGGTGCAGATGGTGCCTCCTCTGGTTCTGGTGCAGATGGTGTTTCCTCCGGCTGTGGTGCAGACGGTGCCTCCTCTGGCTCTGGTGCAGATGGTGCCTCTTCTGGCTCTGGTGCAGATGGTGCCTCCTCTGGCTCTGGCACAGATGGCGCCTCTTCTGGTTCTGTTGCAGATGGTGCCTCCTCTGGTTCTGGTGCAGATGGTGCCTCCTCTGGCTCTGGTGCAGAGGGTGCTTCCTCTGGCTCTGGTGCAGATGGTGCTTCCTCTGGCTCTGGTGCAGACAGTGCCTCCTCTGGCTCTGGTGCAAATGGTGCCTCTTCTGGCCCTGGTGCAGATGGTGCCTCCTCTGGCTCTGGTACAGATGGCGCCTCTTCTGGTTCTGGTGCAGATGGTGCTTCCTCTGGCTCTGGTGCAGATGGTGCCTCCTCTGGCTCTGGTACAGATGGTGCCTCCTCTGGTTCTGGTGCAGATGGTGCCTCCTCTGGCTCTGGTACAGATGGTGCCTCTTCTGGTTCTGCTGCAGATGGTGCCTCATCTGGGTCTGGTGCAGATGGTGCTTCCTCTGGCTCTGGTGCAGATTTTGGCTGTTCTGGTACCAGATCAATCTTAACTGCAACAGTTTCTTCCTTTGTGGAACCATCATCATTTTCTGTGGGTGCATCTTCTTCGGTTATGGCATTATCTTCTTTTTTTGCATTTTCCTTTTCGATTTGCAAATTAGAAATTCCACTCATGCCTTGTACTCTAATTTCATCGTTAACATCATCATCTTTTCCGCCCTCATTATTGTCATGTGAACATTCGACTTTCTCAAGTGTAATTACTTCATGCGTGATAACAGTTCCGCCATCAATTTCTTTCTCTACTATTTCAGTTGAAATATTCTCCTTAATTATCACTGTTTCTTCACTGGTAACAATCGTTTCTGTGATAACAATATTTTTGCCATCTTTCTCCTCAGTCACTGTTATATTTTCTTCGATATTTCGGGCGTTTGGAGCATCAACTTCAACATCGTTAATTTCGCCGGCTACACACGCAATTCCATTCTCAACTTCAGCCATCTTAAAACACTCTGAATCTTCGCCTGCAACTGCACAAACTTCCAACTGTGTATCTTGACTGAATTTCTGCTCCTTATCGTCCTGAATTTCCAATTTTGTTGATGAATCAAGTAACTGTGACTCAGAAACTTCGCGGTTTGCAGATATCGGGTGTAGCTCTTCTGTGTCTGGGATTAAACTACTTAGAACATCTTCTGATTGGTGGAAATGGTCGTGGTTTGGGGTTTCCCTTGCAGAATAAAACACTGTAATACAATCTTGCTCAGTGACTTCTTTATCGTCTTTGTTTCCATCAACTGTTTCGCCAATTTCTTCAGACCTATTTACCAATACACAACAATCTCTCTTTTCGCTGGTAATTTCGACTTTGGAATATTGGGCTTGGGTGCCGTGTGCAAATTTAGCTTCGCGTTCTTCTCTGTTATTCTCCAAATCCGATTTAACAATCTTTCCTGCTATCTCTTTGTTAATCAAATCTTTTGTCTCCTCTTTCTCATTCTCTTCGGGTTCGTCTTTTGCCATTGATGGATCATCAATTCTTTGTTCTGAGCTATTTTCTCCAACCAAGCTTTTCTTCAATTCAACATTTACCATGTTGTAAGCAGCTGTCATAGCATGAGACCCCTCCCTAGTTATGAGTTGCTCAAGACCACAATTGTTAACCACTTCTTTCAAACTCAGTTTTTCATCTCTGTTCTCGCACACAGAAGACTCTACACAACCATTTGCATTTTCATTTCCAATTCTCCCATCTTCAATATTATTCATAACCACATCTTTTATAATATCTTCTTTTTTTTCCACGTTGTGGTCTTCATTTTCGCATTTCTGGGAAATATTATTCTCATTTTGGATTGCAGTATCTTCAATGCCTTGCGTAGCAGAAGCCATCATTTTCCAAGCTGAGCGCTTCAAAATACTCCACGCCTTTAATGCTTTTAGCAATCAATCTCTTCGAATATATAATTTGAGAACTTGTTAGTAGCTTGAAGCGTGGTAAATAGCAGTAAAAACAGGTCAAATATCAAACTCTTCACGCAATGGCTTCTTCTCGTGATATTTCTGAACTTCAAAAACACAAAGATAATGTTTCCCAAATCAAATTCTCCTGTGTATCATGCACAGAGTTTAGCGTATAAAGCTGGCAAAAAATCAGACAACGAACGTCCTAAGTAACCACAACCTCTTGTGACCATCTGCACCTCATTAATACTCAGGAAAAAACAGGCATTATAAAAACACACTTGATTGTCTTTCCATACAATTAATTTAGCCAAGAACAAACTGTAACGCCTTCCTTTGCAGTCATTAATACCTCGAATGCCAAAAACTCCAAATAATGTGAAAATAATGACAATTGAACTCTAGCTCAAACTGACGTGCTAAACTATTTGCAAATTTTTCAGCACAGACACGAGATGGCAATGAAAATAAATAATTTATTTATATAACCACGCTGCCCTTTGTATTAATTGGCTTATTTCTAAGATGACAGACACCTCGATGTCTAGGTCAGGTGTTCTTAAGTTAATCAGGATTGCTTTTCGTACAATGCCATATCAATCCGTCAGAATAGCCACATCAATAGATTGAGTATGAAGATCGCTGAATTGTAAAGGGTGATTTGTGCATGATGAGTAAAAGGTGGAAGGTCTATTTTCGTTTAAAATAAAAACTAGAGATAACTACATCACACGTCATCAATCTTCTGCCTTAATCATTTTATCAAGAAAAACAAAATCAAAACAATAAATAATAAAACACTGTTCGCACAAGAAAGTGGACATTTTTAAACAAAAAACAAGAGTTAACTTGCGTATTACCTTTTCAATTCAGGAAACATTTCTCGGGCTCATTATAACATAAATATGCGCATTCAATTAGATAAAATCAAGGATATATAACGATGATAATTACACGAGTTGTTAGTAGAGACCTACTATAGCCACGATTTGATTTCCTTGACCGGAATATTCTGTTTAATTATTATAGTGACTGTCGGATACAAACTCGATGACAACAACATTAAAACATTTATTGATATGGTTTCAAATGAGTTTCACATGAACATTCCTAAAGCTAATTCCGCCGCGCGGCAGCATATTACAACTTTTAAGTAAATAAAACTTTGCGAGTTTGTTCCAATGATCTTTTATTGAATAATAAAATACCGTAATGCTTCGATTAAACGCCTCCCTCTTTTAAACGCCTCCCTCGAATAAAGGCTCCCTGGAATAGACGCCCCCTTATAGAGGGGCGTGTATTCGAAACACACAGAACCGAAGCTGGTCCTCCTTTTAACATCATCGAGGAAGACGATGTTGATGATGACTTTGAACTAGGTATTTAGATGTTTTTTTATGATACTTCTGGAATCAGACTTTTAGTTGTCACTCAGAGTTTCAAGCTAAGGGCGATCATCATTAATTAATAAACGCCTCCCTCTTTTAAATGCCTCCCTCAAATAGACGCCCCCCTTAAATATCAAACTCTTTTGTGTCAACAGACTACTAACCTTGAAAATAATTTAGCTATACAACTCGAACCGGTCTATAAATGATAAAAGACCCTAATCCGTAGAATTCAGGACTCAGCTATTTGTAAGTCACATTTCACTCAATTTCAAATTATAAATTTCTGAAGCCATACTTCCATGGATGGGGCATAGTCTGGTACACTTGTACCAGGTATTTGACTCCTAGCTTTCAAACAATCTTAGAGGGCTGTAGTTTGTCTCAAAATGATCAGAAGACCCTAATTAGTAGGATTCAAATACTTGTGAGTCACATTTCAGTCAATTTCAGATTTTGAATTATTGACACAACATTTTCATGAATGGTGAATGGCATAAAAATCTTGTTGTGATATTCTATACATTAAAGTTAAATTGATCAGAGGTGACTTTGAATATTTTGAAAACTAAATATATTTTATTGTTGTCAGTTCAGTCATAAACATCAATGCTAAGTAAATAATTAATAGAAAATGAAACTCACAGTAATTACTATTGCTGGAATTTTGACATAGTGACAGCTTGGACAAGTCCTTGAAGCAACGGAGATTCAATATCTAAAAATAATTAGAAAGAAAAAATAAATATCGAAAGACTCCTAAAATGAACATGAAGGAGACGATGATAATGAGGATGGCAAAAATGAGAGAAAAGAAAATGATATGAAATTTCTCACATGAATCACAAGCATAACACCATACGCTGATGTCTGCATAACTGATTGTGATTGGATGTGCAGTAATTTCGTTATGTTTCAACATGTGTTCATTAACATATCTGCTACAAAGCACGGAAGAACAAGTGAGACACAACCAATTCTCTTCTTTGTTTCCACACTCGGCACATTTCTCATTAACATCAACCCCAATTTTCTGATCACCAGACACAACAGCCTAGAACAAGACAATTACATCCTTGGTATTATCATTATAGGTCCAAGTTTGTCTCACAAAACACCTCGTTGTCTCTTCGCCATTGAGTTGAATTGGCGTGGGCTCATAAGCCAGAAATCATCCTCTCCGTTCGCAAATATTAAAATATACATTTAATAAAGGATAATTTTCTCACAGCTACGTGTTGGCAGTCTTTCTTTGGGCAAACGTAAAAGCCTTTGCTTTTGTTTTCATTAGTTGAGCTTGAGCTAGCTTCAGCCATGATTCGTTTCGTTGAAAGAAAACAAATTGTTGCATCAGTGTTGCCCTGTACCTTCCACCTTTGAAGCAGGGTCAACCCGCGAAGAATGACGCAAAAAGTTTAACATGAAAACAATATCAACATTGAAAATTTGTTCAACTGGGCTGGTGTTTGAAGGATCTGTTGAAAGATAAATTAATGCCTTGTTAACTGGAATGCTTCAGGAAATTGTGTTGTCACCTTGTAAATGGATATACATCTTTGAAATGAATTGTTCACGGTAAATGGAAACTTTTGAGTTTGGCCTAACAATGTCGTACGAAAAAAAGAAAGTTTTGGTCAGGAAGAAGAGTTTGAAATTTGCCTGTTCGGTATCGAAAAGTTTGCCATCGTCCCCAGATGTTGAGAAAAAGGTTGTTCATTTTGCAGATACAGAGGGGAAAACTCTTGCAGACATAAAAACATATGTTCCAAGTTATGATGACCTCGATGCTTTAAGAATGGTTTTCCTCAAAAATGATGGCCCATTTCCTCCTTCACCAGATGGCAACCAAAACTTACCTGGAGACAAGGTTGACGGAGCCTACTACTCAAGGAGTCAATTTTTAAAATTAAAAGGATCCTCCACCAAACTTTCTAAAAAATCAACCACTCCTTTCCCACGTCCCGAGACACACAATGTCTTGTCAAAATGCTTTCAACTTGACATGACAGATATTGAAGAGAAATTGAAAAGACTTAAGATTGTATTAGAAGATGTTATTATTGTTGGAAGGACAGTTCAAGGTCGCATTATTGTGGAAAATATTGCTTACGACAAAGAAGTTTCTGTTAGATATACATTTGACGATTGGAAAACTATGGAAGATTGTCCAGCTCATTATATTCCTTTATCAAATGAAATTGATACTGATAGATTTATGTTTTCATTAAACATTCCAAAGTCTTGCAAAAAGTTAATATTTGCATTACAATATTGTGTTAATGGTAAAGAATATTGGGACAACAATTCTGAAAATAATTATAAAATTATTGATTGTAGCAAATGATGTTAAAACATTTCCATACATTTCCAATGTTTAGTTTGCAAAAATAGTTGTTTTACTATTTCATTTTTTAATTACATTTATGCATTTTTTTATTCATACTTCATACTTCCAGATAAATCTTTTATCCAACAATATTTAAAAGAAAACCGTCATGCAAATCTTAGGCTGAAACTATTATTTTCTATAATTGTTAGTTATGAATATCTAGTTATATATGATGTAATGCTAAAATGGAGTGTTTTATATTTACGTTTGTCATGCAAATCCAAGATATGGGGCATTGCATAAATGCCTAATTGATATGAAATGTGTGCAAGTCTGCATTATACAACGAAAGCGCCTCTGTATGGCAGTCATAACGCCGTCAATGTGAAGAGATTTTTAGGGAACTAAATGTGCAACTAAAAACATGGAGCTATTAAGAAACTTTTAGAAATACGATTTGGACAAATGCATCCAAAAATAAAGAATTTTATGAAATGCCTTCAGGGTGGTTCTTTATCAAAGAAGCAGTATGTATAATGTAAAAAAATTGTCTGCTTGGATGAGAGCTTCGTGTCAAAACGGACCGGTATACATACATACATAGATTTATTTGATAACGCAGGTCTGGCTAAGGTAACTCAAATTGTTATAGTTCAATGGAGGGGATATTGCTTAATTCCTTTTATATACAGGATGGTTCGCTGGATAATTACAATTTTTTTGGATTCCATTTTCTCTGCATTATAAATGCGCGAATGACTTGAAAAAATTGTTCGCGAAAACTGTGTCCAGCATCAATTGGAATAATCTATATGATGCATACGTATGTATAATTGTCAAAGGGGTGAAATGTTTGAGTTTCCGTATGCAAAAGTTAGAGCTAATTTTCCTGACGACTATGTAGCGTTGTCCACAAAGATAATCATCATTGAAAACAGGACGCTGTTGTAAGCGAAGTTGTTTACTACACAATGAAAAGAAATGATAAGGAAACTTGCTTGATGCCTGAAAATTAATGTCTATTTACAGTAATTCCGTGTTCAGATAGTAGGTCTGCATTCCCCTGATCTTCACCATTCTGTCTTGTCTGTGTTTACTGGCTATCTGTCTTTGGAGTCATTCACTACACTTCAAAAACACATGTCTCAATGGCTGTAAGACATACTTAAAACATACTTGGAGATAATTCATTTTTTGACACAGCAGAGGGTCAAACGGACAGGATAAATCTAAAAAACAATCAATTGGACCAATCAGTGGAGGGGCATAAATCAAATTTGCACTGAAAAGCTTATAAAAGCAAATTGAATTCAATCAAGGCATTATTCACTGATCAACTACAACGCTAAATGTTGTAAGAATTCATCATTTGGAAATTAAAGAATCATATCTTTGCAACTAGAAAGATCAAAGCAAATATGAGAATTGCTTTTGTCCTGGTTCTCACAGTGATATTGATGACGAGAATTCAAGCAATCGCCATCTTTGGTCAGACTCAACACCAAAAAGGTTCAGACAAAACCTCTGTCAAATTGGTATGTTCATTTTGTAGTTTTATTCCATTTATAGTAATGCATATCTTCTCCGTAAACCAAACTGCGCGCCGACAATTAATTTCTGTTGTGCCTTTTTAAATAGTAGTGTGTTTATTAAAGCATTTATAACATATGAAATTGGCGTGGATTTTTATGGAGAATTCAACGAAATTTTACAAACACAATTTCTCTGTCAATTTTCTCTATTCATGAAAGTTTTATGAAGTATTTAATGCAATGTAGAAAAGCTTTTGGAACAATTACGTGCGCCTTTGGATATCTAAAGTTCAATTGACAATACACTCCTCAACTTCCATGTGTCATTTGACTGAAACTTCAGTTAAAATCTCAAGAAAATACAAGATCTTTAATAATCAACTTGATTGCAGCTTTCGGTTTTATAAATAAAAACGTTAATGGTTGGTTGTATTTCCTTAAAATTTTTCGTAAAACCCGATGCTTATCATATTGCCTTACGCAATTACATCTATTCAAATTTAAGCCGTGTTGAAATAGGGGTAGCCGCGTGGAGGGAGTAGTCAAAAGTGAAATGGTTCTAAAAGCATTGTTTCTTAAATGCTCTTATAGTATCTAAAAGACTCCAAATCAACATCACCTTTCTGAAATTGTTAAATAAAGGCTTGAAATTTGAACGGAAAAATTGCCACGTAAACTATCATAAATTGACTTAAATGATCTTGGAACTGCTTCGTAAATAGAGTGACAGGATAAGAACGGTCTCTATGATAAGTGGGTACATAACTACAAAATTTTTTATCGTATCACGGCAACCAATCGAATAATGGCTCAAATAATGGCTGAATAATGAGACAACTTTTGGTTTCGATAATCTGACAATTTTCAATTAGAAACTCGTGGAACCTTGGAAACCTGCACCATTAATTTTGGAAAAACTTTGGAAATATAAATAGATACTAAAAGGATTAACGATATTGTTGAACTCCCATTTGGGGCACTTGCATGTCGCTATTGTCCCACCCCTTTTTTATATATAACACTTTATTGAATTTGTTGGTCTACTGTTTGAAAAACAAAGATATGAAAAGGCTATTTCTGCTTAGGAAGACATTAGGATACAAAGAACATCAATCACTCTGACCTATTTTTACGATTTTAATCATAATAAAACTTAAAAATGTATTTCGACTCATGAGGAAGTCTGGGCCGATGGGATGAGTCAAAAATTGACGTTTTTATTGCTTGAACATTTCCTAAACAATTGTTGGTAAACAAAATGTAATAAAAGTCGACAATGAGGGAATAAAAATTTGACATAACGCTGTCCTTTTCAGTTAAAAACAAAAACAAAATAAAATTAATGGCCATCAAAAATTTTGTTCAGGAAAACAGTCATCAAGCCAACGACAAAATTGAATTTTGATTGATTAGACGTAATTATTTTGTAAACCATTCATTATCATCATGTCATCAGTAATATCATTATCATCATCATCAGTAGTGAATCAACATTGAAATTAAATAGCAACCAAATGTACAATAATAGGGGACACCTGAAAATTGCATTGGATAATGCTATGCTTCTGCACACTTTGTTCCCTGCGAACAGAATCCGCCCCCCCCCAAACTTCCCCCAAACAATGTTGTCTTGTGCACCAGTCCTTTCTCATCGTCGGACCAAAAGAATTTCGGCGATATTGAAAATAGCCGCCCCTAAAGACAACATTGTTTTGGGGGAGGGGGATGAAGTATGCGTGTAAAACTTGCTAAAATCCTGGGTATCCAAGGACTTTTGTCCCCTATTGTATCATATCGTATTTTTATTCTTACAGAGACAATTGATAAGGAAATTGTGTCAGAAACACCCAGTTCAATGCAGCTTAGCATCAATGGGTAAATTGAGGCAGAAAGTTAAACGAAGCAGAATAGAAGCCATCTTGAAAATCGACAAGAAGATACTTGAGCAATACAGAAAGAAGCTGGCTTTTCTTCAGTAAAACGGGTCAAAAAAAGCAATTGTTATACAAAATAATTAATTATAAATCCCGAACAAATTCTGGTGTTTGGAAGCAATTAACTATGGACCCTACGCCCAAGAATGACTATATGAATTTTAAACATATTCTTATCTATATAATTTGACAAAACACGTGTATTTGCGATGGGGATTAGGGACACATGCAGCTCACCATTACAGTGGAGCTGAATTTCAAATTTAAACTCCGCTGGGTGCGTTTATGAGCAGGATTTGTTGAAGCTCTTCACTGATTCCCATCGCAAAGCACTAAAGAGATTCTAAGCTTTTAACTATTATATATGTTGTAAACAACAGATGTATTAATATAAGGTAGCAATCTACCAATTTATGTTTATAATAACGATGTAGCTATGTCTCAATTGTTGATGTGAACGATTCAATGTGAGAAGCAAGCTGATAAAATTTTAGATTTATTTAATGTATAATTATCATTACTTTATCCACACATCATGTAAAGTATAAATTTGTATAGTCAAAAACTAAACGTTAATTTATGACAAATTGTTATCTTATTGTTAATAGATTGAGTTGGGTAATATGTTTAAATAAGCCTTATGTAGGCTTGGTATTAGTATAAACAAAGATATCCAATGAAGAAGACTTGTTAAATTAATCATTGAAGTATCTACTTGTTTTGTATTTGCTACTTTCACGTTCAATCTCTGTCATTCCAATGTCCAAATAACAAAGTTCCAATGTCCCGTGACTCATACAAGTACAGTAACTACTTTGTCGCTCATAATGTAACTAAAGTAATGTAGCTTGCATTATTTTCAAAATTTGAACCGCACCGTCCTTTAAGATTCACTTTAAACAAGATTTCAAAAACCAAAACTTTATAACTAACAAATTAAAACAAAACAACTTCCATAAAAAAAGTAAATGAAATTAAAGTCTGTTCTGTCCATCTCTTTCTTCGTTCGTTCTCAACGTTATCTCCTCCCTTTTCAAGTCCCGGATGTACGCTCCTTCGCATTGGCTGAAACGTTCGCAACAGTAACTTCATTACTCGTTGCTTAGAATCCTTTATACTTATTACATCTAACGATTTATAACTGGGCTTACTTTCCCACGACTAAATGTCACTATGGTTGCAAATTGTTGCAATCGCTATGTTGCAACGCCAGCCTCTCTAATTACTTGTTCAATACCTCTCTAATTGCATGTTCATTGCCTCCAAAACAGTTACTTTACAAAACAATCAACAACTTTGCATCCATCTTCACATTTTGAAAATCAGATCAAGCTATTATAACCTTGTTGTTGTTATTGTTATTATTATTGACACTAAGCACATCATTAGCTTTAAAAATGCAAATAATATTGTAATTAGGGTCTTGAAGAATGATGATTGTTATTATTGTCATCGTGTCACTCAGGTTGTAGTGTGCAACCTAAGTGACACGACACATACAACTTCAGCTCAAGATAATAGCTTCTTTTTGATGGTTCACAATGCATCTTTTAACCCCTAAGCAACAGTTTTGCTGTGGCAACAATGTAAACAACTCAATCAAGGAAACTAGTACATTCAAATTGGAGGCATTTTGGAAGTAAATTAATTCTATCCACCTTGACGCTAGACTGGCAACAAAGATATACAGGAAACGACTGACTTCCAACTCTTAGATTTACAATTCAAGAATGCAAGATTTAGTGGATATGAACCATTCCAAAAATGTCAATAATTCTGTTGCATTTAACAGAAACAAAGTTGCTAAGTGTCCGCATCCACATGTTTACATCGCTTGAAAACTACAACATTTTCTGCATTTCAAAGTCTTCAATTCGCATGAATGATATTGCAAGCGCTGCCTTCAACTAACAATACATTGCATTCATGCTTCTATTTCATTCATCTGTAACATTCATCATGCTAATATCACTGATTATCGTACTGCTTTCAATAGCAAAATTTCAAAAGGTTGCAGCCCATGCAAGCAGAATACCCAGACAATAGTCGTCTGGTGAAATTGCTTGTTGCTGCATACTCATTACAATATCATTTGCCATTTAATAAGTAGCATTTAATAAGTAGCTACACTTTACAAAATCTAATCTAATCTACATTATCTAAAGGCCAACGCGTCTATTGCAACTCTTATACGTAAAGAGGGGAGAAATTGGACTCATTACTTTGAACCCCTGTGTCTCACGCGCTCAATCTGTGGCGAATAGCGAATTATTATCAATTTAAAGGGCAAAGACAAGATACTTTATGTAACGAATCTGGGGAGTATCTTGTGGAAATTTCTGCCCAAACCGGAGCGTTTAGTAAAACAGTTACCATTATGATTATTAACTGTTCGGGTAGCTTCTTAAATTCATCAATAATAATACAAATAGAATATTAACTAAAAGATTGAGAATTTGATTGTTAAAATTTGTTGGAATTAAATTTGAATGTCATCAAGGATTAATGGTTGATAAGGATTCTTCTCTCTGTCGGCTTGAATATTTGTCTTCGTCAGTTCTTTGTATTTCTCAGTGTCTGTCACAATCACTGGCTCAACGTAACCCCCTTCATTGCTATCCACTTCCACTTCACGATAATAGGGCTCTGCATTGTTCGATTGCGTATTTTCCGGGGGGTTAGCTATAATTACATCGGCAGGTGATGCATACTTTATATCGTCTTCTTCAAGCGTAAAATAAACAGGGGACTGAGGGGAAAGCTCTGATGATGGTGCTCCGTTATTTTTGCCTCTTTGTTCCTTTATTATCGAGTTAATTTTGTCAGAATCGACGTAACTGTACGGCGGTGATGATGGTACGTTTGTCGTCGTTGTTGTTGTTGTTGTTATAATACCCTGTCCATTACCAATGGGATTGGCTTCTACGCATGCATACGCGGGGCTTTCAATATCAAACTTGTTTATCTGCTCGTACTGATCTGGTTCGGCTGCAGAAAATGGAGTCACAGATCAGGAATTGTCGGTAGTATGGAAAAGAAATTTCTTGATATATTTTCATTTTATATAAATACATTTTACAAATACAAATACGAGAACCGAAAAAACGGAATCGCAGAATTATTGCTCTCGCAACGATGTAGAATTATGTTCTACTTTGCAAAGAGTACAGGGAATTCTATGGCCATTGCACTGTCTAACATCGATGTTTACCATTGCGAGGCAATTTGCAGTAAAACTAAGCAAAAATAGATGTTTCAAAACAGAACACCGTTATGTGAGTAACCATCTGCTTCAAAAACGTTTTTGTATTTTCGCACAGTTTGAAATGCATAGCAGTAATAGAGTTAGCGGTGAGCACGTTATGGGAAAACTCCAATTGTGTTCAGAATTAAGAAGATTACACAGGAACAAAAAAGTCTTTGACAACAGTGAAACAAATAGAAGTTTTTATAAATTGCTACAACCTACCTTGCTCTCCAGGTGCTACTTCCTTCAGTTGTAAAGTATCTCTACAAAATTGCTTTTTCTTTCTCTCTCTATGAAACAAATTAAAATACTTTGTTATTACGTCATGAATAAGCAACAAGTGAAAAGAATAAGTCATTCAAACATATAGGAGTGACTCTCAAAAGTACTCATAAATAGATTTACATGAAGTAGCTATGCACCTTGTTCTTCTCTTCCACAAAAACACAAGAAAAATCAGAGCCAATATAGCACATAGAGCAACAACAACACCAATTATAATGGCTGTCGGATTCTTGCTTTCTGAACCCCTTGGAAATATTACAGGTGTAACAGTGGTATTCTGAAAAAAATATCAATTTTATTAGCTTGTTTATAATTGCAACAGTTTATTTTTTATAAAAAGATTTTTTCACATCAGTACTGAAAATTTCTTTTACAATTCATCATTCATCATTATCAATACCATCATCCAATAATGATGGTATCAATACCATCATTATCATCATTCATCATTAGCAATACAATTCCTAATTTCAATACTAAAACTTTCTAAGGGTTTTTCAAAAACAACTAGAAAGCTTCATGTTACCAAACATTCACGACAGTGCCATGTTATGGCAGAAATAATATTTTTTAAATTATATTGATATATAATATATTATTGTCAAAACATCATGTAATTCATGCATGTGCTGCAATTTCTCCTTGAAATTAAAAATTTGTTCAACTCTTCAAGGTTTTAAAAATCTAGCACTAAACTGAACTCTGCTAACGCCTTGAGGGGTACCTAATGATATTCTATAAAGCACATTTTTGCAAAAACACTTGTGTACAGGATAAGCTTACAGATGTTATTGGTAATGGTGTTTTTGTTTTATCATTTAGTGTTGTGTATGTGGTGCTGATGTAAACAGGACGAGGTGTTGTGTCTGTGGAAGAAAATGGTACACGAGTTAGAAAATCATTGAACAAAGTTAAAGAATGGAATGGACGACTAAATGTGGTGAAGTGAGTAGTGTACACTGGATTGAATGTGGTGTAAAGGGCTGTTAAATTGTCATGTTTGCCTAAAATGTTTACCAACTTAATTCTCAAATTGTCTTAAAGCGAAAGTCATTCAATATATGGATAATAAAGTTAACCACGCCCGCCCTGTCTGTGTTGTTACCTTTACTTTTTGATGTGCATTCTTCAATCTGTTCATCGTAAATTTTATCATTAGCGTCGCATTGACAGCAACTGCAAGATTGATCCACGCAATGTCCGGCTCGGTTTATGCAATATTTTGCTTTCCGCCATCGATGACGATTTAAAAACATCGAACTTAATGTGCAGTTTATTGAGGGGGCCATGATGTTTATGACTGAAGAACTTTGTCGCTGTTGATTTCGAGTAAGCACCAAACTTATACAATGACGTCAAAGAAATTCCATCAATATCGTTTCATCACCACATATTTTTGAGGCTCATCAGGCAGCGAAATATCAGAGGTGGTGACGAAACAATTCGAAGTTCCAACAGTGATTGAATGTCTTCAAAAAGTAATGATCACAAAAGAAATAAAACTCGCACAGGATCAGCTGAAAGATGATTTAGAAAACAAAATGTCACATCTTCAATTCTTCATTCAATATCGTAAATTATTTTTTCCATTTATACTATTCGTACAATTACAGTGAAGTCTATGAAAATCAAAAATCAAAGCAACAGATAAGCAATCCAGCTTTCTTAACACTAACACATTTTAGCAGCCCTTCATGAAATTTACTCTGAAAGAATTTAGTAACATTCAGGTGTTAATAGGAATGTAGACCAAATAAGTGATTTCCTAAACGAGGGGTTGAGCATTAGAAAAAGCTAAAAGATAATCAAGCTTAACTAAAGTGCCCTGACAATGATGATGATAACAAAGTAGAAGCCAAAAATATCTAACCACCGGTGAATGCAAAAATATGTGAAATAAAAAACCCTGATAGGACAAGACATGAAAAATGATGATATATATTTGTTGATGGAAACTACTGTTTATTAATAGGGTTGATAATTAAACAAATTAGCAAACAAAAAAATGTCCATAAATATTGAATTTAGCAGGCACAATCTCCACTTGATCGCGGTTTGTTATCATTTGATAACTTAATCTGGTCTGGAAAGTCATTGTAGAGCTCAACTTCTGTTTCCTGAGCCAGTGCCTTTCTTGCGATGGTTTGAAATGCTTGTTCAACATTAATGCCTTCCTTTGCACTGGTTTCAAAATAAGGAATTTCATTTTTACTGTGACACCACTGTTGAGCACGCTTTGCTGATACCTTCACACAGAAACAAATAAAACTTGAAACATTATAATTTGGCACAAAATCCAATCAATTGGACATCCACACCAAGAGACTTGCTTAAGTTAAACACTAGTTAAAGTCAGATCAATTCCTCATCCCCTTGATGAGGGCTCAACTTAACAAGATTCAACTTTACATCAAAATTCACAACATTGATGAATGAGGACAGAAAAATACTTACAGCTCTATTTTCTAAGTCAACCTTGTTTCCAAGAACAACAAAAGGAAAGTTTTCGGGATCACGAGGGCTTGCTTGAATAAGAAACTCATCTCTCCAACTGTCTAATGTCTTGAACGTGTTCGGTGCTGTAACATCAAATACCAGTACACAGCAGTCTGCACCTCTATAAAATGCAACTCCCAAACTTTGAAATCTCTCTTGTCCAGCAGTATCCCAAATCTATCAAAAACAAAAACAAATATATAAATTGTCACTCTTGCATTCAAATAAACAAACAGAGGTTTTTATGAAATGTCTTGAACAAGAAGATTACTAGAAGAAGAATGAGAAGATGGGTGAAAAGGCTATACCTGCATTGTAACAAGGCGATCATCAACCATAACTTCTTTTGTGAGGAAATCTGCACCAATTGTTGCTTTGTATTGGTTGCTAAATTTCTTGTTCACATATTGGTTCATTAATGAAGTTTTTCCAACTCTGAAACAACAGAATTATTGACACAAGTCAAGTTTCTAAATTTCCAAAAAAGCATTAGTTAGGTAACATGGCAAATGAACTCACCCACTGTCCCCAAGGATAATGACTTTGAGAAGAACCTTCTTTCTTGACGACATACTGGTTGTGTTCAGTCAGCAAAAATAATACGAAGCTAAAAACGAAGGGAGAAACGAGTATAAGCTAGTTTTGTTGGTGCTTGCATGAAATTTCATAAAAAACTGGTTCGCATTGTATCCACGAGTAAAGAGGCAAACTTCCTATTATTTCGCAATTAATTTAATTCCACTTGGATTGGAGCAAACGCGTTTAGCAGACATCAATTTGGTGCAAGTCGCTAACATTTAGCTATAACAATATTTTGAATAGATAATAACATAAAAAGATGGTTGGAATATGATATCACAAAACTCTTTCTGGAGGACGAAACTTGATATAATTAGGCCCATCCCACCTCAAATGAAACTTTCTATAGCAGGCTTCGCAAAGGCCTACACTCCTTTCGTCTTCACTTACCAACCGAGTTTTCTCGAGAAACATCTTAAATATTCAGACAAAGCTACACTCTATAGTTGAAGTATATAATCGACATAAGGTTGGAAGAAATTTGAATTATCTGTACTTACTGTGGGAAGAATATATTGTAAAAGAATTGAAGTAATTACAGAATTTCCACCTCGCTCCGTTTTTGCTTCAGTTCGATGGTCACGAGAAAACTTGACGCATAAAACTCCCAGAATGCACCGGAGTGTATCGGTTTCTGGGCGTTGAGAATTTGCGTACGTCATTTCATACATTTAGTTCCCCCCGATCCTTGTTCTTAATTTCATATTACATCCAATGATTATATCCTACATTTTTAATCCACCGCGCAGGAGCACATATGACATGATGATACTTAAGGTGAGGGCTTAGGCTTAGGGTTAGGGCTAAGGTTGGGGCTGGAAGCCTTAAAGGTGGGTGTAACTGCGCAGTGTTTTATTTGGTTTACTGCGCAGGAGCATATATGATGTGTTGATACTTGGAGTGAGGCTTAGGGTTAGGGTTAGGGTTAGGGTTAGAGCTGAAAGCCCTAAAGGTGGGTGTAACTGCGCAAAGCAATATTTGGTTTACTGCGCAGGAGCACATATGATCTATTGATACTTGGAGTGAGGCTTAGGGTCAGGATTAGGGTTGGGCTTAGGCTTAGGGTTAAGGCTGGAAGCCCTAAAGGTGGGTGTAACTGCGCAGTACCTTAGTTAGTCTATTGCGCAGGAGCACGTTTAGTGGTTGATACTTGGGGCTATGGTGACGTAACATATCTTCATTTGCATATATTATATTCCATGCTTGCAAAGTTTTCAAAATGGAGTCTCGTTCAGCCTCAACTGCAAAGCAGCGAGCTATTAAAGCACCAACTAAATCGTCATTTACCAAGTCAAAAGATTTCATCGTTAGCCTGTATCAAGACCCAGCTAAATGGTAAGTTTCTGATTGCATTTGGAAAAGGTCCAAAGCGTAAGGCCTGGCAGCAAACTTATTTTAGTTTTGGCTAAAATTAAACGACAGATACATTTTATTTTATATCTGCACAGGAAAATTATCAAGCACACAAGTATATTTCTTTTGGCTGTGTATGCAACACGAGAGCTGTCAGATGTTGATTTGCTTGGACCCCCACCTGGGACAGTTTGAAGATGATGAAATCAACTCAACTATTAGGTTTCAAAACGAAGATGAACCTGTGAATAAAAGAATTTGCCATGGAGTAGAAAGAACTACATTGACTGTTAAAAAGAATTGTAAAATTATAGAATGTTTGTTTATTGCATTATGAATAAAGTATGTCTTGTTATCAAACTTGAAGTTGACAAGAATAATAGCATTTCGAAATAAAGCATTCACCTCAGTAAATAAAGCATTCTCACAACGACTGAATTTCTATCAGAGTTTACTGACCACCATATCACATACAAGATAAACTAACAGGAAAACAAAGTGATTATATATAAATTATAAAAGACAATGAAAACAAAATCAAAGGAACCTTGAGGTGATTCGCAACAGATGGCTTTTATTTCAAGATGGCGATATCCAGAAAGTGAAGAAAATAATATCAAATTAAAGTCAAACTTTGCAAGCCTGAAAGTTGAGCTTGAGCAAAACTGAATAACTAATTTTATTGAATTATCACATTTGGACATAAAATATGAAACGTTTGGCATTGCAGCGCAAAAGCAAATAAAACTGATGTTTTATTTTAATTTAAAGCAGTTTTGAATTTTTTGATAGGCCAAAGATTTTTAGAATTTTTTTGTTTTTTCTTCACACAAATCAAATTTTATTGATGCAGTGAACAATATATTGAAAACAAATCCAGCTCATGAAATGGTAGAGCCGAACAATGATTGTGAGGAAAAAGCATGTTAAAAGCCTGAGCAGGCTCCTATCAGCACTATAATGCCAAATGTGATGAACTCTTCCTTCAGCTCAAATTTTAAGATCAGTATCTGCAAGGCACTGAACTTATCTGTTGTCAGCCAGGTGAGACAGAATATACAGAAGGTGTTTTTAGACCAACTATAGAATTAATAGGTATCTTAACAAATGTGATAGGAAGTAAATGCAAATATACACTGTAGAACAGTCAGGTTTTTAACAGCATTATGTTCTTGTTATGTCTTCATTGACTACATAATATTACAGACCGTTTGACTTAGATCAAAAGTATAACTACAACATAAAGAACTATTCTATAACCATATTGATATAGGTAAATATCAAAATTATTGAGTACTTAAAGCAGGTTCAAACAAGACCTGGGTAAAACTTGATAAAAGCTTCTTTGGATCTCCACACTTGACGTGTTTACAAAAGTCCTGGTTCTTCTTCTCCATTATGTTTTTATCAAGTTTGCTAAGTGTGAAGCCTTCGCATTTTTTGCCCACACTTTCGCTGCCTTTTACTGTGGTTTGGTTGCCAGTTTCATACGCAAAATAAACTTTGCCATCTAACGATAAAATAAAAAGCTTTACTGACAAATCTCAGTTTCTTTTTTCAACGAGTTGTATTATATATAGGCCTAACCTAGCTAGTTGAATTTAATTTTGTACAAAACAACATGAAAACTTACGAATGAAAAATCTTTGGGAATTCCCTCTTTTTGTTGATTTCTCGCCAACCTTCGCATTCACTCCTTGCCCTAATTTTTTCGCATTTTAAGCAACAAAAAGCACGACTCTGTGTACAGTAAATTTTTTATGCAGTTTTATTAACCCAATGTATTAACCCCAGTACGTCATCCATTGAGAACACCATTACATTATGTGGTAGATGAAAAATGCAATACATCAGTTTGAGGTCCAAAGTCTGCATAATAATTTGTGGAAAACCTCGTTTTGCGACAGAATAAATTTGCATAATAAATGTTCTCTTGAAAGAAAGGCGGGAAATGGATTTTCCGGGAAGTATCAAAGGCCTCTTTCAATTCATAATCAATGCCTAAAACATTGATTATTTGAATAAAACAATTATGTCCACAATGTATCATAATTTCAACACAGCAACAGAAGCTCCATTGCAGTTGCAAAGCTCGCTAGGATCAAGCTCAGGAAACGTAATGTCAGGTAGGGTACTGTACTGCAGTGTAAATAAGTAATTTTTTATTTTATTTATATTTATTCAACTTTACGGTGAAAAAACTTATTTTAGTATGTAGGCATAGAAGTAGTGGAGCGGCATGGAGGACCCTGTCCCATAAAAACAGAAGAGACATAAAACATAATCATAACAAATTCTATTAATGAACATTGGAATAGAGCAAATTTAACATCCATAATGAATTGGTCTGGAAAATAAATCTTTTGATTTGTTCATACAACCCTTGTTTTCTTTTTGAGAATCGCCACCCGGTTGTTGCATTTGTATCTATCATATCATTCATAGCATAGAAATAAATGCTATTGACAGCTTCTAAGACCTGTTTTATATGCTCGATACGACTACAAGGTCGATATTCGTAATATTTATTGAGTATCAGCAAATTAAACTTCAGTTGTTATAATTTATTTTAGGCCATGCATGGCATAGAAATCAGCAGATAAAGAACTGTTGCTGAGAATGGCAAACTGGATAGCAACACAATTGCTATTATAAAGACTGTCTGCATTTGTGGAGCCGGAGCGGGACATTAAGGACAGGATCAACAACTTGGCGTGAAAACATCCAGACAAAGTTAAAATAAAGCAAATTTTAGTTCAAAAATGGGATAAAAATCATATTTTATTGTATTGTGTTGATTTTGTTTTCATTTTACTTTATATATTTTTACAAAATGGATTTCTTTTTGAATTTTTCAATTGTTTTCATATCATCATTTGATAGATTGGCCTAAATCCTAAAAAAGTCTGCTGCTCTGTTCTTTCTTGCTAGATTTTTTTGTCATTCTTGCTTCAGATCAATATAAAAATAGATTATTTTGTTCACCACCGCGATACGTTGTTATTTGTATGAGGGGAAATCAGAAAACTAAGAAACAATTCTGGCCTACGAAAAAAGTCAAGAGATTTTTAAGTAGACTTACAAATTTACAAAATGTAGACATTTGCAATATTTGGCAAACATTCCAATACCATAGACAGGTTTCCACATGACATACTTATTTAGAAACTGGTAAAAACTTTTGAATTTACTTTTCGAATCACGCTAGAAGCTTTAAATTTAAACTTTAGGTCAGCCCATTCAGACATGATGGCCGTGCTTTGAATATTTTCACAACTTCTATTCTAAACATCGTCAACGAGATGGCAAAGTATCAACATGGCTTTGACCGGAACAAGAGGGGTTAGCAACACTCTTTCCTATTCTATCTCCATGATATTAAGAGACACTGCGCTTTCTATTTCACAATGCACATTGACTGCGCTGGAGCTTATACTTTGGACCTTGTACCTCAAACTGATGTATTGCATTTTTCATCTACCACATTATGTACGTTCCTGCGCACTGCCCAGGAACATGTTAATGCGCATGTCTGCCCACCTTTAGAGATTGAAACGTCACGTGTTCACACCTTCTATAGACTAGAACTTACGACACTATATATAAGTGTGATTGGACAGCCTAGTGGTTAGGTCGTCGGCGTGCCAAGCCGAAGGTCGTGGGTTCGAGTCCCACCCAGTCACCGGCCCCGTCAATATGTTGTATTGGCACTACAGTATGTTGGACGGGCTGGTTGAGAGACCAGCCTTTGGGCAAACAAAACCTCAATGGATTTCAGCGGCTCCGCCATGTTCTCGAGAGTTAGACTTCATCTAATATGTACTCGCAAGAGCTCATGGTAGTGCAACACCTCAGAGTCTAGGGTGATGCTAAGGGTAGTTATCCATGCGTATACACAAGGGGTGTGAGCGCAACAAATTTTTATTTATTTTTATTTTTTTATTTTTATTTTTTTATTTTTATTTTTTATTTTTTATTTTTTTATTTTTTATTTTTTTATTTTTTTATTTTTTATTTTTTTATTTTTTTATTTTTTATTTTTTTATTTTTTTATTTTTTTATTTTTTATTTTTTTATTTTTTTATTTTTTTATTTTTTTATTTTTTTATTTTTTTATTTTTTTATTTTTTTATTTTTTTATTTTTTTATTTTTTTATTTTTTATATTCCCGTCCAACATTTTAGTATTTGAAAGCTATTTAGTTTATTTGAGTTGCATTGGAATAAAAATAAAAATTTAAATTTAACACTATATTTTTATTTATATTTTATTTATTTCAATTTTTCTCAGTTCCAGTCTTAATTTCCTTTTTTTTATTCGTTTAAATTTTCTTTCAGACGAGCCTGTGCGAATGAAGCAACTATTCCGCTATGCTAAATGAACTTGCATCTCTTTTGTAATGAGAAATAATTGCATATTAATTTTGCACCCCATTACGTGTCCCGCGAAAATCCACTTTACCAAAATTTCATTGCCCCTCTTTACTACCCATTACTTCGCGTGTCCGACAAAGAATGATCTTACCAAAACTCAATCAATTTTCATTAGAACCGATTGCTTAACGTGTCCGCCGGCGTAGGATAGTTCAGGAAATAATTAGTGTTTTTATTGTAGATATGGTTATTAAAGGAGGTAGTGATTATGAAATAATTTGAAGAAACTGTGGAATTATTGAACTTATTGCATTTCTTTGCGCATGCCTACAATAGTGGACCAAATAGTGGACCAAGTGTCCCAATGGTCTTGTCCCTCATTTTATCTCCATGGTAGATTTTTACGTCAACGCTAGATGCCTCGTTTTCATGCAGAGTGCTACACGTGCTTTGCTTTGGCCTGCTGGACTAAAGCAATCAAAGGAACCTTGAGGTGACTCGCAAAAGATGGCTTTTATTTCACTGTATTATCCACAAAGTGAAGAAAGTAATATGAAATTAAAGTCAAACTTGCGAGCCTAAAAGTTGAGCTTGAGCAAAACTGAATACCCTGGATTTAATTTTCAGGATTGAAGGCAGCAAATTAAAAAAACATTTGTTTTGAGACCACTCAAGACCACATTTTGACTTCAATTTTCGATCTTGTTTCATCAAGGTTAAAAAACTTTCATTTTCCAAAACAAAAATTAAATACTAATTGTTGTATTAGTTGCATAACCGACGTTGCATACAGCTAGAAAACTTTCTTCTTTTCACCTGATGCTTCCAACAACGAGTCAAAAATGCTCCCGGTCTCCGGTCTCCGTGCGTGATCGTGCTGGTGGTCCCGCCCTGCCACAGCGTACCCAGCGTCTAGTATGGCACGTCATGTTGTTTGTTGTTTTAACAAGTTTACATTTTATCCAATGAAAAATTTGCAAAGTGATATCATACCTTGTAGCCTCATTTCAGATCAAAAGTGAACGTTTGAATCTGAGGCACATACCTTATATGGGAAAGTAAACAGAAACACAGAACACAACATTTTTCCCCACTCACCAACATCTACTCGGTTGCGCATGCGCGTCGAGAGTCAAAAATAAAACATGTTTAAAATATGTCGGAAAGTAGACATATGCAGGAAAAATATGATTGGTATAATTCAATAATGCCTAAACCAATAAAATGACAATTTTGGTTCCCACTAATTCCTAACATTTCACTACATATTTTTCCTTAAAAAATTATTCAAAATTAGCACTGAAATTATGACAATTTGAGTTCCCTGTGGTCCCTAAGATCCAGCAAGGAGGTAAACATATAAATAATGGGAATATATATATATAATGAAGATATAAACATATAAATAATGAAAGTTATTGAAGTTGCAAAACAGCAATGGGAAAAATTTGGAAATATTATAAAACATTTATGTACATTGAAGATGAGACATTTCATTCAGGCATCCAAACCGAGAGTTAAAAGCAATTGATTGATCAAGGAAAGTTTAGTTTCAAAATATTGCTCACCATTACCATGGTGATCATAATTATCCATGCCAGGAAGGGCGTATTTCAAAATGTGATATCGTATATCATCTATGATTGGAATCGAGTCTGTCTCTTGGCGTCCTTGTATCCCTGTGGCGTCATCTCTGACAAGCTCCGCGAATTCTGATTGGCAGATGACCTTAGATGGAGAATGAAAAACCAATCAGAGAAGCTCACCATAACGAGGCTCGCTTATTCTAGATATCGGCGATCAACAATGGTGAGTAAAAGGTCTGGGACACCACCCACCCCCTTCCCCCTCCCACGGACACTGTTGTCTCTTGTGTCGCACATTTTCAAGGGACATTTGTCCACATCCACTATTGTACAATACAGTCACATCGACATAGTTCGAACTCGTGTAATTCGAACTCTATCTAATTCGAACGAAATTCTCCGCCCCTTCAAGGATCACCAAAGAACCAAACCAATTCTTATCAAACAAACGTCTATAATTCGAACTTTTTGTAATTCGAATATTTTCACGCCTCCCCAGGGTGTTCGAATTAGACAGAGTTGACCGTATATTAAATTTGAGGAACAATAATCTGAAATCAAGCAACTATTCCTCACCTCAGACAGCCTGTCGGCCATAAATTCGCAGCATTGAGCTTCTAATCGATGAAGCTTGTATAGTCTTGCAATCTTGCAAACTTGAACTACATTGTGGCAATTGATATCATGGGCAAGAATCACAGAGCACTGTTGCCTTAGACCAGCCAATAAAAACATATCAGAAAAGTAAAGAACTTCCAATAGGTTGTCACTGGAAAGCTAAAAAAGGCAACAATTCGATAACAAAATGCTTTCGTTCTCAGATGCAAGAATTGAAGCATAGACAAATGCAAGACATGAGATGAATGCAAGTATGCCCAACCTGGCATCTGTCTGTATATATGTAATAAAGAACTGAAACGAAGGCTTCGGCTGAAATATCGTTCAATGTCACTTCAAACATGTCCGTATTCTTATCTTCTTGAGACATTGAAAAATTGCGCAAAGCACTGAAGTATTCACTCCTGCCACACATAAACACCTTGAAAATAAAAATACAAGAATAATAATTGAATTCCCTTCAAAGAAAATCAGTCTTTTTATAACAGAAGAGTACCATTTTCAGTATCATCATCAATACCTTCTACTAAGTGTTCTACGATTGGATGGAAGGATTACCTGGTGACAAAACAATTTGTGTCCTCCAACATTAATGCACATATCCGCATAAGGAGGAAAATTTTGCAAATCAAAAACGCAATCATCTTCTTTATCATCATCCTCATCCAATTCAATTCCGAATATGTCCGGAAGAGCAGATGAAATTTGCTATGAATAAAGAACAAATAAACAGGAAAAATATTCAACAATTTCAAAGCAGAATTCCGAATAGCGAGCCTTGACGGAAAATGAAATATAGAAATTGTTAAACCTACAACTTTATAGGCGATTGCAGAAGGAATACAACATTCTGCTACACTTGTGAAATCCCAATTCAATTGTGAACACTCTGTACCCTGCCCAATTGTCAACAGAGACACACGATCTTTCATGTAACCAGGCTTTGAGTCAGCTGGAAGAAGACATTGTAGAATTGAATATGACGTAAGCAGTCGATGAGCCTCCTCCCTAGCAGCCACAATAACACTCGCAGCTTACAACATTCTCCGTGAAAGGTTCTCCGCACAAGCTTTGTATATAAAAAGCTTACCATATCGATGAAAATTTCGCAATGCAGTCTCAACTTCACTTATCAATCCACTCATTTTGCATTGCTTGCATATGACAATGAAGCTGTCGGTGAAGGCGAGGCTCATATCAACACGACCTACAAAAGAGGCTCAATAACAGGTTGCGTTGCTGATACGATGTGCACTAAATCATAGTCTACATATGGAATGGAGTCAAGACGTGCTCTGTCAATAATTTAAAAGATCAGCATGCAGGTTCAACTGCCTTCCTCATTTATGGGACATACCAAGCTTCATTTATGGGACATTGCCCAATACCAAGATGTAACACTTGCGCTAGTCGTTCATGGACAATTAACTTTTGAAATATTTATCCCACATATCTGGAAATTGTCTCAATATGATCAAAAGATCCTAATCAGAAGAATTAGACTCCTTCTGACTCAAATTTCCATTACATTTTTATACTTATTTCCATTACATTTTTATACACCATCGCTCACCTGTGTACAAGTATTGAATGAAGTAATGAAATGCAGTGACATCAACCTGAAATAATAAAAGGAAAATAAAATGTCACTACAGTGACGAATGTGGCGATTGAAAGGAGTATTTCTAATCTCCGGGCTTTCGAGCCTTCATTGTGAGTTAGCTATTAAATATATGCTACAGAATTTATACAAAATTGGAGCAACATAATCAGCAGAAAAGCAGATATGAGCGGTGAACATTTTTTGAACTTTCGTGTCCCTAGTGGCCCTTATTATTATTAAATAAAATTATTAAATAAAATTTAATAATTTTTGCGATAGGTGAAGCCTTACTCTGTGTGTGCGTTGAAACTGAAGCAGAAAAAATATTTATGCGGCTTTCTTGTTTAAATATACGAAGGATATAAAAGTGTGCATATACACAATGTTGCTTGATTTTATCCAATCAAATGTGTTTGTACGATGGCAGGAACATATGCGAGCAAAGGAAGTATACTATTTAATGCATGTGTTGTGTTGCATTTTGTTGCTTTTTTTATACGAGAGAGGCTTGTAAGAAATTCTCCATGCTTTCTTGCAAAAATTTGTGCTGTTTTGTTCATAACATATGATCATATGAGCTCGAAGGCTCGAAATGCAGGCTCGAAGGCTCGGGGGCTCGGGGCTCGAGAGCTCTACATTGAAGAATACTCGAATAAAAAGGATCGAAAATAGAAAGAATGAATAATTAATGACGTGTGAGTTTTTTTTCAGCAAATTCCACTGAATCTATTAATAGCTGTTGCTTTATTTATTGACAAAAGCGTTTTTTTGTACTTTGGACTTTGTTGTTTTAAATGCATTCTTTGGAAGTTTTGCCATTATGTCTAACTTCTACTTTCTAATTTCTGCGTGTGATTTTGTGTTCATTAAGGAATTATGTTTTATATATAGAAGGTGTTGGTAGTGTTACGATTGATATGGAGACAGATATAAAAATCTTCTTTCAACTCAGGGAGCAAATCTTAACAAAGGAATATTATTATTGGGTTTATTTAATTGCCCGAGGGAGGCATTAGAATTAATGATGGGTTAGAACTTTCTAGAAAACTTGAATATCTTGATGTTTAAGATAAAATATCCAAAACTTACTCTGTGGTGCTTAATGGTGATGACTCTACGATCCTTCCATTTGGTTTGAAACATTTTGGCCATGTAAGGACAACGAGCAGTGACAATAACTTTGTGGGCTTGGATCATTTTACCATGGACATCAAATATTATATCATGAAACATCGGCTGTTGAAATGAACTGAAGTAAACAACAATAAACAAAAGTAAACATCACAAAATATGAAACCAAGGCACGCGTTGATCCACTCATCCATCCCTATCAACATCAAAAACTTAATTGAAAGAGTTGAGCAACCTTCTCAGGAACTCATGGAAGTACTCTCTGCGCATGCATTGAGCAGTGATAGCTTTGTATTGCTTTAAAGTTTGCTTAATTTGTTGTGTTAAGGCTGCATACAAGCAACGTTCTCCATCAAATGTGTTTGCTTTACATCTTGCACCTTGAAATAGAAGTGACAAATATGCAGGTGGACAGATATATACAAGTGTGAGCAGTTGATGGTAGCTGATGATAAATGCTGTTGCAGTAATTCGCTTTAAAGATTATTATACCATTTTTAAGCATGAACTCCACCATGTCTTCATGGCCACAAAGACATGCATAATACCTGAGGAAATAAAGAGAAAAGAAATAAAAATATATAAAGAGACATAAGTAGTTATATCTAACTTATATCTATACATATATACATATGTATCTACAACTATAATATCATCTTTCTCAAATACGAATTTTACACGTATATCTCTTTTTGTGCCACTCCCCCTTCCTTGGTTTACGTTGTAGGTATCTTGTTTCTCCATATTATATCAATTGCACAAATGATTTTTATTATTTACTTACAAAGGAGTGCTGTCCCACTCATCTCGAATGTTAAAGTCAATAATTTGTTCTTCGCAAAGGTTTCTAAATGAAAAAATACATCCTTACTTCTCTCTCATCATTTGCAACAATACTATGAAAAAAGCTGTCCTGAATGTGAAATTTTTGTCTCTGAGACTAAGCCGCATAATATTATGAAAAATTATCAATCATACCTTAACTTTTCAAGGTCTCCAAGTTTTGCTGCTTGGAAAATATCACGAATTATCATTTTATCATACTCCATCATTAAAATGTCGAGAGATTTTCCATTTGCAAAATATTGTTTGTTTACATTTCATTGTGTGTGGTCAGTGGTCTGCTGCTGTGACATTCTTCAAGGCTGCGAAGGAGGACTTGAAGGTGGCCCATTGTTTTTAGCCTAGTTGGTAAGGCGTCGTCCTGGCAGGCCGAAGGTCGCGGGCTCGAACCCCACACAAGCCACATGTGCCTGGTCAAAATATTGGGGTCAATGTAATTCCGTATTCAAATGAAAATTCTACCAATTTGAAGATAACTCGCAAAGTTCATATTTACCCGTGCAGTAACTATTATAATATAAGTAAAAATTATCCCAATTTTGACAATAAATAAGCGTTCAAGTTTAAAAAGCATACCAATTTTTACACAATAATACAAGATAAATAGCATAATGAATAGCAAGCTAAAATGATAGAAAGGACAGTACGAATTTTTCCGATTCAAATTTTCAAATTTTTCATTCGTCTAATGGCTGTTGTTGCATTAAATGCTTGCTGAAATGAAAACAGATTAAAGTCAAACAAGTTTTAGACCAACGAAGGATGACCCATGGTTATTATGAAATTTATTGTTTTGCAGGTTACCTTCCATTTTCGTTTAATGAAATTTTTTCTGATTTGCTCGCCAAACGAAACATGGATGTCAATATCCAGTGCTTGCTCACCGCATACCCTGAAACGAAATCAATCTTTGATCTGTTATACTATCAATAATTATTAATAATTTCGATCAATAAGGATCAATAATTTTGAAGCCAAACGTAAAAGATATCTGAAAATATAGATCTTAATCTAACCATGGATCTTTCAAAGCCTCCTCTCCAGTTAATCTTCTATCAGGCTCCTTGTCCATTAATTTTTTGATGAAGTTCTGAGCTATAATTGAATTGATAAATATGATTGTCACTAATTACAATTTTCAAAACACTTGTTTGAAAGCTCACACTCGTACAATACAATAATGATCTTTTTTCCTTAATTAGCAAAATGAAGATTAGAAACGCAAAGTTATTCTTTCGTCTTGGTTAACCAAATGTTGTTATTGGCTCGCATAGTTTTAAGCCTACAATTCCACAACATTTTAGAAAGAAGAAGTTATTGGTGTATAATCTTCAAAGAATCTTGCAATAAAACATACCACCATTGGAAATGTCATCCCTAAAAGTGAATAATTTATTTAAGATAATATATAGCCAGGCTAATTAATCTGCATGTTTCTTTCCCTGAAAATAATCACTTCTATCGAGATATTGTACACTGCATTGAATATTACCATACCAATATGGCGATTCGAATTCATAATCACATCGCAAGATTTGTTGATAAAGAAGAAAGTCTTGTTCATCGTAAAATGGTGGATATCCACACAGTCTATAGTTGGGAATAAACAACAGACATTAAGACTCGTGAATGGTTATAGTCGATGCATCAAGAAACAATCCATGTTGATTACGAATGAAATATGCTTACAAAATGTATGTAATGACACCAATGGCCCACATGTCAACTGGCCTTCCATATTCTTTTTGAACAAGAACTTCAGGCGCTAAGTCAAAAAAGAATGAATATTATCAAGCAAAATAATAAAAGCCACTGAGATTTCTATAGAAAGACATTGTTATTCAAGAGGATATACCGATATAGCCTGGAGTGCCGCAGGCATTTGTCATTGGTCCATCACTTGTCCTTTTAGCCAAACCAAAATCCGCTATCATGATTTTTGAATGTTCAGTTGGACTAGCAGTGGATAAAATAAACAATTCGGTCATTACAAGCACGAAAAACTATTAATTCTAACAATTGTCATCATATCAATTGAAATGGAGAATATATAGGATATGTTTTATATTATTTACTTACTCGTGATACAAAAGATTTTCAGGCTAAAATGAAACATTAACGTGATTAAAATAAGATATAAATAACGTTTATAATAACGTTAGCTTCAACAAATCGAAATTTTACCTTCAGATCCCTGTGTACCACGCCAACAGAATGAAGATAAACAACGGCTTGGAGAAGTTGTTTGACAAGAATACAAGCGTCTTTCTCCGTATAGCTTCCTCTCTCGATTATTTGACAAAGCAATTCTCCTCCTGTCACTCTTTGTGAAGGAAGTAAAATCAAATAAGAATAACTGACATGCAGCTTAAATAATGAAGTTGCTCGGGAATAAAATAACAAATATATATATGAAATAAAATAAGACCAGTGTATGCTCACATTTCCATAACAAGATAAATTGCATTTTTATTGTCAAATATTTGATGGAGCTCGACTATGTTTTCATGCTTTAGTCTGTGAATATAACAAATGAAAGTAACCTGACCTTTATAAAATGAAGGGTGGAAATTTGGTTGCGTTTATATTTGCCAAGAAAATCCTTATTGAATATTGAATATTTACCTTTCATGAATTGCAATTTCATTTTCAAGAGCGTCAATTCTCTCATCCAAATCTTCTTTCTTTACACACTTGATCGCAAATTCTTTGCCAGTTGATTTTTCTATTCCTTTGTAAACATCAGAAAATGCACCACTACGAAAAATGAAATGAACAAGTGTGCTTATTCAGTTCAAACGAAAAAGCCGGCTTACAATAAATATATTAGGATTTGTTCATCTTCGACATATCAATTATGAATTATCAGCAATTTAAAATAATGATGTTTTTCTAAACGAGTTGCCTTACCTGCCGATAATGCTGGCTAATTTGAATTTGTTGGTAACTTTTTCGTCAAACTTTTGCTTTCCAAATAGCGGCATACTACAGAAGAAAATCAGGGTTAATCATATGTAATACAGTTCAAGACACCTACCCAAAATCAACTATTAAAGCAATGCATTACATGTTAAGTAAATAACATTTAACACCTTTTAAAGACTTTTAAAATTTTGTGGAAAAGGTTTTATACAAGCGTGCTTACATTTTATGGTGTTGCGTAGTACAACTCAAAACAAATTGATGGTGAACAAGCAAATACAAACAAAGAGTTGATCAACAACGCAAAGACATAGGCCGCTAAAGTAGCGATCTAGCTGATTCCAAGCTTTACGTAGAGACATTTACCTGCCGCAACTTAATGTTTTGAGGCAAAAAGGCAACAGCTGTTAGCAAACAATATAATCTCTTAGTACGCATATTTAGCCAAATGCCATAATATTATGTTAATTTATCTTGTGACATAAGCCACTTCAAAGTAAAAGCGTCCCAAAGACCAAAAAGGTATTATGAGAGGCTTAATAACAACAGAGAAGCAACGATATTGAAACACCAATAACTTTTTTATATCAGAGAGTCAAGATCGAAAAATATACTGAAGGCGCCTTCGGAGCTGCAGAACCAAGAGCAACTGCGCATTGCCCCATTGGAAAGTACTTTCTTTAGAAAGCTTTGTATGCAAGAAGGCTGGCTCTGAAATGTTCAGGGAGGTTTGATAGAATTTTAGATCCTTGCGAGTGATATTGCTATCAATTTCATAAAATAGACTTCTACGTCAATTGCTGATGCATAGTGCAAAACAGGCCCTAAGCGTTCGTGGACTGCAAATATAGAGCTTTTAAGCATTCAAAGTACATATGCTAGATGGCTGAAAACTGTTTTCAACATATCGTTTGTGAACACTGAGAAATATACATAGTATCCTTGTCTAATGCATGGTAGATGTTTCTAGCATGGTTAATTTGCTTGAAAATCGAGAAAGGAAAATTTTATTTGATCGAAATCGGGCATATTGATTCAAAAAGGCCAATCTTTTTGGTCGCGGATTTTTCAAAATGTGTCTGCCAGTGTCTGTATTCAAGACATCATCCGATTCTGGTTTTTTATTTTTTTGTTGAGTTTTGTAGTAAATAAATTGGATTTGTTTATTAAATTTTTATGCGATTCGGAAGCGTTGGCCCATTGTAGGTCTGAAAGCGAATTCTGGAGATATTTTGCATTATCATTGAAGAATAGTGACAAGCTTAGCAAAAGAAAATTAAATTCTTTAGTTATAGAATAGGAATTAACTGACTTAGGTGAAGCCAAAAAATTCTATGATAAAGGAAAACAAAAAAATAATTTATTTTCTATGTGATAATTAATTGAAAATACTGCTTAAAACCTATAAGAGGGCTGTCTTCAATACATAGCAATTTTTTGACATTTGAGGTGTGTTTTCACTATTTTAAGAAAGCGCGCTTGCTCCATTCACTTAAAATAAATAACAATATTTGAATTAATTGTTGTCGTCTTCTCGATAATAAACAATTATTTCCGGCATGCACTTTTATAGCACTCTATCTTTCTTCCTCTTGATATATTGAAGCATTTATTTAATAGTGAACAACTATTTCGATCTAAACAGTCAGTAATTGCTGGAACGATTTCAGTGCATAAGAGTGCAATTGTGTAATTTGCGAATTTGAATATAAGTAGAGATAGGTATACCTGGTTGGGTCGTCGCCATTATTGTTGATGTTACCTTGTTGAACATGAAAAGTTTCGTCTTTGCTGTTTGCGTCCATCTTGCAATGACCTCTGGCAGAGTGATAACAGAAATGGAATGCAAGTCTTGTGATGTGATATCGAGAAAAGCAGAAGGCATGAACTTATTTCAATTCAATTAACTGTTTTGAACAATAGACAACTTTGTAAATTTTATTATGAATTTTATGCTCGCAAGGTCATCTTTAATTGTCAAACAGTGGGGAGCTCTCGCTACGATTCTTATTAGTAAATGCTTCAAGCTATGATTTTAGTAATTAGCTGTTAGTTGATGGAAATTAGCATTGTTTAATTATTACAGAGAGACTTATGGTATCGAACACAGGGCTCGAGTTCGACTACAAGCACATGCTGGAAGCGAGACAAAAGATTGGTCAGCGGTAACTGAATTGTTGGCTGCAAGCAAGTCATTATGATGAGTGCATGTTGATCACCTTTTAGGCCAGTTCTGAAGAAGTTGTTATTTGATGTATTCAAATTAACGTAAAAGGACTGTTTATGTCATAAAAACGCTGAATATATAGCTACGCATATGCTGTAGCAAGCATAAAAGCATTTAAGACCGAAAGAACTGGATTTATTGGACTTTTAAAAACGAAAATATGTGAATGTGAGTGAATGAATGCCAACCAAGTGGTTTCCGCTTGTATTTTTCTATTTCGAAGCATTTCGTAATGATATAAAGAAACATCGATTTACCACAAGCGTTTACAACGAAAATGAAGATAGACCGAAGTAAAATTCGCAAGAGCTCTTCAGACGTGGTGAGATTACATTTTTGTTGCGTATAATTCTCAGTTTTCCAACTCAACCCCGCCTCCTGGCTTGGTGATTTATGCTCATTTTGGCTTAGTACGACTTATCCAACGAGTGTTTTCACAACGCATTTTAATACTTAAAACAACGGTTACTGAAGTGTTTATTATTGTACATTAGCTTTTTTAATCGCGTATTTTTTTTATTCTGTCGGGGCGTCGTAAAAACGGTAAAAAACATTGTCTTGTTTCATGTATCTTAATAAGGCATATTAGAAATACGAGCAATGCTAATTTGTTTGTTGAAGGTGAACCACAAGTCTTGCTGTCATCAGTTTAAAAATTAAGCAATTAACGAGCTATTAAGTGGAGAAATTTCTTGAAGAAAAAATAGCGCCAAGTGGAGGGGCATTTCCAAAAGGGGGTGTGTCAAATTTGTCCAGCGCGAGTGCCTTGCATGAAACTCAACATTTCAACCAAAGGTTGCTAAGCCATTTATACCAGGTAGAAGAAGTATGTGAATGCACTGCTAACACGTTTTAACAACCGAAAATATATGTGCATTTGCTTATTTGTGAAAAGAAGTCTATTTTGGTTTGCAAAAAGTAAAGTCACAAGAACTCAAACTTTGAAGGGGCCAATGAAAATGGTTCAAGTTATCCAAGATTCAAGTTATCAGGGTTTTACTGTATTTGTATTTTTATAGCCTTCAGATTGTCAGAAGTTGATACAGTACTTGAAGGAATGTTCAGAGCAAGAATTATTAATTCAATTGAAGCAGATTAATGTTTGGTATTTTGGCAAGGTAAATATTTTATTATTCAATTTTCGAGCCTAATTTTTGAAATCTTCATATATGTACTGCTTTCTTTACCATGTTATAAAAAGTTTGTTTGGCATCAAAGAAGGCTGATAAATTTGAATATGATAAAATGTTTACGTGATTTTTATTTCAGTGTGAGCTGTATCATTGGATTGATGTATTAGATAGGTTTGATCATATTCTTGGTGAGGTGGCAAAACCTGTTGAAGGAAAGACTTGGGTTTTTGTGTATGATTTATTACCACTGTTAAGGACAGTGACAAACAGGTAATTGAATTTTGAGGGTATATTGATGATGCATAGTGTAGTACATATACTGCAGACTGTCCAGAGGGATTAAAATTGTCTCAAAATGAGCGGATGGCTCTAATTAGTATATGATAAGTCTTTTCTGTTGTGATATTGATATTGATTTAGCATTTTTGATTTCTGGAACCTTGCCTCCCATGCATTCTAGTGGAACCATTTTTGCTTCAAATTGCATTGTTCTCTCCTCTCTTATAAGTCAAAGAAGTGACAACTAGAAATATGAATAAATGGACAGTTCATTTGATTCAGTAATATGTAACTGAATTGTTTGATTTTCTAGTTGAATAAAAGAGAGTTGATTCATGAGATATTAAAGTTCACATCCCTCTTAATTGAGCACTCATATGCAAGACATCTTTACAATTCTGTGGAGGTAAACATCATCAGCTCCCTGCATATATTTATGTATAAATTTATATTTGCATGCTGGTATGTTTATACTGGTGTTTTAAGAAATGTAGCTGTTAATTCTTTTGATTTATTGGCATGATTAAATTGTTGTAGCATCTTGTCAGTTTGATGGACTGCGGAGATGAGTCAATCATATTATCAGTCCTGAATCTCATTTATGTATTCAGGTGAAAATTATCTTGTTTCTCATTTAATTGACTCATGATAAGATTTTTCAATTTTTTGCAAGAAAGTCTTTGTCACCTCGGCCCCAGTGTATCATAATTGTCATACACAATGTTTTCTCTTCTGCAGCAAACGCTCCAATTATCTATCTCGCATGTCAAGCGAAAACAGAAAAAGTCTACAGCAACGTCTGTTCACACTTGGAGAAGTAGGCACATCTATTTATCTTTCATTTTATTCAGTCTGTGATGAAGTCTTTGATTAATCCAATGATTTGGAGAATTAATTCTGAAACATTGAGACTTGATCAGATTCGTTTAGTTACTTTTAGCTTAGTTAAATTACGTTTTGTGTCACAACACTATTTGTTAACTGAAATCTGTTTATCTTTCAGACATGGGGTGGCTCTGAAGCTGGCTATGCTCTTGATCAATGCTGTGCCACAAAAACCAATGAGGTTTACTTTTATACTTTCATTATTGTCTTTTTAAACTTGGATAAATTGTAGACTTTGTGCAGTAGACATAACTCTATCTTATAGTAATAACATTATTTATATGCCACATGCCATTAGAGAACTGAAGAAAGAGTAACAATCCCTTTCATTTAATATTAATGTAAGGAATTTGCACATTAATTGTATAATGTTGATTTCTCAGAATTTCAAAGAAGGTGGAAGTTTATACTTTGAATATTACCTTGAAGAATCTTCAAACAGTGAAGAAACAAGCTCAGAGGTTAGTTTTTAATTCTTTATATCTGATTATTATTAGTTCCAAGTGACCCATTTTATATCAATTCTATATTTGATGACTTTGTGTTATTTTCAAGAACCCAACAAAGTTGAACAAGATGCATTCAATTTATTTGACCAATCTGCAGAAGGTTTGTTTATTCATAATCAATTCTTAACACTGTCATCGAAAAAAGTGAATTTCAACAAATTCATGTGAATTTGTTGAATTAACTTTTGTACATAGATATCAGCCATTCCTGGTGAAGTTATGGAACAAATCTTGAGAGAACACAATGTCCCAAAAGATGTCCAGGTTTGTCAATTCCTCATTTATTTTAACATATGCTCACATTAGCCACTGTGTTGTTGTTGCTGTTGACATCAACCATGTTGTTGTTGTTGTAGATATCTTTGTTATACCGACTTCGACTTGCCCACTCAATGCCGAAATTGGAAATGAGGCTTCATTACGTGCAACTGAGGCTGCAAGCTATATCCATTTTAGGTATATTGGCAGTTACTCTTATTTTATAACTACAGTTGACATCTGCAACCTCGAGCTGGAAATTGTAAATTCTTCATGATGGTAAATGTTCAAAATAACAGATGTCCCAACTATACTATACCAAAGCAGGGAGAATGGAAAATTGTTTGAGAAAGCGGGTGTTTTGACCTGGTGTCTAAAAATGCAGTTGACCAAAAGTTGTGATCAATTGTATTTCTTAAGCACTTTGGATCTCATGTTGATTGTTTAATTTGACACGATTTCTCTCCAATCATCCTTAGTTTATTCGAATGCAACTGACCAAGTCAACTCTTTAGTATATGATGGGTTTGTTGAAGAAATTGTCAACACGTTGGAATTGCAGCACGAAGGAAACGCATTATTTGTAAGTCACATTAACAACGTCATCATCAAATATCGATATTCTTGTTCTTTTTTCTCCCCCCGCCATGTTCAATGCTAACCTATTGGTTCTCTTTTTTATCGCAGGAAGTGAAAGCATCTTGTTTGAAAACGTTAACTGCTATTATTCATTTGGATCGTAACCCAAGGTCTGTTTACGTTTTCATCCTAATTGTTATTTCTTTATTTCCGATGCTTTAAACACGCTTATGAAGATGACGCCAGACTAGAACAAGAGGAGGTGTTTTAAAATGCATTTGAATCTTTTTTTGCATAGATTGAATACGATAATTGAATACACTGGAGCATCTTCGTATCATGGTTTCTTACCAACACTTGTCAGGAAATGCATCTCGCAAATGACTGGTATGTGCATTGCTGCAATAATGCTTCATTGATACGAGAATTAATGTTGTTGTTGTTGCTGTATCTTGTATTGATTCGTTTGTAGATGGAATAAATCAAGATTTTCCACAGCAATATGCAACCGCACTCTTCTCATTTCTTTATCATTTGGCCAGCTATGAATCAGGTGAGAATTAGTGTAATTACCACTGCACTATTATTATTCACAAGTGTTGGTCTGACTAATTCTGTTGTGTTGTTGTTTTGTAAGGTTGTGAAGCATTGGTATCATGTGGATTGATGGAGTCGCTATTGAAAGTTGTCCGGTGGCCAGGACAAGATGACCACATCACTGTAAGTTAGCTACCCCCGTAGAATCTCGTATATCTTATTGTTGTATGCAATAAAAGTGATTTATTTTCAGGGGGTTATGTATGTTGTTTTATTTGAACAGTTTGTGACAAGAGCCGTCCGAGTTATCGACCTCATTACCAATCTTGACATGGCCTCGTTTCAAACTCACAACGGCTTGAATGTGCTTGTCGATCGATTGAAGAATGAAGTGAAAAACTGCAGCCAGTTCCACGGACCAATCATATCAATGGAGCCAGTGCCATCGGTTGACGCAGGTCAGATTGAAAGTGAGGATGGTGCAGTAGCCAAGCCAGGATCTAGTAAAGACATTGAGGATGTTGAAATGAATGGTAATTATCCTTTGCTACCCTGTGTTTTGATAAGATCAACAGCAGTTTGTTTGCTTGACTCTTCGTGAGTTGTGTTTGTTTATTCAATGATCGTCATAATCATCGAAGTTTATCATTTTACGAACTTGTATGAGTTTTCAGAAATACGTCCCTTATCATCGGGATGAGTGAAGTATTGTCTCAAACCGCAGCACTCATAAACACTCCTGTTCATGACATGATCAACGTCTCTATTCTTATTATTGACACTTATTTGTATTTTATTGAAGATCAAAGCAAGAAGCAGACATCATCAGCTGGCAATGTAACAATAGCAAAAAGCCAATGTCTGCCACAAAGAGCGGCATTGCTCAAATCGATATTGAATTTTTTGAAGAAGACAATTCCCGATCCAGCATTTGCTGATTATACAAGAAGTTTAATGGAAGAATCATTGCAGTTTTCATTGAAGCTGATCATCAGCAATGCCGAGTACTACGGCGCCCTTTTGTTTCTACTTGGTCAGTGTTTATATATATACAATTTTCTGTTATTATTATTGTGTATCTTATGGGTGGGTGTTTTGGTTAACGTTCTTGTTTGTATCATTTTCAGCCACTGACGTTGTAACTGTTTACATATTTCATGAACCATCAATGCTGTCCTCGTTGCAAGAAAGTGGTCTGACTGGAGTCGTCCTCAAATCTCTCATCATGAAAGACGTAAGATCTTAAATTAACATATATTAGCATATATTATCATATGATGATTTTCCATGCAATGCAATGGCAATGTGTCGATAGTTCGATATTCGATTTTGGCATAATTACGATTAACTAATGTTGTCATTTTAAATGCTTGAATGAACCAGGTACCAGCAACAAGAGAGAACCTTGCTTCATTGCCAAACACGTTGAGTGCACTGTGCTTGAATACAGCCGGCCTTCAGGCGTTCATTGCTTGCAAACCATTCGAAAGGCTCTTTCGAATTCTCATCACACCTGAATATCTTCCAGCCATGAAGCGAAGGCGCAGCTCGGATCCACAAGGTATTACCCCCTGAAAATGTATACACCTTTATATTGTTATCAATGGAACTCGTGATGTTATTGAAGGGTACGGAGGGGGTATTGTTAAATTGTAATTCTTTACAATGATTTTACGACATGGTAATATATTACTTATCATCGATTTATAGGTGATACGGCAATGCATCTCGGGACTGCAATGGATGAGTTAATGAGACACCAACCAACTCTGAAGACTGATGCAATGAAGGCCATAATTCAGGTATAATCTTTGTCATGATTGTAATCATTATTATTATCATTGTGTCAGTGTCTTATAGCACAGATTACTGAAGCCTTTTGATCATTGCTCAGTTGACTCAAGGTTCAATCACTGTGCAATATTAATCCCAATACCGTCTTCAATAGAAAGTAATTTTATATTGCTTTTCAATGACGCGGTCTTTACATCATCATTGATAAGATTGATCTATAGGAGGTTTTGTATGCCGATGCTTTGATTTAATGCCACGGACGTTTGGTTGCTATGAACCACCCCGTACAATGTTTTAAAACGCATGTAAATCAACCAGTTCACTCGATGAAGACGGGGGTATCATGACAAAAGCTGGATTGGATGAGTTTGAATGCAGTGATTGCTGTTTATCTATTTTAGCTGCTGGTTAAGTTGTGTGAGATGGGCAATGACCCGAAGTTGATAGCATTTCATGCATATGATAAAAGTAAACCAAGCAGTACTAAGCAGACAACAACAGAGACCCAGGTGATCAGTTCAAGCTCAACACTTGATGATCCAATGTCAGATGAAGATATGGAGGAGGAATTTGGAGTTGTTATACGAAGTAAAATTGAGGAACCTAACAACAAACCAGAAGAAAGCGCCAAGTACTTATCTCTCGTCATCTCTTATGACCTCTCATCTTCTTCTATGACCTCTCATCTTCTTCTATGACCTCTCATCTTCTTCTATGACCTTTCATCGTCTTCTATGACCTCTCATTTTCTTCTATGACCTTTCATCGTCTTCTATGACCTCTCATCTTCTTCTATGACCTCTCATCTTCTTCTATGACCTCTCATCTTCTTCTATGACCTTTCATCGTCTTCTATGACCTCTCATCTTCTTCTATGACCTTTCATCGTCTTCTATGACCTCTCATCTTCTTCTGTGACCTTTCATCGTCTTCTATGACCTCTCATCTTCTTCTATGACCTTTCATCGTCTTCTATGACCTCTCATCTTCTTCTATGACCTTTCATCGTCTTCTATGACCTCTCATCTTCTTCTATGACCTTTCATCGTCTTCTATGACCTCTCATCTTCTTCTATGACCTTTCATCGTCTTCTATGACCTCTCATCTTCTTCTATGACCTTTCATCGTCTTCTATGACCTCTCATCTTCTTCTGTGACCTTTCATCGTCTTCTATGACCTCTCATCTTCTTCTATGACCTTTCATCGTCTTCTATGACCTCTCATCTTCTTCTATGACCTTTCATCGTCTTCTATGACCCTTCATAATCTTGTATGACCTTTCATACTATTTCAAAATGTCAAAAATTGTGTTAAATTTTCGTTATCTTTTTAACAGAGCTGTGAGTGAAAAGAGACAATACATTCCTATGATCGACTATCTTCTTAATGTTGTGAGTTTTATTGTCATTTATCAGCTATTACTATTTTATTCTTGTCTTTCCTTATCATTTATCTACGACCATTTTTACTTTATATAACCATGAATATTAATTTTCACAGATGAAATTTCTGGAGAATATCCTCAGTAATAATGGAACAGATGATCATTGCACTGAGTTTGTTTCCCTTGGTGGTCTTGAGCCATTACTAGACCTGTTAAACCTTGCTAATATGCCATTAGAGTTCCCATTGCTACCTGCATGTCAATCGCTTTCAGCTGTTTGCAAATCCATCGTTGTAAGTGCCTTTATTTATCAACACATTCCTAATTATATCCCGTTTAAATGAGACGTTTTAAGAAGATGAGGCCAATTAACGCGGTTATAATTTTGCTGCCAGGTATTATCACAAGACAGTGTGTTATTCAAGCAAGCATTGACACAGCTCGACGCATTACTTGATCAGTTGATGCCATTATGCAGTGAATCAGAGAACAGAGGTTCGATCCTTCTTCGTGAATTGGCATCGAACGAACAGCCAGGTCTTGCCATGCATCATAAATCCCAGACGCCTTTGCTGCATTCCATGTCAGCCACGCATGCGTATATCAATATGTTTGTGCACATTTGCCGTGGGTCTCAGGTGAATTTCCTTCATGATTTTATGTCATCACTTTCCATAGTGTGATATGCGAAGTTACTGTTATATTTCGTGCTGTCTAATGATGATTGTGTTTGGTTTGGAATAGAGTGAAGTTCGAACAATGTCCGTGAATCAATGGGGATCAGAACTGGGCAAAAGAGTTCTGAGCAAACTCAGTGTGCTGTACACTTATTTGGTGTGGGAAAGCAGTGTTCTACTCACATTGTGTACACCGAATTTGAACGATGACGAGAGGATTGATTTCGCTAGAGATGATCTTAACAGACTTTCTACTCCTTTTAAAGATGCTAAAACAATCAAAGGTTTGTCAATATTGATTATATAGCCCATAAGTCGGTGGTGATTGGGGGATGAATTGAATTCTATTCAACTCAATTCTTTATTTTGTGTTCTTTAGAAGTGACGTCCCCTGAAAGTGAGTCAAGCAGCCAGACCAAATCAACATTGCCTTCTTCGCGCATTGCGCAGCTGCGACTGATAAAGTGGCTGCTGACATCATCATCGCATCTCGGCAGAGCATTGGCTGAGCTGTTTGGATTACTCGTGCATCAATGCATTGCGCCGCAACAGAGATTACGACGTCATCCAATTGCTCTTCAAACACCAAATCTACCATCTTTGCCAGCACGTCTTGTTGCCGAGCAACTCACCCAAATACTCATCCAAGGACTCTCTTGGGTGTGTCCTGATGAAGTCGCCATTCCGAGGCTGAGAATGACGTTCTACATCTGTGCGGTTGGTTTCGCTGCTCCAATGCTTTTTGATGAGAAAGAAAGTCCTTATCATTTGATGCTGCAACAGTTTGAGATGGCTTCAGGGTTGAACCATGTTTTCCAGTGAGTCCCTCCTCTTCTCAGCTTTTGAAGGCATCATGATCCTTGCGCATGACAAGATGATTATTTCAATGAACCGCTGCCCTACCTCTTAGCTATTTCTTTTGTTCTTTCATAGACGCTTCCAATGGGTTTTGAGTCAATATCAGGACAATGCAATCACCAGCAAAGTTGCCGAAGGAAGTCATGGTATGAACAATGACCTCACTTGATACATTCGAGAATTGCAAAAGCATTATGCTGCAGTTGCAGTGTGCATATAGAGTGTTATTCATGCTATTTCATCTCTCTGCTAATTCCTATTGATTTAATGCTTTTAGATGGCATTGGTGAATTTCTTGAAAGTTGGTTAGTATTAGTTGAAAAGATGGTGAATGTTAAAACAGTTTTGGAGTCTGCGCATTCACTTCCAACCCATTCAACGTCACCTGGTTTCATTAAATTCAATCCTGTTGAATTTCTTGCAAAAACGCAAAAGGTAATCGCACAATTTTAGTTTCATCTATTCCTTCATTCATTCATTCATTCATTCATTCATTCATTCATTCATTCATTCATTCATTCATTTCTAAATGTACACTGTGGTCTTATCAAATCAATCAATGGTGATTTTATTATTATTTTGTTTATTCAGCTTGCTTTTGATGCTGTTAAGATGCTTTGGAAGCACAAGATCTTGAAACTTCAGGGAACAAATATTGCGGAGAAAATGCTGAAGATTTTGTGTCACATTTTCAAAGGAGAGTCGACAGTCAGAGAGAAACTTGAGAAGCAACAAGCTACCAAAGCTGCCACGCAACCAGAAAGTAAAACATCAAAATCAAATACAACAACGTCAGAGGTGGCTGCACCTTCCAGCCTCGTTGCAGCAAGCAGACCTCAAAGAGAGACTCCACAGATCAACCCAGGCTATGTCCAACAGGTGACATCATCATTGTTATCATTTTTATGTAATTGTATATGAATAGCTCAAGTAAGACGTTGGTCATAAATTGACAATCATGGGTTTTTATGGATTCTGATTATTTTGTGTTTTAGATCGTTGATATGGGCTTTACCGAAGACCAAGCTAGAGATGCATTGATTCATTGTGGAAATAATCTTGTGCAAGCAACTGACTATGTCCTCAGTCACCCAATGCCCCAAGCTCAGCCACACAGTGTAAGATATTATCAATCATTATCTTATCAATTTGTCACTGGTTATGGCCTCTTTGCTAATAAAGATCTACAATATTGTCTATGGTGTCACCCTGTGTGTGTTACGAGGATGCTAAGAGGTTTAAATATGATCTTTTGAAGGAATTTGGAATGGATGTTGATATGTCAGAAGAGGATATGATGATCAGAGCAATTGCTTTATCGTTGGGTGAAAACATCTTATTACAAGATGTATGTAGACGACAATTACTATGAATCATATCTATTCAACCACCCTTGTACTGTATTCTCTAACGGTGCATTCATTTAATTCATGTTAATTCTCGTCTCCGTATGCAGCAGGGTCAAGCATCATCATCGTCTAGCGTTGTGACGTCAGTGACAGTAACAACAACAACAACATTACTTAACCAGCAGAAGAAATCTGAAAAGCCAGCGATCGTTGCAAAGGAGGAGCCAGTTACGGCAATCGCCAAAGAAACACTGGATGTGTTCACAGATGAATTGCTTTCAGGATGTTTGAGTATGCTGATCGATTTGCCTGACATTGTCCATACAACATATGATCTGATCAGCTCTGTTGGGAGTAGAAATGGAAAGCTATGGAGATGTAATGTCACCCAAACCATTTGCAAAGAGGTTTGTCTCCATATATGTTCGAATTAACAAGCAATCAGTTACAGTCATCTCTATTCATTTGTCTGATTTGTTCGTTGTTGTGATTTGTGATATATTTTCTCAAAGGTTCGTGAAATCGCAGAAAGATTGCTTCACGGAGCTGACAATATTTCATCGAAAACGTCGAAAGAAATGACCGCTCGCTTTTGCACAAATGAGGATGCAAATACTCTTGCTACAAGACTGCATTTGCTTGTTCTTCTTGCGCAGGTTTGCCTCTTCTGCCCACTTTTGGAGTCTTTGTCTCTTCCTATCATCGCCATTATCTGATGCTTATTTGTTTGATTTTTAGGAGATCCATTTCCCGGTGGCTTTGATGCTGCAAAACATGAAAGTCGTTGAACACCTTGTTATTCTTCTGGAAGCTGTAAACAATTACCTCATAACAAAAGACAGAAATGAAGATGCAACAGTTCCAAGGTATAATGATTTCCAAATTAATACTAACTACGTGGGTTTATTGTTTTTAATCACTTTCAGGGAGGGGGGCTAAATTAGAACTTACTGCAATTCCAATGGCAATGCTATTGCTTTATTGCATTGGTCAGTTCGCGTGGATTTTGATAGCGTTCGGCTATTCTTTAACGTCTTAGATTTTGTTTTTGATTTATTTTATAGATGGCTACCATCTCTTGTTCTCCTTTTGGATCAATACGAAAGATCAGCCGATGCCCAACAGAGAAAGAACAGCTTTGTATGTTAATTTATGCTTATTTATGCATTTATTATCATATATCACGCATGAATTATGCTGACGAATTTGTTTTATTTTGAATAGGAATGTTCTCATATTTGGAAATGGTTTGATGATAGAACTGGTCGATGGTGTAATTACAGTGCAAGCAACAATTCATCGATTGACAATGCTTATCACAATGGAGATACGTCCGTAAGGTAAATCATGTTAACATGCATCTTTCCCTTGTTCATCATCTGCTTCTCAATTAATTACAAATGATCATAATAATGCTTTTACATATAATTATTGATCTTTCTCATTTTGCTGATGATGATAATGAGAGAAGTATCTCTTAAAACGTCGCACTCGTAAACACGCCTGTTCGTGACGTCATAAATTCCTATTTGTATCATGACTTTCACATGATTGATGCATTGTTATATGCATTGTTCATCCAGGTTCACCGCTGGTCGAAGACGATATATCGTGCTATTCAAGGTGATGGTACAGGTACACTCCTCCTCAGAGGATATCTATGCTCATTTCATTCTCTCTCAAAATCAACATTGTCTTTATTGCAAAGAGACTAGATCGTAATGCAATGGAGTTAACCAGTGATTAATTCTATTGCTGCTTAGATAAATGAAGATACAAGCAATCGTAGACCAATAATGTTGGATGTGATGGCTGGAAAGACGGAGCAAGATGATTCATCAGGACAAGCAACTGCAGCCGCCATTGATTCAGTCAGCTCTCCTAAAAAAGGAAAAAGAAAGAGAAGGTCATCGGCTTCACAAATGGAAACAGATTTCAATTCATCAGAACAGCAACAACAACAATCAAAGCAGAAAACAACTGAAGATAAATCCGTTGCTAAAGGATCAACGATTCTTGGATTAGAATCTTATCAGATCGAGCGAATCGTACGGTAAGATCAATTGTGCGTTACATGTGGTCATTACCAAACGATGTCACCATAACACGACCTCTCATCTTCTTCTACCATTGGTTAATTATCATCTTTTCATGTTTATTTTTAGCGCATGCTCTCGCTTGATGGCCGCGCCGATTGATTCAGCATCGTTGAACGCCGTCATGCGTCTCACACTACGATTAACACGTGATTACAAAATGGCCGCCGTGTTTTCAGAAGAACAAGGACCACGTGCTTTGCTGAAGCTGACAGAAGCGTCATCGTTTCCTGGAGCCGTGCTATTGGCTACTCTGTTATTACGTCACGTTGTTGAAGACATGAATACATTACAGCATGTATTGGACACAGTCGTGTGTTCAAAGACCCACGGAGTAGGTAATATTGTCAGTGGGGTGGGTCAGAATTCTATTGGTACGAAAGAACTGAATTTCGTAATGAGAATATTAGGCCCGGCTGCGTGCAGATGCCCCGATCTGTTCAAGGCGACAGCAAAGAAGTTGCTCAGGTTACAGATTAAGGATTCACGATCCAACAACAGACGCGGATTAGCAAACGATGATAGCGAATGGTCGATAGCACCGAATTCACCACAGATCTTGAAGGTTGTGCAATCCGTCAAATCCAATATCAATCCAGATGTGCATAATCCGTTAAGAGATTTGGTCGCGGTTTTATTGGATTCACTTGTCGAGCTGCACGTACAAGATTGCAAGGATCTGGTCACCGAACCGTCTGAAAAGGCGGCAAAGATTGATGAAGATACTGAAAGCGAGGTTCAACAGAAGGAATCCGAGGCTGGTGTTGGAGAAGTATCTGATATTGCTGAGAGTATTGTACAACAGGCCGATTTGGTGAGAAGATTAACTGGAGAACTAGTTGATGATGACGATGAAGATGATGATGATGATGATGATGATAATCGTAAGTTTCATTCATGTAATTTCATGACTGTATCTGTATTGATCTCTCTCAATTTCCAATGTGCTGGGTATGGATGGTTAATGACAATTTTGATTTAACAGAAGATGGATGTCAGAGATTATCATCCGGGAACTCTCAAGATGTTTCAGCCAGCCAATCATTGAAGAACAAGACAAAGAAAGCTTCCCTGCTTTACCTGTCAAAGAAGAAACTCTTCTCAAAGTCTACGTTGTTGAAATTGTTGGCTGAAATGGCCAAGACCTACCCAGCTGTTGCGAAATTGATTTCAGAGCACGTTTATCTGTCTAAAGGAAGTTACAGAATGCTCAAGGTTAATGCTTATCTATATTTTACATTATTCATCCATTCTTACATTAAACGCGTCTTTTTTGATTAAGTTTTGTATGTGTCATTCATTGATTGTTTGTCTTATAGTTTGAAGGCTCCATCCTTGCTTTTATCTTTGATTGTCTGTTGCCAATGGTGAATCAAGATGGTACCGATATAACCAATAATGTCTCAGCACTTGCTCGTACACTCTTGGCTGTGATTGGCTCAAGCAGTCAGCTTGCAGACGTTCAGAATTCTCTGATCATGGAATTGAAGGCCTCGTTATCAAGGGCACTGAACCTGCAAGAAAGCAAGCTGAAACATTCACGATTGCAAGCAATATTCAATTTGATTGTGACAATAATAGAGTCAAGTAACCCGCAGACAATTCCAGCCATTGGAAATGTTGCCACAATGGGATTCATCAAATTGCTTATCAGAAAAGGAGTTATCACTGATTTGGCTAAGACACCGCATAGTCTTGATCTGTCAAGTCCATACCTCGTCACCACGATCAATTCTATGTTGAAGCCACTTGAGAAACTATCAAGCTTAGCCAATCATCAGGTTGTGGCAGGAAAAGGAGACAAGGATGATGCAAAGGAGGCTACCGAAAGATTGCAGCCATCGGCTGGAGATCAACCAGGTAACGCTTCTGTTTGTATTTGGATTTGAAATTTTCACCCAGATTGAGATATATTAGGATGGATTGGGATAGGCCAAGTCCTGAATTTGTGCAATTATTTATTTTTTAGATACAACCGTTGCCTCTGCTGGGGAAGCAACAACAACAACAACAACAATAGCAGCAACAAGTGATATTCGGGAAAGCAGAGAAATTGAACCACAATCGCACGCTACCGATGGTATGCAATTTAAAGTTATCACCATTCGCCGTGATATTTGGGGCTTAATTCCTTCCTGCATGAATCGCACTGAAATTCACTGCAACAATTTCTTTTCAGTTGATGAAATGAGAGAAGACGCTGATAACAATCGTGATATACAAATTGAATTTCAAATTTCAAGCGATGAGCGAATTCAAGGTAGTAAAATGCAATGAAGGATGGGAGGGTGGGAGGTAGTGGGGAGAAAGAGTGGGAGAGATAGGGGATTATTGTTAGAGAATTATGTTGATTGTGATGATGTGTTTTTAGATGTTTCCGTGGAGATGGCTGGTGAAGGAGTAGATGAATCAGAGGATAGTGATGATAGCTTCGAAGATGACGATAATGACGATGATCAAGATGGTGAAGACGATGACGACGATGATGACGATGATGACGATGAAGATGGATTAAGTGATGAAGAAGAAGCGAATAGTGTTGGAGAAGAAGTTGTAGAATCCGATGAAGATGCGATTCCAGCTGCGACACAGAATCATGCAGATAATGACTCAATGATGATCACATTCAGTGGAATCGCACATTCAACACAAGAACATTCGCACAACATTGGTAAGTCATTCCCTCATTTGCCCTCCCCTGATTTCCCCCTAACTTCCTCTGGGTGTTTTCTGCTCGTTATTACTTGCTTCAAATAACACATGATTCATCATCATAATCATAATGATTGTTTCTGCCCTTATCACTGGCAGTTTTCATAGCCGATGTTGCATCCCAAGGGAGCAGCGGGTGGAATGACCCAAGGACTCCCTGGGGTCATTCTCTTTCGGTACTCAAGTACTTGTCTCAATGTCCTTGCTGTTTTTAATAATGTCGTTATCCTTATTATCATTAAAGAAGATGGGCATGACGAAGCAGTAGACCACGTGATAGGCGATGGAGATGACGCAATAATCATCGAAGAACATGGTGAGTTGTCACATGGGAATATTCGTAGAACTCTTCAGCCTAAAGCATCTGCTATTGTCAAAGTCTCAATATCGATAATGTTCCATTTGAAGGTGGAAATGAAGATGATGACGACGAAGATGATGATGATGATGAAGACGATGATGACGAAGAAGATGACGATGATCAAGATGAAGACGATGAAGATGACGAAGACGATGAAGATGGTAATAATCAAGAAGGATCGGAGATGGATGCAGAATTTAATGCTGATGCCATTCAAGATACGATTAATTTCTTTCATGATGATCTTGATCCGTTTGCTGCTGATAATGATGATAACAGTAAGTCTGAAATGTTTGTAATTCAAATTTCTACTATTTTCTGATTTTACTTGGTTTACTGATGATTGTTTATCTCTTTAGATGCGACGATTGAGATCAGTTTTCCATTGCGTCCCTACGCAGTTCACGTGCCACTGAGGTCCCGTTTGATGGACAGTCATGCGAACGAGACTGGCACGTCATCAAGCACCAATTCGATTCTTCAACACCCGCTGTTGTCAAGGCAATCGAATACAGATACACGGGTATCTGCGAGCAGATTGACGCGTGGCACGCGTGCAACACGAAATGACAGACTCGGCCAACGACACACGCATCAAACGCACACGCTTCACATACACAACCCGCAGGCATCTGGTATGATTACGATGTTGTTTATAGTGCATCATGTAGCATCCACACTATCTAACTTTTGTATAACAATGCTGCATATATAATTATATTGATACTGACATTCATTTGTATTTGATCATCAGGTAGCAATTTCGCCCGTATATTGGTCGGTGATAACATTCGTGTGCTAAGCAGAAACATTGATGAAAATCTTGGTGACGATTTGCTGGTTGATTTATTCGGTGATAATGGTGATTCATTCCTCAGTCCAACTCATTCAGTTCCGAATGCGCTGAATAGGTGGGAGCTAGAGTGTCGATTGCTCGACGGAATGGGCGTGCATGATTGTGTGAACGTTATTAAGCCAGATATTATCAAATATCTTCAGAAGTTGCAACTTGAAGAATTAGAGGTGAAAAAAGAAGAAGACAAAAAGAAGAAAGCAGAAGCCGCAGAAAAAGCAGAGAAGAATGGATCAACCGATGAAAATGAAAAACAACAAGCAATGGTATTTATTATTTTAGTACTAAATATTATTATTTCCTTATTATTGCACATTTCCACGTTTTTGTCTTCGTTTGCCTGTATGTTTTCATACAGTAATATTCCGATAACTCAAACCAATTTGCCATCCACTTTTCAACCCTCAATAGCTCAGCCATTCGTTAACTCGCACCGTATTCATCGGTCCCTTGAAGGTTCGAGCTATCGGGAGTTTTTACTGTAGACCTCTGGGTGTTCGTGTTTAGTTTGCAAACCTCGTTGGGATTCTTGTCTCTTCAAGCCTCGTTGGATTCTTGTCTCTTCAACTTCGTTGGGATTCTTGTCTCTTTAAGCCCTGTAACGCATGTCTTTGTTTTTTCTTTCCCAGACCTCTGAGGCCACAGCAGCAACCATGACGTCATCATCAACAACAACAACAACCACCAGCTCGATTTCGCAGAATTCCGTATCGCAATCAGCATCAGAAGATATGATCGGGAGTGACACCGATGGCAATCAACTGCCCGTGCAAATGATGCCACAAAGGACTTCCACAACCACAACTGCAACTATTGCTACCAGTCAATCTGAAGTCATAACGAGGCCACAACTGTCCGAGGCTGCATTTGATGATCTGGGAGCAAGAGACTCGACAATAGTACACCAAGGTTTGTGTTGTATTTTATTGTTTTCTGACTTTTGATCGACAGTTCACTCAAAGCTCAATGCTTCTATATGCTGAATTGAGTCAATTCAATTTAATATTCCTCCAGGTTCTTTGCAAGAGCAGCCCGCTTCAATCGAAGAACAAAGTACTTCATTTATGACTGAGCCAACAAACGTGACTACAGCATATCGTGTTCCTCTTCCAGCCATATATTCATCTGCTCCAATTTCAGTCATTCAAAGTGCTGCTCCCAGGAGTGACGGCTTAGAAGGCGCTAACTCAGTAGCACCAAGGAGTAGTACAGCTGAATTGGCGACTGATTTAGCAACTGCCATCTTGTCACAGTTAACTACAAGCTCAATCATTCCACCCGCTAGTACAACTACTGACTCAACTGGCAACACTCTAGATGCTTCGGATATCAGCTCTTCTCAAGTTGCTTCTACTGAAGCAACAACATCAACAACAACAACAACAGAAGCACGAGCGTCGTCTTTCACGGCCTCAGATGATCAACAACCAGGTCCAAGTGGAACTCAAAATTCCGACATTCCGGAAGGCGTCGATCCGTCTTTTCTTGCTGCCCTCCCTGACACAATCAGGTGCTCATTCATGTTCATAATATTAATTTCATGTTACCCCTCTCTCCTTGCAGTCAATTGCAATGTAAATATTCGCATAGCTCGCAATCGCATACACCTAAGTTACTTAGTGTATGTAATCTAATGTGTCTCGTTTTAGAGAGGAGGTTTTGCGTGATCATCTTGGCACTCGATCAAGACCACAACCGCAACAACAATCAGGTAGCCAATCACAACGACCCGAAGGAACATTGACTGATGTAAGCCCAGAATTCCTTGCTGCTTTGCCGCCCGAAGTGCAAGAAGAGGTTGGTGTTTGTAAATATTTCTTGTTTTATCCGTCTGTCTGAACATATTCATGTGCTAATGAATGCTTATCAACATAATGCACTATTTGCTTACATGTACCTTTTAAGCCAGGCTTCTGTAATCTTTATGATGTTTTTCCGGCAGGTTCTTGAGCAACAAAGATTAGAGCGTGCGAGAATGCAAGCTGCCCAAACGACTCCAGATCAGCCAGTAGATGCGGCCGCATTCATTCGCAATCTAACACCGTCATTAAGACGACAGGTACTTGCTGACATGGATGATTCAGTATTGGCTATCCTACCACCTGATGTAAACAGTGAAGCGATGGGTTTAAGAAGAGAACTCGAACAAAGACAGGCCCAGTATCTACAAGAAAGAGCATTCGATCAGAATGATGCGCTGTCAATGTTTTCACAGCTCTTACGTCATTCTGGCGATAGAACAAGGCACAGAGCAACTGATGGTATTCAATTTGCACGTGTTCGTGCAATGTTGCCTGGTGGCAACAGTGGCTGGGGTATAAGGCAAAGCAATGCCGATCAGAACAGCTTGAAGAAAGGACTTAACAGGCAACTCATTGACGCTGACAGCGTTGCGTGTTTAATTGTTCTGTTGTTTCTCGATGAACCAAAGCTGAATATTGGAAGACTGCACCGAGTATTGAAAAATGTCTCGTTTCACAAGGGAACAAGGTTATGGATAATCAAAGCATTGATCTCTGTCATCAACAGAACAAGCGGACTCGATCAACAGAGTAAATCACTAAAATCATGGAGCAAATCATTGCACCAGAAACACCCTGCTACATCATCATCATCATCTTCAAAGAGAGCAGGCCAAGGCCAATCATTAGATCAATCGAAGTTAGTCAACTGGTTGACGAGATCATTGGATTCATCGTTTGGTAATCGTGTTGATCTATTCGACATTAGAACACCACCTGGTAAAGCAGTCGATAAAGGCAGTTACATATCAATACATCCGCACGCCGCGTCATTTGTTAATAAGCATATCGTTGAAGCGTTGCTTTTCTTGGCGAAGAATTTCCCGTCGAGTTTCACGCCATATTTGTCGAAGAAGGAAGCAGAGGAAGAAGAAGATAGATTGAAGAAAGGAATCAACAAGAAAGAATCTTTAGCCGAAGAAGATCAAAACAAGCTGAGTAGAGATAGAAGTACTGATATGGACTTTTGGAATATTCTGTATCGATTGAATTCAGCTGGGCCCGGACGCAAGGGGAAAATGCCGATGAAAACGAATAAAGAATTGTTCAAGGATGATGTGACGGATAGTTTTGATAATTCACCACTTGCGCAGTTGTTATCAATGCTGTCACATCCAGTGATCAAAAGAAATACAACGTTGATTGATAAGCTATTGAGATTGCTGGCTGTTATTTCAACCTCGTTGCCAGAAGCATCGAAGCCAGACGAGGCATCATCAACAGCCGCAACTAATGTAATTGTGGAGGAGCCTGAATCTGCAATGGCCACGTCATCATCACCACAGCAACAAGAACAACAGCATCAACAACAACAGCAACCACAGCCAACTGTTACGTTTGCGGCTGAAGATACGATTGTGGAGCGAAGCCCACTGGTGGATGCTGCTAATCTTTTAACAGAGTCAAATGGAGACGCGAACCTGCCCGATCAACACGCTTCTTCCAGCGCAGATGATGCTGATCACGATCTCATCTACCCGGGCGCATCACACTTCTCGGAAACATCATCTGTGACGTCATCGCTGTTTGTTGAGTCGTCACCAGCCCCCGTTGACCCGGCTGATCATTTGCATATTGGCCCTAGATCACCACGCGCGGAGTCGGTGATCTCATGTTTGTCGGATGGCACATTTGCTGGTCAAAGTGACATAAGTGGACCAGCTACACACGAGGAGCCAATGGAAATTGACAGAGCATCACATGCTGTTAGCGACACGTCTTCTAATGGTCAGTATATTCATCATCATAATAATCATCATTATCTCTTACTTGTATCTCACAGTTTGTAAGTGCCTCCTGAATTGCAATTAGTCCGTTGTGAGAGATCCTAATGCGGTTGTTAATGCTGGAAGTCAAATGATACGGTATGTGTACTCTTTTGATTTTGTTTGCAGGAACAAGAGCCTCGCCGATCACTGTTCCAATCATAGCAATGCAGAGCGGACATTATCACCAGGCAGACAGGGCAGCCAAAGAACCTGTTGTCGTAGAAACACAATTACGATTGGCAGTTAATGTATTGACATCTGGTGTGTGCTCTGAAGATGGCCTAGAAGATACGACCACTCTTCTACTTCAATTGTCAAAGATCGACAAAGCAACGAGAGATGCAATACTCTCCTTATTGCTCGATGGTGCCAGAGATATTGCATATGCACTGTGTGGAGAAATCAAAAGATTGCTGGTTGAATTAAAGGAGTATAACGTGTTGCATGGCAGTGATAAAGATAAGAATGCATCCAAGGTATTCAATGCTTTTACCAATGTCAACTATACTTGGACTAACAATAATAATACGATTGTCTATACAGTACTGCTTAATGCTGTTATTAATGTGTGTCCCGTGGAGTTGAATTGCAAAGTTCCCATTTGCAATTAATGTGAAGCTAAAGCTATTAGTGTTAATGAAACACTAAGACATCTGTATGTGGTGATTGTTTTCTAGGATAAGAAAGGAAAGCCTATGATTGTGATCAATCCAGCAGCAAACAGGATTCAGCCGCGCAGAGGGCGGGGACGGGCACAGGGCATCCAAAGAAGACTTTTCAATCCACCAGGCCAAAGACAAGCCACTAAGCCAGTGAGTATCAGATTCATCGAGAATGCATTGTATGTGTTTTTAGACGCAGATTGGTCATAAGAAAAATGTAATCTTTCTGTTTCATAGGTGATATTTGATCTCCATTTACCATCAATGGCAAATCTAACTGGCAAACGATCTTGTCAGAGTTTGTTGCTAAGAGTTCTCAAAGTGATCATCCAGCTGAGAGAGGCAGCTAAGAAGTCATTGAACAAAGCGGGCAGTCAGCCAAGAAGTGATTTATCAAGAGGCATGCGATTGTTGCATGGCCTGCGCAGTGGACGTGAAAGTCTTCGCGATGTTGTAGCTGCATTAGAGGCCGATGTCGAAGCCATGTACGAATTGATTGATAGATATGACGGTGAAAGAACCAATCAACCATCACGTGCTCAACAACAACAACAGCAACAGGTATAGTAGTATATTTGTATGTTTGAATGTAGATGAAGTGATATAGGTGATTAGTTACATGATATGATATATTGTAATGAATTAACGTGAAAGAATGTGGTGAAATGTCTTTATCGGCAAAGATAATGTAACCCTAACCCTAACCCTAAGCCTAATCTTGAGGGCAATGCCTCAGCCATTCGCTTACGTAATATGTTTTCCTGCGCATTACCGACAGAAAGGCTACTGCGTATTCTCACCACCTTTCTCCTTATCATTGTAATGAACTAAAGTAGCTATAATGAGGTTCGTATCTTTTATTTGAATAGGCTGCTGGAAGCAGTGCTGAGGCCCAGCCAGAGCCAACAGCATCAACTTCGGAGCCAAAAACTGACCCGAATACACAAAGTAAAGTATCGAATCCATTCTATGTTTATACATTCATATCTACGTAAAAGGATCATTTTGAAAGATCATTTCTGATGAAGCCTAATTACTCTGGATTCATTTCAGATGATGTAGCCAGTTTGATGACTGTGCCAATCCTTCCTCGTTTAAGCAGCCAAATTATATTGGATGAACTATGGGATGTTATTGGTGAGCATACATGAAGCACTTATATATAGAGGGTTGGATTTTGTGTTAAAAATGAGAAGCTTATATTGTCAATGTGTATTGTTTGAACAGGTGAATGTTTGAGTGAGTTGGCTGAAACCTCGGATGCAAATGCAGTGTTGATACTTCAGCCTGCAGTTGAAGCATTTTTCATAGTTCACGCAGCAGATAAAGATGAATCGACAGATAAGAACAAAACCGATGCATCATCACAACAGCAACAACAACATCAACAACAACAACAAGATCAGAGTGCAGCATCATTATCATCAATTGATTTGCCACCATTTAGTCCATTGTCACCCGGTCCACCTTTGAGTCCATCACGACAATCATCTACTTCTATCGCCTCTTGCGACCTCGCTCCTGATACTCAGAAGTTTCTCAAATTTGCAGGTAAATCACTCGATAATCCCAGTAGAACCGCGATTATATGATTATATACATACATACATACATACATACATACATACATACATACATTATGGGATTGCATGATTAATTGTGATTTGATCTCTTAGAAACGCATCGCGTTGTGTTGAATCAAATTCTTCGCCAGTCGACGACTCCATTGGCTGATGGACCATTTGCTGTTTTGGTCAATCATACAAGATTGCTAGATTTTGATGTTAAACGGAGATATTTCAGACAAGAGCTCGAGAAACTGGACAAGGTGCGTAGCAGTGGCTGATTGCTTTATTCAGTCTATACGCGTCGTTATACCAGTCCGTTTGATGATTATTATGATTGATTTTAAGGGGGTTCGTAGAGAAGACATGGCAGTGCATGTGCGAAGAGAACACGTGTTTGAAGATTCGTACAGAGAGTTGCATCGCAAGAGTAAAGATGAATTGAAGAATCGCCTGTACATCGTGTTTGACGGAGAAGAAGGCCAAGACGCCGGGGGCCTATTGCGTGAATGGTATTTGATAATAGCAAGAGAAATGTTTAATCCAAACTATGCATTATTTACGACATCACAAGGTGATAGGAACACCTATTTACCAAGCAGAAGTTCACACTGCAACCCTAATCATCTGAGCTATTTCAAGTTCGTTGGTCGTATAGTAGCCAAAGCAATTTACGACAACAAGCTTTTGGATTGCTATTTCACGAGGTCGTTTTATAAGCATATATTGGACAAGAAAGTCAATTACACCGATATGGAGGCTGAAGATTATGGTTTTTATCAAGGGCTCGTTTATTTACTTGATAACGAGGTCAAAGAGCTGGGTTACGAACTTACGTTTAGTGTCGAGGTTTGTGCGATTTCGTTTTGTGTATATAAAAGATTTATTTATTTTTCTTTCCATCGGTGTAATAATATATCTCATGTTATTTCAAAAAGGTTCCTGTATTTGGGTTGAATGAAATTCACGACTTGAAACCAGATGGACGAAATGTTCCAGTAACAGAAGAAAGCAAGAGGGAATACGTGAAACTTGTTTGTCAAGAAAAGATGACTGGTTCCATTCGTCAGCAGATTGACAGTTTCTTGGAAGGGTTTTACGAAATTATACCAAAACGACTGATTTCGATCTTTGATGAGCAAGAGTTAGAATTACTCATTGCTGGATTACCAACTATCGACATTGAAGATCTACGTGCCAATACTGAATATCACAAATATGATTGTAATTCACTTCAGGTGAGACATTGCTTTTACTTGTTTCGCTACATTTCACCGTACACTGTATCTTGTACTATGAGTATGTTATGAGTGAGTTTTCTTAATTGTATAACTTTACATTGAGTGTACACACTTTATTCCAGATTCAATGGTTTTGGCGTGCCCTGCGAGCTTTCGACCAAGCTGATCGAGCAAAGTTTCTTCAATTCGTCACTGGAACATCAAAGGTTCCCCTGCAAGGATTTGCAGCCTTAGAAGGAATGAATGGACCACAGAAATTCCAAATTCATCGAGATGACAGATCAACGGAACGACTTCCTTCTGCACACACGTGGTAATTTATTCTATCTTACACCATAATTTGATACATGTTCTTCTGCATACCCCTTTCAGATTCTCTGTATTGTACCATAAATGAATGAGCCATAAGGATGGACCAAACATCAGACCAGTTTGTCTTTATTAGGACCCAATGACAGATTTTGTCACACGTTTGGTCTCTGTGTTACCTAGGGCTCCCAATAAACTCACCTGCCCCCTAAATATTGATGGTATTAATAAATCAAATATTTAATGAAGGAAAAATAGTATTAACATTTGGCTTTCAATGACCTGAATTTTAAATTTGTTGAATTTTAGCTTCAATCAGTTGGATCTTCCTGCATATAACACATTTGAAAAACTCAACATGCAGCTATTAAAAGCAATTCAAGAGTGCCCAGAAGGATTTGGATTGGCTTAACATAAAAAAAGGTTTATTTCATTCAACTCTATCTATATCATATTTTTGTTTCTTTTGTCTGTTTAATGTGTTTTATTCTTGTCGTTTGTGTGAACGAGATTTATCAGGATTTAAAATTGACCATTTTTGACATTAATAACAACTTTTAGAAAACCCTTTCAAATAAACAAACATATTTATCACATTGTGTGAAAAATTCCAAAAGTTACTTGGTGATATTTTCAGAGATATTTGAAGAAAACCCAGGTTAATAAAATGTTGTTTAGAATTTTTATGTTACTATCGTTAATAAAAACTTGCTGCTTATGTTAATTGTTTATACAGAACATTATCCTTTTAATTCAACTCTGTTTATAGAAAATCAAAACAGTAGTTTATGTTTACTTTAACAGCTGACAGTTCTGAAAATCGCTTTAAAATAATTACAAATAAGCAAGTGCTCAAAGTAATATGAATAAATGATTTTGTGTTAAGAGTTTACGTTGCAGGTTAAAATAATAGCAACAATTATTTTCTAATTTTGCATAATTGGTGTAATACGAAGGATTTCTTTCTTGTTACCCCTTCTGATTAACTTTACAATCATGTCCCTTCCTCTTTTTACAAATTCATGAAGTTGTTCAGCTGAGCTGACTAGAACATCGTCAACTTCTGTTATGACATCATATGGTTTCAAGCCACATTTATGGGCAGGAGAATTTGGTACAACATCAACAACTAAAACACCATGAGACACATCAGGAAAGCCAGCAATTTGGTGGCGTAATTGTTCTTCTAGTTGTGGATAGAGTGACATCATTTTAATACCAATGTACGGCCTGGGTGAGGTTTTCACTGGCAATTGGATCTTCTCCCGATCCTGTCTCTCAAGTGTTTGCAATAAAAATGCTTTCGCTCTATCAATTGGAACAGCAAAGGAAATTCCTTCAAATAAACAAAGCATTCATTTCATGCAAGATAGGTACAGTGCATTCACTCTAAAATCTTAGCAAGGATAAAAATGGATAAAAATGTGCTCCACTTACAATGATAGATGATGGTCTGGTGAAGGTATAGCAATGATAGATTTCTCAAAGAGGGCTACCCCCATTGAGCCCCCACACAGCACCACTGGGTAAATATGCACATTTCTGTTCAATAAAAACACAGATATCGTTGATTGCAAACTAACCTGAAGTATTGAGAAGTGTCATTGTATTGATTCCAATAACTTCACCATCCAAATTAATCAATGGTCCACCTGAATTGCCTTTATTTATGGCAGCATCAGTTTGTATGTATCTCATATCACCCTTTTTGAGACCAATATCTTTACCCCCTCTGTGAACAGAGCTCACAATGCCAGCTGTAACAGTGTTGCTTAGATTTAAAGGACTGCCCAATGCGACCACCCATTCACCAGGTCTCAAATTGGATGAATTTCCCAATTTCGCTGTTGGTATTTTACGGTCAGGACTTATCTTCAAAACAGCCAAGTCAGCAATCTGATCTGTGTTCAGTAATTCAGCTCTGTGAACCTCAAAAAGTAATAATCAAAATACATAACTTATCATCAAGTAGATGCAAAAATTGAGATGGAAAATACATAGCTTATCATCAAGTAGATGCAGAAATTGACATGGATGGGGGCTGGCAATAACAACTGACGAGGGAAGCATTAAAACTTACATCCCCTGATGCCAATTTGACATTAATACCATTGGCATTGGAAACCACGTGAGCATTAGTTAAAATAACTCCATAATCTGTGACAACGAAGCCTGATCCTGCTCCTTGGGCTGCTCCTCCAAGAAAATTACCTTGTTGAATTTTCACTTCGACATATACAACGGCTGGGGAAGCGATCTCAGCGGCATCAGCAATAAAATTAAATCTTTTCGCATGATCTGAAGCCTCAGAAGAGTAGGATCTGGATCGCATACTACACCCGAAACTTCGGAGCAATCTACTAGCAGCTTGGTTGCTTTGCAGCACAAAACTGCGAGATAAGGAAAATTTTATGTTTGTGGAAATCCTCAACGAATTCCATGCTCTTTGCATCATCTTTCAGTTGAAAATCTCTCCAACGTGATGATGCTGAAATGAAAGGTTGGTCAGGAACAACCAATGTTGGTGTCTAGTTTGTCTAAAACTCGGTGGATGGGTGGATAAGGTGATGATAAGATGATGTCATGTTATGTTAGGGCTAGGTCATGCGGAGGAGAGAGGTGGTGAGAATGCGCAGTAGCGTAATTGTTGATACTGCGCAGGAGCGTATACGACGTGTGGGTGTCCATATGGCTGAGGCATTGGCCTTAGGGTTAGGGTTAGGGTTAGGAGGGTTAGGTTTAGGGTTAGGTCATGCGGAGGAGAAAGGTGGTGAGAATGCGCAGTAGTGTGATTGTAGGTACTGCGCAGGAGCGTATTTGACGTATGGGTGTCTATATGGCTGTGGCATTGGCCTTAGGGTTAGGCTTAGGGTTAGGGCTGCGTCTTGCGGAGGAAAAGGGTGGTGAGAATGCGCAGTAGTGTGATTGTAGGTACTGCGCAGGAGCGTATGTGACGTATGGGTGTCTATATGGCTGTGGCATTGGCCTTAGGGTTAAGCTTAGGGTTAGGGCTGCGTCTTGCGGAGGAAAAAGGTGGTGAGAATGCGCAGTAGTGTGATTGTAGGTACTGCGCAGGAGCGTATGTGACGTATGGGTGTCTATATGGCTGTGGCATTGGCCTTAGGGTTAGGCTTAGGGTTAGGGCTGTGTCTTGCGGAGGAAAAAGGTGGTGAGAATGCGCAGTAGTGTGATTGTAGGTACTGCGCAGGAGCGTATGTGACGTATGGGTGTCTATATGGCTGAGGCATTGGCCCTAGGGCTAGGTTTAGGGTTAAGGTTACGTCATGCGGAGGAGAAAGGTGGTGAGAATGCGCAGTAGCGTATTTGTTGGCATTGCGCAGGAGCACACATGCGCAGGAGCACGTTGCAAGTGTAAGATAATTAATCTTTTTTCTATGATTGTTGGGCAGATAAACCTCTAAAATGGGCAAAGAAAAAGGTGGATTTTTAACTCCGAAAGCCATAGCCAATCGCATAAAATCCAAAGGTTTGCAGAAACTTCGTTGGTTTTGTCAAATGTGTCAGAAGCAATGTCGAGATGAGGTAAGGCCGAAAGAATTGAGAGGGGGTTTGACGACCTCTACCTGAAGAGTCATTTATCATTCACCCAACTACTTGGGGGTAATATATTTTTACTTTAAGATAATATATAACTTATCTTTAATTGATAGAATGGTTTTAAATGTCATTGCTTATCAGAGTCTCATCAAAGACAGCTTCTTTTATTTGCTGATAATCCTGATAAATTCTTAGATGGATTTTCACAGTAAGTTTGTGTTTATTTCTTTACCTCCCAATATAAATTTCTGAACAGTATTTTTTATCTTCACCTAAGAGCTGACGCCATTTAGCAATGCTGGTGCATTCAATTAAATTAAATCTTTTCTTCATGTAGAGAATTTTTGGACAACTTTTTGAATCTTATCAAAAGGCAATGGGGTAAGTACAAAAGTGGGGTTAGGGTTAGGGTTGGCAGGGGCGTCGCCAGCTCGAAAAACTGAGGTGGACAAAAACGAGGGGTCCTTCAGACTCTCGGAAAATGTGGGAAATGCCCTTTTTAGTATTTTTGAACTATTTAGAAAATTTTGGAAAAACAGTTTTGTCAAGCAGCATTTTTCCTAACAGTGGGCATCAAAGAGGAAAGCTGCACACCCAGATGGTCTGAGTGAATGAACATCACACCCCAAAGTTTTTTCAACGGATTTCGAGAAATTAGAAAATCAACCTCTGAGAAAACTGGGGTGGACATGTCCACCCCAGTATAAAACTGAGGGTTGAGGTTAGACAGGGACAAGCCAATTTCTTCATTGATAATTTTAATGCTTGTGCTAAGTCTAAAGCTGTGAATTGATTTCTGAATTTTAAGGCACAAAACGAGTTCATTGCAATATTGTTTATCAAGAATATATAAGTGACAGAGAACACACACATATGAATGCAACTCAGGTTTATATCAATAATTATTATTAGTAGTAGTATTATCAGTATTATTTCCAGTTATATGTTAAATATCAAAAAAGTAAATTGAAATGTTTTTTTTCCTTTTTCAGTGGGAAACATTGACAGAATTTGTAAAATGGCTTGGAAGAGAAGGTATTTATTTTTCTGTTGTTCAACTTCTGTTTTTTTTTCTGATCACATTACAGTAGTATTTAATACCTATAAAAGAGGGAGTAAAATGGTCTATGTATAGCATTGTTTTTTTCTATAGGACACTGTGTTGTGGATGAAACTCCCAAGGGATGGTACATAACATACATTGATAAAGATCCTGCTGTCATTGAAAAACAAAAGGTCAATATGTATTATTAAATTTCCTTTATTTTTATTTACTTAGAGTTTTGTGTAATATTGCAATCAAACAAACATTAGTTACCTTATGCTATATTGTTCATTACTTTGTAGTCTTTGGAGAAAAAAGAAAAAATGGAAATGGATGATCAAGAAAAAATGAGTAAGTGTCATCCTGTTATTTTTATTTTTCATAGGGTTTTGGCTTTTAATTCTATTCTAATGAATTTTCCAATTCTTTAAAGATAAATTTTTGGAAAAGCAAATTGAAAGGGCAAAAGAAAAGGAAATTGAAAAGGTTGGTTAATTTTATGCTTGTAAATTAAGAAATTTATTGTTTACATAGGTTTTTAGCTTGGGTTTTCTGCCAAGAGTACTACAGTGATAAATGCTATTTTTCTTTCCAGTCTCAGACCGTTTATACAGAGCTAAAAAGAACAGATGAACAGGAAAAAGGTTAGTCCTTTATTCTTAATTTTCTCATCTTAATTATTGCAGCGGTTTATTTTTGTATAGCTAACTGCATCTTTATTTTCGTCATAGTTCTGCTCAACTTTGCTAAACCAAGTTCAGTAATTAAAAATGATGTTTCTGACAAGTAAGATTTCCTATTGTCAATATATTTGTGTTTGTCTGTTTAACAACTGTTTGTGGTTTTCAGAATAGAAGCTTATTGTGTCATGAACAGGAATGTTTGTTGAAGATATTTCCCTTATATCATAAAATTCTCAACTTCTTTTCTTCATACTACTCATTGAACGATATTTCATTTATTCTTTGATTTTTCCATTGTCTAGTGCTTTATCCAAGGGTAGTCAATTTTTATCAGCAACTGGCAATGCTTTTCCTTTATCATCATCATCATCATCACCATCAGCAGATTCTAAACTATCTGCAAGGTATAGATCTATAGATCTATTCAATCTTTTCAGTTCATGATCAACACATTTCAATATCACATTTAGCATTTGACTAATGTTATTTCCTTGCAGAAAAACTGCACAGAAAAGAAAGTCAGCTTTAGAAGAAATTATGGAGGTGTAACATTGTTTTATTATTGGTAATGTTTAGATATTGATAATAATCACAGATGTTTCTTGTTGTTGAATTTGGATTAGGATCTTTGATTCTTTTCATGCAGGAAGAACAGAAATCAAAGCTAAAAAAAGTAGAAAAGAAAGATAATTGGATTAATGTCGTAAGTTAAATATTGAAATAATTTTAGTTTTAGAATTTTTTTAAAATCTTCTCCTTTCTCCGTTCTTATGTTGTTGTTTTTATTCAAAGGGACTAATAGTAAAAGTAATAACAAAAAAACTAGGAGAAAAATATTACAAGAAAAAGGGCGAGATAAAGGTAGAAATAATAATTCAATATATTCTTTGTTTTAACTGTATGTTTATGAATAATTTGAGTAGTTTTGCTGATAATAAGATAATAAGAATTGTATTATTTGGATTTTTAGGAAGTGCAAAACTTGTTTGTTGCAATTGTGAAAATGTTTGATTCTGGTGATGTTATAAAACTTGATCAAGCGCACATCGAAACAGTTATTCCGCAAATAGGTTTGTTATTTAATATCATTATTATTTCGCCATATGTCCGCGTCTCGTACCGTTTTTCCATTTTCTCGCCAGAAGTATGCAGGATCAGAATTTGGCCAGTATTTTTGCTTCTGCTAAATCATGTTCTTTTAAATGGGTTGTGCTTCCTACTATCGTAATGTTACCAAACTACATTGGATGGATAATGGGGAAAAAAGCTATTCTGTCGATTTAATAAGTCTTTTTATTTTGTTTGCATTTTTAATATTGAGCAATCACTTCGAAAAACTCTCTTTGTATCGAAATCATAGTTTTCGGTGAAATCTTGAAAAGTATTTTGGATAATTTCTGGGCCTGCTCCACTTGGAATGTTTTTGTTACGACTTTTTCGGACGCGCCAATTTGTTATCGTTGACGTCACGTTTATAATATTATTTTATGGCTGGTCAAAGGTAATTTCATTTCCCGGTGTAATTGTTTGATCACGATATTAAAAATTTCATCCGAGAAAACAATGATGAATTATTAGATCATGTTTTGTGTTACTGTACTTAAGAAAAATAATTCTGTAAGGAAGCACCTGCCAATTCACATCTTGTAACATAATGCCTTCTCAATCTCTTCTCTGTTTAAATTTATTTTCTCTCATTGATTTTAATCGAAATTTCTCATTGATTTAGGGAGACAAGTGAAAATTGTCAATGGCAACCACAGGGGGCACAAAGCAACAATGATTGGAATTAACGAAGGATCATTTTCAGTTTCTGTTGTCCTTGAAAATGTAATTCCATGTACTTAGTAAATTTTTCACCATATCGTAACTTGTTTTAGCCAACCAGTAAGCTGTATTTGACCAATAATGATCAAATTGATGGAACTTTTGCTGGACACAAAGTCGTTTCGGTTATTATTTTGATTTGATTTTGTTTTATCTTGCTGTTCATAGCTTTATTTGTTTTTTTAGGGCCCAAACAAGGGAACGAAACTTCGCAAAGTTCCATACGAAGATGTTTGCAAAATGGTGTGATAGCTTCACTTTGTAAGCACTTTTATATTTACTCTCTAAGGCTGTCTGCCCTAACATAAGTCAATATCTATATCATATGAAGCAAGTCATGGATGGGTCGTAAAGAAATGTATGATATTGTGTTGTGTGGCTTGTAATTGTGACGGGAAAGCAAATCAATGAAGGTCTTCGTTCACACTGTCCGCTTGCAAGAATATTCCTTGAAACTAAAGATGACAAAGATGAAATAGAGTTAGATAATATCCTGTAGTGTCTTAATGAGTAAATGAAAACAGATGGTTGATCACAGATCACATCTTATCATTATCAAAAGTATTACCTCATATATCATGCATTACATCTAATGAGGTATTTTATATAACGTTGAAAGCTGTATATAGGTTTACTTCACTGTTTTAAATGTGTTTGTATTTCAATGATGCAGTTAATACAAGACGACAATACTATTAAGTAAACGCTTGGCTAAAATTACATGAAATTTACTCTGGTTGTAAATCACTTCATGAGAGTCGATATTTGCCTTACTTTGTCGCGAAGATTGTTCAACATGAAACAGAATAAGAGATTATGGTGAACAGAGAAATAATAATTGATCACATGCTTGCAATGAACAATTGAGGTAATTTTGTGATGGTTTTTGATAGGCGAAAAGCAGATAAACTCTGAAGGAGAACATTTTTGAATGGCCTCTTATCTACAATTGATTGCCTCTGTTTGAAATTCATTCACGTAAAAGTAAATAATCAATTGAACTGAGAGGAGAAACTGTTGCTACCTGCCTATTAAACCAGTTTAGTCTTCATCTCTGAATAAATATTTTGAAATACCCAAATTTACGACTGCTGGTTCATTCATCTTCCAGCCTTTTATCATTAAAGCCCAATTCTATTCACCATTTGTCTGTTTATATTACCAATAGCACCTGTGTATGCATTGAATTAAATAACCATGTCCATGGAACGTATTGCCAACAATTTTTCTCTCCTATTTATGCCAAATGCATCTATTCAAGAAGGAAGAAAGAGTTGCAGGTTTGGCTTTTTCGTTTACAACCAGTCACTTTTAACAACTGAATGTTCACATTGAAAGGTATTTTTTCACTAAAATTCATTTGTTCTTATTTTCATTTATTTCACCCTTATTCTTCCTTGTTTATCATTTTTATGTGGCGATTGGTTCAAATCCAAGTTAGCTCTTGTGACATAAGTTCGATCCCATCAAACAACACCACAATTGACTATTGCATGGATTGACTTTCTTGCAATAAAGCAATGCTAAATTAAATGTGCCATAACGTGTTTGCCCCTGAAGAGAATTAGCTTTGTGCCAAAGGTGCTATGTAACCTCCTCCTCCCAACATGCAGCTGTCTCTAATTACTTTTTGCAATTGGTTACATTAACTTCGCCAATCTTTTCTTGCATTCATCCATAATGCTGATGGAATAATATTTGTTTTTCTATTCTATTCTATGTTTTTATTTAGATAAATATTTTTCTTCGTTCTCTCATATTATTTACTTTGTGCTGAATGAATTTCCGTTTATTTGTATACAATGTTCAACTGTTAGTTACTCACGCTTGAACTTTGTTTACGTTGTCAATAAGAAAACTGTGTTGTTGTCCTATATATACTCCTTCCCACACGCTTGCCTTGACACGACAACAATTAACCACTTGTATACCTTAGAGAAATTGCTTTCACACACTTTCCAGCGCCATTAAATAGCAAGTAAGTACATCTTTAACTTCTTACGAACTTCCAATCATAAGTGTGCTAAATCTTAATTTTTTTCACCACTTCATGAAATTTATTTGGTCTCGAATCTAATTGTGTTTTAAATTTAGTTTGTTATCATTATTGTTATTATTTCTGGCGTAATTTTTATTTCTGACAAATCTGCAATTATTCTGCTGAATTTATCGACATAAACCTAACCTAAGTTATGTACAACAGACAACTAAATTATACAAGGCAAAGCAGATGTCGATGTTATTCTCAATGAAAACAATTTTACATTTATGCAAGCCGAAACAAGATGTAAATACTAAACAAAAGGAAGTGAGTCCTCAGCTTTGTAAAGATTTGTGTTTTTGTCGTTCACCTGAAATATACAGTCTGCAAATGTCCTTCAGGAAGACATTTCGTTTTGTTTTCGAAATCAGACCTGGTGGTAACAATAAAACAATGTTATCTTGCCTTTGCAAATTTTTTATTTTTTCAATTATGCGTTACGCAACAGTTAACTAAAGCAAATCGCAAATGCCAGACTGCCCTAATAGGGTAAATAACCTATTTTATATTCCCCACAAAAATAAACGATTTACTATAGCTTTGAGGTGAATTTTGACTGACTTCTTTTGCTGTGTCTATTTATATTTCGCCGAGGTTTGTTTACCCGAGCAGATGGAATTATAAATGCGCAGTATGTTTACTGCGCATTCTCTATTGTCTTAACATTGTAAACAAAACCTCACCCACAGACTTCTAACAACAACGCCATTTATAATACAGTACCATTCTTTACAATTCTGTGCCTCTCCACGTTGGACAGGATCAAATTGCTTAACTGGAAATGCTTCGTTGTCAAATATCTTGCGTTAAATCAAGATTATTCAGCCAACCAAGTAAATACATAATTTAATGTTCCTGCTAATCGCTGTTATATTTTGAAATTATTTTGAAGTAAGTTTTATCAATTATTTTTCTTGCTGCAAAACTGTTTACATACAAATGGTTCCGAATTTTGATGTTTTAAGAACTTAATTTCTTTTCTGAGTATTATTGAATTTCTAACTTCAAAAAGCGTGTTATGAAAAATGCGAAGACATCTAATAAATATCCTAAAACATGAAAACATTAGTTAACGATGAAAGTTTTCATTCGATCGAAATTTGCCGGTAGTAATGGTTGAGCTCATGGCAGAAGTTTCTTGTTGGTTGGCTGGGTTGCACAGCAAAACCAGACAGTGGATTAGAAGGATTCTATGTTGGTGATGATAATTATGCGCAGGAATAATAAAGCGATTGTCTTGTTTGTTATTTACGTCTGGCTTACCTTACAGTGGCTTCATTGTTTGTGATTTCCGGTTGCGCAACAAGTAGAGATCTGGTGTTGAATTTTAAATTCATCAGTTACCAAATTATCATCATGGCCGCATTTTACATCATGGCCTAGCCATACAATTTCTTAATATTAAGGCGTTTTATATCTAATAAACTTATTTTAACGACTGTTTTGTACGGCGTATGTTTTTTACATGATGTATTGGCGATTCTTGAAGATTTTTTCGTCGCCTGAGTTGGGAACAATCGTTCATTTTCTGAGCAAATAAAGGTAGACGAGACCGGAGGAAAACTTCGAATTAGGCCCTTATGATAAACCACCAGTTGCTTATTTTGTACATTTATTGTTTAGCTTGTTTTATTCCATATTATAAACATGCGTACGATAAATTAATTATTTGCTATTACTATAAAAATTACCGTTCTTCCATTTAATTTTGTGTAACTATGATAAACATAGGTAGATATATAGTAAATAATCATAAGACGCAATTTATTTGGCGATGGAGATTTTTTGGGTTAGTACACAATGTTGATTTCTTGTTATGGTGGTTTGTTTTTTTGCAGGTTGAAGTCAAAATTATTATTGAATGGAAAATGGCATTAGATGAACAGCAGCAAACAAATGCAAATCAAATTATACGATATTCTGAACATCAAAATAGCAGCGAGATTAACGCTGCTTTGTCAAATGGCCCAGTCAGAATGGAACATGACATGAAAGAAGATCAGAAAAGGTGTTCATCAGAACATGAACGATTGAATGGACAAGATTTCTTACCAGAACAACAGAATTCTGACGATGCAATGATGAAAGATCGCTATGGGAAACCAAAGCATCATGGGACAATTTGGGAGCCTCCAGTGGTATATATTAATACAGAGCTGAGCTCATCCAAGTCCAGCCCAATTAAACATGCTGATATTTTGTTACTTGAACAGAGATTTCACGAACACTCATCTAATTCATCACCAAAGACATCAAAAAAGCCATGCCAATGTTGCCAAGGTGATTCGGGGCAGTACAAGAGTCACCAGAGTAATGTTATAACAACACCGCGACATCATTCCAGTTCTGCCAATCACCAACATCACCACCATCACCATCATAGCCAATACGATGCAGAATGTCAGCAAGATGTTTTCTATATGCCAATTGATGCAGAAGACAGCTCACCACAGTATCATCATAACCATATGAGATTATCATCATCATCATCAACATGTGCTTGCAGTTCATGTCAGAAGATTAGAGTTGAAGGTATTCAATCTTCTAGGCATTCACCATACCGTGAAACATCAAGTCATGAAACATTGCGTTCTCTTCTGCCTGACATCACTGCCAAAGCTGTAAGTTTATTTTACTTTATTCTCCTCTTTTTCCAACCCTCTGTTAACCAATGCATGACAGGACTAAGTAAACTACTTGTTTCCAATTTGGTTTACAAAGAAAAGTTAAAAAAACAAAAAGGCTGATTTAGAATTTGAAAAAGTTAAAATATGTATATGCATAAGAATTAAGCTTAATGGCTTAAACATCTTTAAAGTTGGGCAATCCTTTACGGCAGGAAGTTCCATGATCTTTGAATCTATTGTCTTTTCAAACATCTTTGGTTTCCCTGGACTGCGAAGTGATATTGGAATTTATTATATATAGACAAGAAGTTGATGAATATTATTAGGAAGTATTTCCACCTTTACATTTCTGCATAAAAGAATCTCCAAAGCTTTTTTTTAAAATCTTTGGTGCGTGACAAATGAGGAAATACTTCCATTAGTGATAAGTGATTGGTCATTAAATTTATTTCCTGCTATTTTGTTCTTTTCTCTATTTGCCTGAGGCAATTTTAAGAAGTAGGAAAATGAAAAGCTACTCAAATAGATAATTAACAGGTAAAGGAAATTGTGAAATTCATTGGGATTAATTTCCATAGAAACCTGGTTTGTTAAGCATTGTTTGCATAAAAATAAAAAGAAAAAAATGGCGTCAAATGAAACCACCTGGTAAAGGAATACAATTACATATTTGAGTAAATAAAATTGGTTGTATTGTATTTTGTTGCGACCACATTTTATTCCATAGCAAACAATGATATCTTGACGTGCGTATTTTTACAAGAGTAGCAGGTTTTGTGTTATCTTTGATCAAATTCTCTGCGCATGTGTTTACGTAGAAAGCCAACGTATGCATCTCAGAGGACTGGGACTAGACAATTACTGTCCTTAATCCTTATTTGGTGTTTGCGATATGCGTTAGTTGGAATCTATATTATTTCTGTTCAAATCTGAAAGCGCCTTGTAATTTTTGTTCGCACCATGTTATTTTCCTTTGCCACGTAAGAAGACACGCTTTTACCAGACCATTGTCAGATTTTTTATACACATCAGACAATCGTGTGCTCTTGAAGTTTTAATACTTTTTATTGAATAATTTGATCATTATATAATAGGTTTAATTTTGGTTGGTTTTTAATGAAGTTGATTAAATTATAGTGCGGTTTATTAAGCAATTTCAAGACGGAATAAGAAGGATTTGGAAATCGAAACGCTAATATTAGAGAACAAGGAATGATAAGAATATATCAAGGAATTTGGAGCGCTGGATTTTTAGCCCTAACCTTTACCTGTTTAAATTTACTGCTTTAATGGACAGGTTGTTGTTAGATGACTAACCTAAGCAACAAACACAACCATGGTTATTGAAATCGATTTCTCTTTTGCTCGTTAACATATACACACGCATACATGTTGTAAGTGAAAAGAGGCGATTGCATCCATGTTCGATTGAGAAGAATAATATTGTAAACAATGCCATGTCGGTTAGAATAAACTTCGAAAATCGTTCACTTTAGTTCATTTTCGTGATATCCATTTCAAATGGCTTTGCTTGTTCAACATGTTCATTCTAATCTTCGAGCAAGATGGATTTTTTGGTTTTCATTCAGCGCATATCTTTTACACTGTATTTTGTTTTCGCGTGTTAAAAGTAAAACTTTGTGCCATGTTTACTTGTTTTGTTCTATAACTAACCAATAACATGCTCTTTATGATCATTAAAAATTTATTTACATTGACCAACGTATTAGGCGTATTTCGGTTTTTCTGGCAACCTAGATTTCAACGCTCTCTTACACAGAAACTCAAGATTAGGAGATTAGAACTGTTTTAGTTAATTATTACTGTTACGTATGTCTTGATTTTTAAAATGAATTGCTTCTGTTTACAGATGTCTCCGTCAAGAAATATTTCATTAAATAATGGCTTTATTGATCACCACATTCAAAGTCCAAATGAAAACCAGCAAAAAAGGTTCGAATATTTATATTAATTTCTCCTGCTACTACTATTATTATTATTATTAGTACAGTTCTTAGTTTTAATCTTTACATGTTTTTATACATTTGATTATGATTATGTTCTAGACATGAAGCTAATAAGAATGGAATCGATGAGTCTCTTGGTAAGTTGCTTTTTTATTTTTTATCAATATCTAAGCCTTCTTCTAGATGGAAATCGCAAAATCTTTCAGGCATTTGATTAAGTGAATATCTTTAATACACATGTAGGAATAGTTAGTTTTATTTTCCATTTTTTACGTTTTTTATTTTAATTGCAACCAATTCTACCTAACCTATTAAGTCTTCATAAACAACAATTAGCAGTAAATCCTTTTTTTTTTTAAAGTAAATTACATTATTACTTATTGCTTTAGACTTGTGATTTTACATTTCTATTTTTGCGCCTTTGGGAAAGAGCAATAGAAAACAAAATAGTTTAAATAATTCAATGCTGTCTGTATAGTCAATTGAATAAACGTTTGTGAATGTTTATTCCATTGACTATGATGTCTTAAATTTTTCTCTGCATTACTTTATTCTCAAATTTATTTTAATTGATTGGGATCCTATGCATATCTGCCTTTCTTTAGCAATCGTTTCAACTTCTTATTTTACAAGTTGCTTTTCATATTTACATTTACTATTGGTTTTATAGCTTTATTTTTGTTACAATTTAAATCTCACGTCAAATATTTGTTCTCTTTGGAATTAATTTCTGTTTTGAAATGAAGGAAGCGTAAAATCTAATAAATTAGATAGTAAACCACCGCTTTCTGATTGTTTCGATTAGTGATCGATGATTAATGTAATCATATGATTAATGTGATTATCTTGATTTCTATTGCAGTGATTAGTAGACTATATAAAGGTGGACAATGCCATTGGCCAAGCTGTGAAAGATCGTTTGCAGATAAACGGGATTTTATAATGTGAGTTAGCTACAATTATTATTATTCCGGACTTTTGGCAATTTAGGGGGTGGGGAGAGAAAGAGTAAAGTTATAATCTATATTTCTATTGTTATTTATGTTATTTATTAAATTATAATATATGTTGTATTGCCATGCATAAATGATTGCAATTTATCTATTATTGATTTGTTGATTTATGTTGTTGATTCGTAGCCATTTGAATAATTCGCATGTACTTGACGACACAAGCGCATCCCAAGCTAGAGTTCAAGGATATGTTGTAAAAGATCTTGAAGAAAGAGTATGATGCATATGAAAATATATTTCTATTGATTTTATTATTATATTTATAGGTTCATTGTAATTAATTATTTTTTCCATCTTTTCATAGCTGGCAATTGAACGTGGCAAATTATCAGCCATTTTGGCCCATTTGCAGTTCTCGCATGAAAAGGTATGACCTTTTATCTTAATCTTTCTTGCTGACATTATAAAAATTAGCCTTAAATGTTTATATATTAGTTAATTAATTCGGCATTGATTATAGGATGGTATGAGAGGTGGTGCAATGCCAAGAATAATCTCTCCGCCTCGTTCCAATGCCACACCATTGATGATGGTACTACCTCATTCCCAGAATGCACATCGAGCTTCATCAGCGCGTGCTTTTCGTAATGAGAGGTTGGAAGATGTGGAACGAGGTCGTCATACCCATCATGCATTGCCATCACCACTGGCACATTCCAGTGATCAGGTAGCAAAGTCAATATCACCATCAGCATCTGTATCATCATCATCAGTTGTTGCTGCTGCTGTTGCCAATGTGGCCCCCGGCCATTTACACCCATCCCCGCTTGGGCTAGTGCATAACCCTTCCCAGCATGCATCTCACCACATGCATCATCATTCTGTGCATCATCCGCAGCCTCATTATCACATGCCGCCTCATTATCATATCAGGCCTCCTTTTCAAATGAGATCATATCTGACCGATCAAAATATGGCTGCAGGTCTAAGTGATGACAGGTTGGAAGGAGGCAAATCAAATGAAGAAGCAAGCCTGAAAGGAGTTGGTGAAGAGAATGCTGAAAGGAAATTCAATCAATCATTAGATGCTGGTTCTTTACATGCCCCCGTTCCTGATATTCCTCTTAGTAGATCTTCACCATATCATCCTGTGAGAAGACGGGGGGAAGCCGCTGCTATGATCGACATTGCCGAAGGTGAGCTTCTTCTCGTGTCACCAGTTTTTGCAGCTATTTCTCATCGCTGCGAAATATTCACAATCGTACGTAGAAATTCCCATAAAGAACGAAAACAATTTATTTGAAGCACAATCCAGGTGGACAAATTCAAGAGTCGTGGGTCGTTGTGACAGATCAATTCTCATGCAATAAGAATACATTTTATAGATTGTATGATTATATGATTCTTTTAAGGACGAGATGTTATCAAGTCTAAAAGGAAATCAGAATCAACAGGCCTGGTTGACATAGGCGAAGGTAACTTAGATCTCCTCCTCGGCTAGACTTTTCTAGATTATCGGCTAGTTTTTATTTCTTTTATTAGACCATAGCATGAATAGATATGTATCCACCATCGTCGAAATCATCATTATTATTATTATTATTGTTTAAAACGGTACACGTTTCATTATTCAAGTACTTCAGGTAAGTATTGACTAGTGCCCAGTGCTTTGTATCCTGTTAACAGAGCTAATGAAGGCGGTACGGTTATTTTATTATTTTATTTCATAATGTTGGTAATTATATATTATCTGATTGTTTTTCTTTTAATTATATGCTACTTAATTCCAGAGTTGAAGAATAAAGGTCAGATATTTCAAGATCCTGACGTGAGGCCGCCATACACGTATGCTTCATTGATACGACAGGGCATTCTTGATTCACCGAATGGGGAATTAACATTAAACGACATTTATAATTGGTTTATGAAGCACTTTGCTTATTTTCGAAAGAACACTAGCACCTGGAAGGTATGCTGTGCTATTCATTGCATTTAATTGATTCATTCAATGTTGGTGATTATGATGGTGATGATGATGATAGTCATCGTTTTTCAGAATGCTGTAAGACACAATTTATCTCTTCACAAATGTTTTGTAAGAAAGGAGAATTTTAAAGGAGCAGTTTGGACTGTAGACGATGAAGAGTTCTTTCGAAGAAGAATGACAAAACCTGGCCTGTTAGTGATCAAAACATCGCACTTCTTTGTTCACCTCCTTCTCTTAACTTCTTTCTTCATTTCTATCTTTTCTAATGCTAATATACATGCATGTATTGATGTTAGTTGATTAATTTTTAGGCCGAAAAGAGAGTATTACATGGCTGAAGGTTTCGAGGGAGAGGAGTGGAATTCTGACCCTCCACCAAGCATGGTGATGGGAAATGGAATGCGAAAGAGAGGCAGTGATGATTTATCAAATGAATCATGGGAACAAGATGCACCGTTTGTAAAAAGACCATCAGACGATAGCAATCAGCAAAGATCTGATGGTGATAATGTCGCACCATTGGTCAAATTCTGTGAAAATATCAAGTACATCATTTTCTTTGATCTCATCAAACTATTTCTAATTGTCGCGAGCCTGGGCTCTTTGGATCTCGTATATTGCATTGTATTCATAAGAGTGTTTTGTTAACTTTTTAGTGGACTTCCGTCCCAAATTGTCCCAATAAAAGAAGAACCGCGTGACCAGAACACATCTGAACCAAAGCAGCAACAACAACAGCAATATAGTCCAAGTGAGAATTCAATGATATCCAATCAGAATTCAATAGAAGATCACATGACATCCAGCCAACACAGGTTAGATATGTTTTGATTGGTCAATCCTAATCTACTAACATTACATTAGGGAGTTGTTGCGCAATATAGATGGAGTAATCAGAAAGCTCTTGCATTGGAAAAGCCTTTGCCAGTATTCAAGGGATATCGCCGAAATGTAGAATAGATATGACCTTCTTATGATGTCCGAAAGATGGACATTAAATTAACCTTGAAAAGGATTTTATTATTTGTTTGTCTATTTGTTTCTGTGTTTGTTAAGTAATTGTGTATTTGCATGCATTAAATGCAGTTCCTCTCAGAGGATTTCAACATGGTAGACAAGTGTATACCGTAGACTGTAGCGTATATATTGTCTTAAATCTTGCTAGAATCATAGTTTTAGTAGATAGGTATATGCATCAGTTAATCTGATAAAATAGAAAGGGCAGTAAATACTTAGTGTAACGTGCAATTAAATTGGATGTCGTGTAGTGTGTGTTGTGCATCTTAAATGTGCGACGACATTGTTTTAGCTAGATGTGTTATTTGTTAGTTTAAGGTAGGATTATAAAAAGAAATAGCTGAAAGAATATAGCATTCTATGTGGTGTTATAATATTTGTGACTTTTTAAACTCTTAAGCATTTAATGCAGTTTATACCATTTGTTGATGGGGCCTAATGGTGTGACCTTATTCTTACCTTTATTTACGTTTTTATTTGTCAATCATGAACTATTTACCTGATATTCTTTATCTTTTAAGTTTTTATTTTCATTTTCACAATCTCTTTCCTTAGTCACAAGTTAAACTTTTTTAGATACATAGAAATAGCTTGTAGTATTAATATAAGTTTATAGTGGTTGGATAAGAGAAGTAAATATTCAAAGCACAGGCAGGCCAAGCTAGTCTCGCTTCCATTTCGCAAGTCTTGCGAGACATGGTCCTAACCTTTCGTTTCATTACCAATTTTAGTTTTTCTGATCTATATTACTATAAGTTTTTACTTGTTTTAAGTATTCAGATGAAATAAATTTTATATATCATATGATGATGGCGATGATATATTTAAGTTTATTTCACAGAACAAGCTAAAAGTATGTCTATAGTACACTTTCATAGTATTATTTTGTAGAGCAAAAAAGCAAGGCCTTTTGAGTTTATTTTATGTGATGATTACTGATGATATGACAAGAGAAGTGAATATGTTAGCACTTTATTTTCTTCTCATCTTAAATCTTAGAAAGGCTAAGACTTCATTTCCACCCATATCTGTCCACTAACTGTTCTAGTTATCCTACTTGTCGCAACTGTCCTAGTTATCCTAGCTGCCCAAGTTGTTCTAGTTGTCCCAACTGTTCTGTGTGTGTATTATGTCTGTTCCAGTTGACTTTGAGGGTCGAATTTGATGGGGTTTTGCAATTGCACAGCAGGCACTTTCTGTTGTATTTTCCCTGAAGTTTTTCACAGTGGCATTTTCAGTGTTTCAGGCAGGATTTCTCATGACTAGCTACGTTGCATAGGAGCGTAGTGCGTATGAACGTAATGCGCAGGAGCGTATGTGACCTAAGCGTATCTTTAATGACAGGGTTGGGCAAGGACTTCATGTATGTAAACTATAGGTTCCGAAATACAATTATAAGCTAATGCATGATATAGGGGTAATATGTGTGTCACTACAATGTATATGGAGTGTATAACACATGTATAACACATGTAGAACATGTGTATAATACATGTATTAGTGCATTATCAGCGCGGATTTGGGTGAAAACACGTAAATACAGTAAATAGCAAGTGTATAAGGGTGTGTATAAGTGAACACAAGAGTATTAGTGTATTATCAGAGTACATTTGGGTGGAAACTCGTAAATACAGTGAATAACAAGTGTATAAGGGTGTGTATAAGTGAAGACAAGTGTATTAGTGTATTATCAGAGTACATTTGGGTGGAAACTCGTAAATACAGTGAATAACAAGTGTATAAGGGTGTGTATAAGTGAACACAAGTGTATTAGTGTATTATCAGAGTGCATTTGGGTGAAAACACGTAAATACAGTGAATAGCAAGTGTATAAGGGTGTGTATAAGTGAACACAAGAGTATTAGTGTATTATCAGAGTGCATTTGGGTGAAAACACGTAAATACAGTGAATAGCAAATGTATAAGGGTGTGTATAAATGAACACAAGTGTATTAGTGTATTATCAGACTGTATTTGGGTGAAAACGCGTAAATACAGTGAAAAGCAAGTGTATAAGGGTGTGTATAAATGAACACAAGTGTATTAGTGTATTATCAGAGTGCATTTGGGTGAAAACACGTAAATACAGTGAATAGCAAGTGTATAAGGGTGTGTATAAGTGAACACAAGTGTATTAGTGTATTATCAGAGTGCATTTGGGTGAAACACGTAAATACAGTGAATAGCAAGTGTATAAGGGTGTGTATAAGTGAAGACAAGTGTATTAGTGTATTATCAGAATGCATTTGGGTGAAAACACGTAAATACAGTGAATAGCATGTGTATAAGGGTGTGTATAAGTGAAGACAAGTGTATTAGTGTATTATCAGAGTGCATTTGGGTGAAAACACGTAAATACAGTGAATAGCAAGTGTATAAGGGTGTGTATAAATGAACACAAGTGTATTAGTGTATTATCAGACTGTATTTGGGTGAAAACACGTAAATACAGTGAATAGCAAGTGTATAAGGGTGTGTATAAGTGAAGACAAGTGTATTAGTGTATTATCAGAGTGCATTTGGGTGAAAACACGTAAATACAGTGAATAGCAAATGTATAAGGGTGTGTATAAATGAACACAAGTGTATTAGTGTATTATCAGACTGTATTTGGGTGAAAACACGTGAATACAATGAATAACAAGTGTATAAGGGTGTGTATAAGTGAAGACAAATGTAGTAGTGCATCATATTATGCAAGGCATAACTCACAAGAAATTTTGTTTTTTGCGACTGTCATGAAAGCATAGAATAAAAATTTGCAAGATGCTACATTCCTAAAGACAATATTTGCACTATTTGCAATAACGATTTACGCACTTTTCATTCACTTTATTTACTTGCTATGACATAAATGCGCTCTGATAATAGGCCAATACACTTGTCTTCACTTGCACACACTCTTATACACCTGCTATTCACTGTATTCACGTGTTTTCACCCAACTGCACTCTGATAATACACTAATACACTTGTTTTCACGTATATACACCCTTATACACTTGCTATTCACTGTATTTACGTGTCTTCACCCAACTGCACTCTGATAATACACTAATACACTTGTGTTCACGTATACACACCCTTATACACTTGCTATTCACTGTATTTACGTGTTTCCACCCAAATGCACTCTGATAATACACTAATACACTTGTGTTCACTTATACACACCCTTATACACTTGCTATTCACTGTATTTACGTGTTTTCACCCAAATACAGTCTGATAATACACTAATACACTTGTGTTCACGTATACACACCCTTATACACTTGCTATTCACTGTATTTACGTGTTTTCACCCAAATGCACTCTGATAATACACTAATACACTTGTCTTCACTTATACACACCCTTATACACTTGCTATTCACTGTATTTACGTGTTTTCACCCAAATACAGTCTGATAATACACTAATACACTTGTGTTCATTTATACACACCCTTATACACTTGCTATTCACTGTATTTACGTGTTTTCACCCAAATACAGTCTGATAATACACTAATACACTTGTGTTCACGTATACACACCCTTATACACTTGCTATTCACTGTATTTACGTGTTTTCACCCAAATGCACTCTGATAATACACTAATACACTTGTCTTCACTTATACACACCCTTATACACTTGCTATTCACTGTATTTACGTGTTTTCACCCAAATACAGTCTGATAATACACTAATACACTTGTGTTCATTTATACACACCCTTATACACTTGCTATTCACTGTATTTACGTGTTTTCACCCAAATACAGTCTGATAATACACTAATACACTTGTGTTCACGTATACACACCCTTATACACTTGCTATTCACTGTATTTACGTGTCTTCACCCAAATGCACTCTGATAATACACTAATACACTTGTGTTCACTTATACACACCCTTATACACTTGCTATTCACTGTATTTACGTGTTTTCACCCAAATGCACTCTGATAATACACTAATACACTTGTGTTCACTTATACACACCCTTATACACTTGCTATTCACTGTATTTACGTGTTTCCACCCAAATGCACTCTGATAATACACTAATACACTTGTGTTCACTTATACACACCCTTATACACTTGCTATTCACTGTATTTACGAGTTTTCACCCAAATGCACTCTGATAATACACTAATACACTTGTCTCCACTTATACACACCCTTATACACTTGCTATTCACTGTATTTACGAGTTTTCACCCAAATGCACTCTGATAATACACTAATACACTTGTGTTCACTTATACACACCCTTATACACTTGCTATTCATTGTATTTACGTGTTTTCACCCAAATACAGTCTGATAATACACTAATACACTTGTGTTCACGTATACACACCCTTATACACTTGCTATTCACTGTATTTACGTGTTTCCACCCAAATGCACTCTGATAATACACTAATACACTTGTGTTCACGTATACACACCCTTATACATTTGCTATTCACTGTATTTACGTGTTTTCACCCAAATGCACTCTGATAATACACTAATACACTTGTCTCCACTTATACACACCCTTATACACTTGCTATTCACTGTATTTACGTGTTTTCACCCAAATACAGTCTGATAATACACTAATACACTTGTGTTCATTTATACACACCCTTATACACTTGCTATTCACTGTATGTACGTATTTTCACCGAGATGCACTCCGATAATACACTAATACACTTGTCTTCACTTATACACACCCTTATACACGTGCTATTCACTGTATGTACGTGTTTTCACCCAATTGCACTCAGATAATACACTAATACATGTTACACATGTTATACATCTGTTCTACATGTGTTATACATGTGCTATACACTACATATACATTGTAGTGACACACATATTACCCCTATATCATGCATTAGCTTATAATTGTATTTCGGAACCTATAGTTTACATACATGAAGTCCTTGCCTACGTCATGCGGAGGAGAAAGGTGGTGAGAATGCGCAGTAGTATGCTTGTTGGTACTGCGCAGGAGCGTATATGCCGTATAGGTGTCCATATGGCTGAGGCATTGGCTGAAGCATTGGTTAGAGTTAGGGTTAGGGTTAGGGTTAGGGTTAGGGTTACGTCATGTGGAGGAGAAAGGTGGTGAGAATGCGCAGTAGTATGGTTGTTGGTACTGCGCAGAAGCGTATATGCCGCATGGGTGTCCATATGACTCAGGTATTGGCCTTAGGGTTAGGTTTAGGGTTAGGGTTACGTCATATGGAGGAGAAAGGTGGTGAGAATGCGCAGTAGTATGGTTGTTGGTACTGCGCAGGAGCGTATATGCCGTATGGGTGTCCATATGGCTTAGGCGTTGGCCTTAGGGTTAGGGTTAGGGTTAGGGTTGTGTCTTGCAGAGGAGAAAGATAGTGAGAATGCGCAGTAGTGTGATTGTTGGTACTGCGCAGGAGCTTATATGACGTATGGGTGTCCATATGGCTTAGGCGTTGGCCTTAGGGTTAGGGTTAGGGTTAGGGTTGTGTCTTGCAGAGGAGAAAGATAGTGAGAATGCGCAGTAGTGTGATTGTTGGTACTGCGCAGGAGCTTATATGACGTATGGGTGTCCATATGGCTTAGGCGTTGGCCTTAGGGTTAGGGTTAGTGGGTTAGGGTTGCGTCATGTGGAGGAGAAAGGTGGTGAGAATGCGCAGTAGCGTAGTTGTTGGCACTGCGCAGGAGCGTTGACGTCATGTGTTATCTTGATCGCGAGCAATAGTTTTCAAAGTTGTTTCTTTTATGGATAATAATGCTTTATTTGTCATAAAATATGCCTTGGAATGTATATAAATATACAAAATTGAAAGATATTGCGATTGGGAACATTGTTAATATTTTTGCTAATATTAAATATGTGGATGGGCCTAAAAAGTCACCAACTGACTTGTGGTACATGACTTTAGGCCTAACAGATGAATCATTGATTGAAAAGGAAAATGAAGAAACCGTCATTTTCTATTGTATTTTATTCGAGGAATCAGTAGAGAGACTTCCCTATAGAATTATAGAAGGTGATATAATTAGATTAAACCAAATCAGAATTGTGAAATATATGGATACATTGCAAGGAAAGAAAGCCTTTGGATTCTCCTGGTAAACTATTTGCAACTTAACTTCTATTTTACTTAATTGATATAGCACAAGTAAAATACTGATGAATAAATATTTGCATACTTTTTGTTGTTTAGGCTCTTTTATAGAGAAGGACATATTGAATCTCCATCTCAAATGACCTTATGCACTGAGTGGGATGAGGAAAGATTTCAATTTTTATTAGATTGGACTAAAAGTAAGCAAGAAATAGACTTCAAACATCAAGACGTGTTGTCAAATGAAACACAGGGTTGTCAAGAAAAAATTGCAGATTTAATTGCAGAACTAAACAAGGTGTTAGAACCGCACGATTGGTCTGATGTTAAAATGATTGTCAATGGAGAAAAGAAGTCTGAACATTCTTCAAAATCATTTACCACTCTTGATGAAGTTGTGTTTGCATTGGATTACCCAAAAAAGTTCACTTGTAAATCTCATATATCTGATGTTTTTCCAAGAAATATTATGGATGGAATTCAGGCTTCATGTAAGTGTGAGAATGGGATTAGCATTCGCCATGAACAAACGTCTCACATCAGAGACTATAAATGTATAAATTGTGACTGCAGCTTCGATTTTTATTACAAAGATTTTACGTTAACTTTGGAAGACCACCTTGGAATGTTGGATGTTATTCTAAAAGCTGAAGACGTTAAGTGTTTTTTCTATGGAATTCCAGCATTGAATGTATGTAGATTAAAGAAATGCCAGGAACTTGTGCAGAAAAGTATAAATTTTATGACTTCATCTTTTCCTCAGGAGTCAACACACAGCTCATTTGTTGTCTCATATGATGTTCAATCTTATTGTGAAGGAAAATCTCAAGAAATATCATATCGTGTATCAAATATTAAACTCCCAGAACATTTGAAAATATTTATAAACAGCCTGTTGTGAATTATTGGTCATTGTATTTATTTAGTTAATTTTATTTTTATTTACAAAATTATCATAAAGTACAATGTCAAATGTCATTGTTTTTGACGGAATAAAAATATTGCTGAGCATTATTTTATATGTCCCGCTTTTCCAATATGTTATTTCTGTTCATGTTAATCATCATAAGCGTTCTTTGGCGTTCTGTTGTTGTTTTAATTATCACGTTTTCATTCACCATCATCATTCAGACAGAATGTCAAAATCTAATAAAAGTCCACAAAAGGTTAAAGAGATGCTTGAATCGTTCATTCATAACCCTGCCGAAACAGAACTACAAGATTCTCCTCCATCAAGGTACGGTTATTTTAAGTTTAATGCAACACATTGTGATTTAGCTAGGCCGATATTGCAAACAAAATTGGCCCTTATCCAATCCAAATGCGTTTAATAAATTAAAAAAATTATATTTAATAGCGAGATTACTGCAGTGAAAGTGAAAAGCTGTAATCCAACTAGTCGACCAATGTTCCTTGACAGAATAAAGACGTTTTCGGTATCCTTTTTTAATTTTGAGGGTTTTAAGTTTAATTTCGAGGATGAAATTTGGAGTGGTAATTCTATAATTATTTTATTTGGCTTCGTTGGTTGTAATAAGTGAGAGAAAAAGATTTATATTACCTTATAATATATACAGTCAGTTACATGGGTTGCCAAACCACTGGAACTATCACCAATGCAATGTGCAAGATATGGATGGATAAATGATGAAAATGATCATTTACAATGCACTACTTGTAATGCAACAGTTTTTGCTGCATTTCCTGACCAGTGGGATTCTGAAACATGTAAGTTGTCTGCACTGAATCAGTTTGTTAAAACTTGAATATATTAAGAACTCAATTATATTATTATTATTATTATGATCCCTGCTATACATCAAATACTCGCTGACATGCTCCCTGCTATTTTGTTATTATTGTTTTAGATCTTATGACTTTCACATTGTATTAGTTAGTTATCAGTTGGTTTTTCTTATTCTTTGTTATCGTTCCACGATATGATCAAATTGTGTTTCTTTCAATGCGTACTCGTTCGTAACAAATTTTAATTGAATATTCTTAAATTTAGACAAAGAAATGTGTTCTCACTTGCAATCAAAGTTGATAACAGGACATGATAAACTTTGTCCGTGGCCAGAGAATTGTTGTCCAATTTCATTTATGAATTTACCTTATCAATCAAGAGAGCAATGGACTTCCTTTCTTATGAATTCATTCAGTGGTTTGCTAATGCTCGGCAAAGAGATGCCTTTGTTAAATGAAGATGCATTAGAAGATATGGTAAATATTATTAATCAATCATTTAGTCATAACATATCCATCGATTACAATATATTTTGTCATTATTGTTCATATTTATTTGTTTTTTATGTATGTAGGGTCTTGCAGAGAGAGGGGTGATCCAAGAACTTCTTGAAATTGTCCACCACCAGACGACAACAGATGAAGAAAATTTATTCGCAAGAACTGCTGTTGCCTTGGCAATTTGTGGATGGAAAACTTGGTAAGAATTTCATTTCTTTTTCAATTTCATGTCCTTAAAATGACTTAAAATTAATAAGATTCGGGTTAGTGATGTTATATTTTGCTGGTTTCAGTGACAGAGCTAAGGACAATGTGACAATATTGTGTGAGTCGTGTGGTAAGGAGTGTGGCTTGTGGAATTATGTGAAAGTAACAGAAGACATAGCTCCGTTAAGTGCCAAGAAGAGTGCAAATTTAGATACAAGGCAAATCTATGCATCATTTATAAGTGACAAATCAACATTTCGTTCATCTGAGTTTGTTTCATCCAATGTATCTATGCATTCAGAGACAGATAGCCAAATGTCTGAGACGGGAACGAGTGATTCAAAAACAAAATATGATAAAACAATCGGACAACAATCAACCGAAAACAAAGAGGATGCTAATAGTTGTCATGAATTATCATCTGAAACAGAATCACAAACAAATGAGACCAATCAGCACACCTTTACGACACCATTAGTACCATATGCTGGTAAAATGGAGCTGATGAAGGCATTACTATTAGCAACAGCACCAGGAGATAGAGACCAATATAGTGAGTCAGTCATAAGTGAAGTTGGTTCAGAAGCATTTGAAAGGAGAATTGAGCTAACAAAAGATGAACTTTTCAATGATATTTTATCAAGTCAAGATCCAGAACCCCCACCACCCCCATCTGCTAATCAAGAAAATTTGATGAAAGAATTATTACTTGTGACAGCACCGAGAGATGGTAGTCCCAAAGGCTCAGCATCAATTTTTAGTGAAGTTGGTTCATTAATGTTTGATAAAAGAATTGATTCTTGGTCTGTGTGTTCACCTCGTGAAGGTACGCCAACATTCAAAGATCGCTTGGATTTCATGGATGATGAAGGTAATCATAATAACAGAAGAAATACACTCGAGGGAAGAGTCAAAAGAATGAGATTCCATGTAAGGATATTTATTATTTTATTTTTACAGCCGTTGATATTTATTACTTGTTTGCATGGCATTTATTTGCTTAACTTATGTTTTCAAGGATCCTTCGTATCAGACATTTGGTGTTTTAGAAGAACATCACAATTGGTGTCCTTGGGTTCAAGAGACTGAAAATGCTTCAGTTAACCAGTTGCCAAAAGATATTCCAGTTCCTGGATGGAAAAGAGTTTTATTTTCCTTATCAAACTCTGCCAACAAGGATGACAAACTTATCCAGGTTAAATCTGATCTTCAATTTAATTCAACTGTTCAAAAATCTTCATAATTATAATTGCAAAATAACCTTTGTCTTGATTTTCAGGGTGCTCCTGAAGAAATGTGGAAATCTGTCAGAAAATTGTTGCAAGATTGCCAATCGACAGCGTTGCCCAAAAAGACTTAATACTTATTATTATTTTTATTGCAACTTATTCTTTCTATCACTATTAGAATTAAGAATCAAACCTATGAAAGCTATATTGTATTTCAAACACTTTATTTGTTCATATCTTTATTTTAATATCAATAATTATAGTCTGAACTTTCACATTCAATTTTAATAATAAATATCTTTTTATTTATAATATTTTTGTTTTCAAATGATGAACTCCCTCCCACCTCTATTTTTTGTTGTTTGGCTTTTAACAATTCACTTCAATGCTCTTTGCTTGCATGCGGCGTGAATTTAGTTTTCGTGCAGTAAATATAAATATGGCGTGCCCTAAAACACACAGTATCGTTTATACTGTTCACAAATGGTCCAGTTATTCCGCAAATTACCATCCGAAGTAAGTAAATATTGAAGTATTATCAATAAAAATGCTTAATGGCGACATGATAAGTTTTAGTTTAGCATTAGCATTGCCTGTTTGAGAGGTTTATTTATCCTGTTATAAGAACGGCGTCATTTCAAAATTGCAACACATACTTTTCAATAATTTGGATACTTTTATCTTTAGCAATGTTCTTTCTGACAATCCACACGAACAATCCTCAAGATGGTCTTCAGACAGCAATTACCCACCTCAGGTTTGTTATATTTATCACAACCTTATTCACAACAACATATTTAATATACCTATTTTTTGTATACTGTATTATATTCCCAGATGCTATTCGAGCTATCTAAGCATTTAGCATATGAATATCTTTTTGCTTTTAAAATTAGCCTTTATAAATTTTCTTGCAGTTTCTAATTTTGAAGCTGAATAAACCTTCAATTGTTACATCAATATCATTTGGTAAATACGAAAAAAGTCATGTTTGCAACCTAAGAAAATTCAAAGTTTATGGTGGACTTAACACTGACTACATGACAGAACTACTAACTGGGTATGCCTGTATACTAGCATTAATCTGAGTAATTGCAGTGACGTTTTGTGCATTTGTTGCATCCACATTATTAAAGGACCCCAATTATCACGATTTACGATGCATGATTTTGCAATATTTCTGAAAATTATTTGTTACTCTTTTTTATAGGGGACTGAAAAATGATAACCTGAAGGAGTCCTTTGCATTAAAACATGAACTCGAAGAACGAAAGTTTCCTTGCAAATTTCTTAAAATTGGTAAGCTTATAGATGTTATTATAGGTATATGCTGAGATACAAGCGTTGGTTTTGTTACTTTGTGAAGCTAAACGTTTATTGATGATGATATTAATTTTCCAGTTCCAATTATGTCATGGGGACCAAGCTTCAATTTTAGTATCTGGCATGTTTCATTAGAAGGAATTGACGATATACATGTTATAAGACCTTGCTTAAAATGGTATAAAACTGTAAGTTTGAGCATATTTATTTTATTTATTTTCAATCCTTTTACTGATCTACTGGTATATATGCTAACACGGATATTACACAGTTTTACTTGACAACTGCATTTGTTGTTTGAAGTAAATCTACATTTAATTTGTTTCTTGTTTTCTCTGCGTTTCCCATTCGGCCGAGAACGATTGCTAAATATTGATATTTTAATTCAATAGTATAGAGAAAGAGAAGCCATTCGCCTGTGCTTGAAACATTTTAGACAGAAGAATTATACAGATGCATTTGAGTGTTTGCAAAAGAGGACAAAGATATCTCTTGAGCATCCGTTACTTACGGAATTACACACTTTGCTGGTATGTCTTTTGCTACACTATACTTTAATATACTATGCTATGCTTTACTTTAATATATTATACTATTATATGCTCTAATATACTATACTATGCTCTACTTTAATGTACTACACTATGCTTTATTATACTACACTAAAATACTAAGAAATCACTAAAAATATATTTTTTATTTATATTTTATTTAAGTTGCCAACTTATTTTATTGCAGGTAGAAAAGGGAGATTTTGGCAAAGCAGAATCAATTATTGAACAAGCTGCTGAAGGTTACTTCATTTTCAAGTGATTATCTGATTAATTATTAATGTGATTAGTGATTAACTTTACCGTGGTAATTATTTTATTTTCAGATGGTTTGTTTCAGCACTTTATCGCAGAACAAGAATATGAACCAAAATGGAATCCAATTGTCCCTCTTAATGAAAGTAAAATAATATTGGCACCATCCTCATGCTTTTCATCGTTTTGCCATTGTATTTCAAGTAGAACTCTAATATGAATTATATTTCTGTTAATGCGAGAAAAAAGCCGTTAGAAAAGAGTACAGCACCTCATATTCCTTGATACGTAATTGAGTATGCTGCCGTTGCAAAGTATGACTGACGTATAGCCATTGTATTTTAGACGGTGAGGAGACAACGTGTCAGCCTGGTATGCGAGGCGGTCATCAAATGTGCATTGATGCTGAAAATTCGATTATTTATCTTCTTGGTGGATGGGATGGAATGCAAGATTTATCTGACTTTTGGGCATTTCATTGCACCACTGGACAGTGGCAATGCATTTCAACTGATACAGTTAAAGACGTAAATAAATAGACATACATACGTTTCTCTGGATTTCGCTCATTAGACATATACCTGTGTCGGACATTATCTGTTGATTACGTTGCATCGTGTGTTGATTGTTGAGCTGTGTGAATTCGATTGCAGGGTGGGCCAAGTGCAAGATCTTGCCACAAGATTTGCTTGGATATTAAAGAAGCCTGTCTCTATACACTTGGCAGATATTTAGACTCAGAAACGAGAGCTACTGCCAATTTGAAGGTGGTTTATTTATTACTGAACCTTTGATTGTTGTTTCAATTTATTAGACGGTCTTTACTCTTGTCCTTTGCAATTTATTTTATTATTTTTGGTAGAGTGATTTTTATAAATACGACTTAAGAGATGGGCATTGGCAAATTATATCAGAGGATACTGCTGAAGATGGAGGTCCCAACCTCATTTTCGATCATCAGGTAGTATACACTCTCTTCTCATTGATCCACTGCAATTTATTTTATATTACGTACCGTCAAACATTATTTTTATTTATTTTTCTTTTTTGTTTCAGATGGTATATGATCCTGTTACAGAAAAAATCTTTGTTTTTGGAGGAAGAATATTGACAAAGTATGATTTGTTTATTTTGTCAGATTTTTATACCTGATTTGGCAAACGGTTTTGTCAGTAATATTATGAATGCCTTCTCTTGGATTTTAGTTCTTCAATCGATGAACGAGGCTTCTCACCACAATTTAGTGGAATGTACACTTATCATGTACGAACAAATACATGGAAAAAATTGAGGTACATGTTTTCTTTAAAGTGTTTTATTTCATTATAAATCATTATTATTATTTATCACTATTTCATTATGATCTTGATTACTTATGCTTTTTTCTTTTTTAAAGAGATGATTTAAATCAAACAAACACAGAAATGAAATCAAGAATCGGACATTCGATGCTTTTTCATCCAGTCAGCTTCTTAATCATATTGTTTATTATTTTGATTCCTCTCAACGTTTTTTGTTTCCTTTTAATTATTTTTTTATTTACTTTTGTCATAGAAACAACGCTTATTGTATATTTTTGCCGGGCAAAGAGGAAGGGAATTTTTAAAGTCAGTTGAAGTATACTTCATATAATATTAGCATTAATTTTTTTGGCGACTGACACTTTATTTTGGAATTATTTTATTGTTTTGCAGTGACTTTTTCACATTTAACTTGGATACTTGTGAAATTAAAAACGTCCTTGAAAATTCAGAAAACAAGCAAGGTATTATTCGTGTTTTCATGACATGTAATTATCATCATATGTGTAAATATAAATCATTGCTATTGATAAACTAATTTCTATTTGCAATTTATAATGATTGTTTGTTTCTTTTAGTTCCTGCTGCTGGGTTTACTCAAAGATCAACAATTGATTCCGAGCTCAATGAAATCTACGTTCTATCTGTAAGTTCCATTCTAATTATGATTTCTTATTCTACATGACGCTGTTTGTTTTATCCGGGACAATTGACTTGCTGCATCCGGGACTTTAGTAGTTGAATGAGGTCATGAAACTACTGATCATAAATTATCATATTATGCAAGTATCTTATTTGTCAACTTCTATTCATGTTTTAGGGCTTGAGTAAAGATAAAGAAAAGCGAGAAGAAGCTGTTCGGAACTCATTTTGGGTTTATGACATTAAAAGAGGAAAATGGTAACTTTTATGTTCTGTTATAGAGTTATTATTCATTTTAATCACATTATTTTATGCTGAGATAATTTTTGTTGAAATATTGTAGGTCTTGTGTGTACAAAAATGAGAATATGGGAGTTCAATATTGGAGCAAAATGCAACACCTTGAACCATGCCCAAGATTTGCCCACCAACTAGTTTATGATCATGTTCACAAGGTTGCACATTGATTTCCTGGTTTTCTACGTTATAATGAACTGAATTTAATTTAATTAAACTTAATTTATTAAATTGTGCTTGGTCATTTTATTTTAGACGCATTATTTATTTGGTGGTAATCCAGGCAAGTCAAGTCTCCCAAAGATGAGGTTGGACGATTTTTGGATGTTGAAGGTAAAACCCATCGCTATCATTCTATTATTGTATTTGTTATTGCAACTTCTGAGTTTTATGTTATTATATTGTATTTTATCTGAGTTAAATAAGTAAAATTGTTTTACAGTTGAAACGACCATGTTTAAGTTACTTGGTTCGTCGTTGTAAATTGATGATCAGAAAACACAGGTAAATAATCATAATTATCATTACGCTATCATGATGTTTTGGTTATTTACGATTCACTGATTCGTGTTTCTCATTAGATATAAAGAATTGACTGAGCAAGACCCGCTTACCGCAGTTTCTTTTCTACAGGTAATGATAAAGTTCTTTACTTATCTCTGTTACATCCAATCTAATCGTACAGATTTACAGATTAATAATTTCAAATATGATGCTCATTTTGCTAGCTTTGACCAAATGGCTTCTATGTTTTTGTTGTTTTGTTTCACAGACTGAAGTTTCGAAGCTTGTTGATCATTTTGATAAAGCAGAGAGAGCTGAAGTATGTCTAAGTTACTCTCTGTTACTCTTTTATTTCTGTATTTATTAGATTGAAAAGGCTTAAACATCTATTTGATTGACTTTAGTTTGAGTCTTTGGCAACAAACTTATTTGCAATAAAGCAAGCATCTTCAGATTCTGAATCATCTAGCGATACTGAAGGTATTATCAGCTTTATTAGTTAGCTTTACACATACAATAGACAAATTGTTGACTATCTTTTTTATTGTTTATTCCTCGTGTGTTTTTAATTTGTTTATTGCACAGATTATGAGCATGGCACCAGTTTTTCATTACGAGGCCATAAGCATCGCATCGAGGTTCTTTTCTTACACATTTTTGTCTTGTTTAATATTTTTCGTTCTTTCCTGTATACAACATTTGTATATTATTTACATATTCCCATTTATTTCATAGTTGTTCGACGAATTGGTGAATTTTTTTCCTGACGATATGGTTCAACCGAAAGGAAACCTTGTTGATCTTATGACAGTTTGATTTTTAATTTTGTTTTTCTATCTTTGACTAATGTGTAATTGCAGTAGCTGAATGTTAATTTTTTCCTTGTAATTTAGATTATGAATTAGAGCTCTGTTATTTGTTTTCATCTGGTTGGTTTAACATATTCACAGGAGGGTAACTTCCACTACATTCAAGCGTGGTTGCTATGGTGAAGCAAAGGGATTCATACGTGATAATTATGCAGATTAGGGTGTGCCACTCCAATCCAATTCTTTTTTATGTGGACTTGATCAGAAGCGGTTGTGAATCTCGTGTTGCTGCCAATTTATTGATGTTATATCGGTCGTTTATCATCTCTACCTTGTCTGTAATGGCCAGTTAGAAACTTGCAATGTAATTGCTTTACTATGAGGTATGATATAATAAGTTATACAGCGTTTTAGATTATCAGACAAGTGACAACAGAGTAACAAACTATCGGAAATTCTTGAGGATTCTACGCTGATATGTGCTGTTTCTCTTTTCGTTAAAGAAAAAGAAGACAGGAATTTACTTCTGCAACCATGCACAACACTTGCACACTAGGCGTCATTTGGTTTACGTAAGTTCAATTAGGATTTTCAAACATGTAAATGGTTATTGGTGCATTCTTAAAATTCAGTGCTTGCATATGATTTATTTCTCTGGAAGCAAATAGAAAGCGCAAAATTCGCATCGGTTACCCACGCTCGTCGGATTGAACACAAAAACTGCACAGATAAAAGTCATACGGATATGTGTGGACAATTGTACTTCAGCAAGAACTTTCTTTAAAATTAAGCGGCAGAGTTTCTATAGATTCAAACGGTATTTATATTAATTTTCAGGTATCCAAGAGCTACTCGAAGAGGAAGAAATCACCGGGATGATGGCAAAACATTGTCGATACATATGAGATATAATGTTCAGGAGCTCAAAGCCACGAAAAACTTGCTGGAATTGCCAACCTATTGATAATATACATGGATGTTTGTGCTTATCAGGGAACTATTATATGTAGTTATATGTATGTATGTATGTATTGTAGTTTTAAATAAGCTCGTTGGTGTAGTCTAGTGGCTAAGGCGCTGGATTTCGCATTGTTGAAGGGTAACCCTTCATGGTTTCGAGTCGACGGATGGTTGGAATGACGAGCCGTCCATCAGCCAACCTTAGAGGTCGGTAAATGAGTACCCAGGGTATTCGTTTTTTGGGGCAAAAGCGGCAGGCTGATATCAGTTGTATAGTTGCGAGAATGTTTAGGTTGTTATATATAAAATATATAAGTTTAAGAAGGTGGGAGGAAGTGCCAGACGGCGACAATTATTCACACACAAAGTTTCTAATACACATTTTTATGCAAAAATCAACATGATTGTGGGCGAATATAATTATTGTAATCATATTGTAATGTAGTATTCAGTTAAAATTGTTCAATGAATCATATTTTGATCAGCGATGATTATTTCACTTCCCAGCAAGTTCTTTTTCATTTTACAGGTCGTCTCGGCTATAATCTTTCGTTATTTTTTTATCTTCTCTCTGAAAATGAAGTAAATTTATCAGAATTAAGGTAAAATTCAATTTTTAATGCAGATAACTTTTTGTGGCAATAGATTCAAACACTTAAAGAAGACTCACTTTCGATAGGGCTTCGGCCATAGCTACAACTTCAGCGATCTTTGGGTCTAAAAATTTAAAGAAACTCGAATAGATTCAACACGAAAGTAAGAGAACGTACTCAATAAAATGGAGAAGATTAATGCAACAAATAGAAAAGCAATGAACATTCACAGTAAAAAATAGGCTAGGAAAAAGTCGATAACTTCTCGACACACCTACTAACTTTCAAACATCGGCCATTTCTCTTCAAAGATCTACCATCTAAAAAATTAAAAAAATTAACTCTACAAGTCACTTTCAATAAAAATAGCAGCAAATAATCAGACTGCTGTCACAGGAATAGCTAGGTTAGAAATAAAAATTCCCAATAACAAGTGAACCTTGACAAATATAGGACTTACAAAATAAGTTCAAGAAGCTTTGCGCCACCAGCAACCGTCATTACAGTCCAACTAAAACCAATTAATATAAATTAATATGTCAACAATATTAACCGAACCATAAGGAATACATAGATAATAAGAACGAGAATAAACTTCATACTTGGGTGACAAAATGAAAGTCTTTGGTTAATAGCAAGTCATTCACATCACAGAACTTTGTTGCTTCTTCGCAGTCTTGTCTTTATCCTTGGCCTACACTCGTTGCTTAATCTTCCCTCGCCAAACGATGACCAAAAGGTCAGAATGACAACGTGCAAGGGGTTTTGTTGCAGGAAAAACAAAATGGCCGGAAGTTACTGATATAGCACCATATTTGGTAATAATTCTCACCTAAGCTAAAATTTGCAATACCAAAATGAATCACATGGAAATCACCATGAGAACAATGAAATGATTGGACAAGGTTCACGACACAATGGTTGAACATTTCTTTACAAGCGCATGCGTCCATAAAACATTCCCGTAAGCGATATGATTTAATGCCTCCTAAGTCATCCATAGGATTATTTAGGAAGTATGAAAATGCAGGTTTCCTGACAACAATGATGCATTCCTAACGCCCATAAAGCATCAAAAACTTCTTGGAATGAAGTTGTAACTGTGGGGCTTCAAGTGCCAATTGTTACAATGGGCACTTGAAGCCATACAGTTCTTCACAAAATTAGATGTAAATAAAATGTAAAAGATGTGGAAAATTGTTAATAAACAGTTGCTAAAAATTACCCGGTTCCAATAAAATTTCGCCAAAAAAAAAGGCGAAATCCTATCTTCCCCGGGGGGCCATTGCCACATGCCGAGCAGCCACTAAGCTCAAAATGTTTCATAGTTTTGCCAAATAGAAAGACTGAACTCTAAACAAAGATGAAATCTTTCGAGATCAGCAGTCTTTGCCGAAAAGTTAATAAAATCCCAGTGACATTTGGCAGAGGAAATGGCCACCGAAGTTTAATATTGCGCATTGAGCCTCTATACAGCATTGATTATAAACCACACGCGGGGAGCGAATCATTTACGCACGCGTCAAGGCACTTACGCTCATTTGTTTTGATGAAGTACTTTTAGTGAACTCTACCAACAATTCAGGAATCTGGAAAAAAAAGATAAATGCTCTAATGAATTCAACAATATCCACATTCGAGATTTCACACTGAGCGAGTATTCCGATTGGACCACTGGGTCGAATTACTTCCCACTTGCCAATTAAGTTGAAATGAAAAGGGTAGGGGTAACCATAGCTAAGTTAAATCCATTGGTCCATTTGTATGATCAGTTAAAAATTTCTTAGGACCATTGGGTGCAGAGATAATTGGCTTTATGGGACATTAACACCAGCTATACAGGTAATAAGGCATGGAACAGAGTGACAGGGTGGCTGCTTTTGAACCATACTGTTACCAAAGGATACCATTTTATGAAAATCGTCAAGAAATGAATTTCTTTGAGATCTCAGCACATTCTAAGACAATTTGCAATTTATTAGGACTATTGGATCGAGAGATAATTGGCATTATGTGACATTAACATCAGCTATACAGCTAATAAGGCATGGAACAAAACATGGAACAAGCATTGTAAAATTTATCAACAAACCATTAATATTTTGTGGCCAGAGACTTCACATTCTGTGAAAGGTTTGAGCCTGAAACATTCAGAGCATGAAGCATTAAAAAAATTTGAACTAACAAACTATTGGTAAATGCGTGCATATCTTTTTATAGTAGAACAGTCTTTGATCGGTACAGAGCTTCAGAATTGCTTTGAAAATCGGAAACATAGCGAAACATAATAAATACTAAAGCTTTTCGTATGACACTCATTAGAGTAGTACGTCAGAAAGAGATTTCTGATTGGCCAATTTCGATCCTCTTCTGGGTATAATTTCTCGTTAGGTTTTCATTTTCGCTCTCTTTAGTATTTATTATGTTTCGCTATGTTTCCGATTTTCAAAGCAATTTTATATCTTTTTATCTTATTTTTGCGCTATGTACATTCGCATTTTTGTTACAGGTACTTTATTAAAATAAAATAACATAAATTTTTATTAAATTACAAAAGATACAAATTTGTGTTCACACACCGCAGAGCGCAGGATTCCCACCCTTAGCAACACCCTAGACTTGGAGGTGTTGCACTACCATGAGCTCTTGCGAATACATATCAGATGAAGTCTAACTCTCAGGCATCATGGCGGAGACGAATAAATCTATTTGTTTAGAAACCTATGGTGAAAAAAATAATGAAAAAATTAACGCTTGAGTTGACTGTATATTTTTGTATTATGTAGTGTTAAAGTCGCTAGATTCAAGGTTTGCTTTCCCAGTATTTAAGCTAGAGAGGCCGACTAAATCATTCTTTGTTTAGGAATCTATGGTGAACAGGAATATTGAAAAAACTTTGATCATTTTTCCAAATAGTGGCCCAGAGTCCGAGAATTAGACGCTTCGTCCTCAAATGACAGTAGATTTCTTCCTGATGTTAAAGTCGCTAGATTCAAGGTATTTCTGTCCCAGAAGGCTGAAGCTTGTTTTAAAATGACCAGAAGGTGCTAATTAATAGAATTAGACTAACTTCGAGCCATATTTAATTGAATTTCAAAATGCAGAATTTCAATCCGACCTGTTAATGGTAGATACATAAAGTAATTCACTTGTAGCAGTCACTGATGGATAGTAACTATTGAACTAACAGTCCCAAAAACTGAAACTTGTTTAAAAGTGATCAGAAGGTACTAATTAGTAGATTTAGACTATATGTGAGCCACATTTCATTGAATTTTAAAATGCGGAATTTTGATCTGACCCGTTCATGGTGGATACATAAAGTAATTCACTTGCAGCAGTCACTGATGGATAGTAAAGTTGAACCAAGTGTCCCAGAAAGCGGAAACGTTAATGACCAGGGCACATAATGCTATAGGAAAGACACGTCATATGTCCACAAATTGTGGAGACTCAAAATTACAAAACTATATATGAGTGGATAGCCTAGTGGTAGAGCGTCAGTGGGAGAGGACGAAGGTTGTGGGTTCGAGACCAACTAAGTCCACAGTCCACAAATATTATCAACAGGTTGATTTTTTTGTTATGTGGACGTTAATTTACAAGTGCGTGCGTGCGCAGCAGTATGTATGACGTCATGATGACCTTGTGGAGGCATTGTCCATAGGCTTGGCTTAGGGTTAGGGCTTCCGGAGGAGAAACAAGCCCCACAGCATGATTATTTCATTGCGTGATTTACTCTTCGCTTGACCAATTCCAATTATCATGAAATATGTTATGGTTTTTGCCAGGGCTTGCCAAAGCAGTATGCTACTAAGCTATTTTCTTTTTTAAAGAATTCAATAACTTACCTCCAGGCACAGGGGTGACCCAGGATGCTTTTTCTTTAGCTTCTTTATAACTGACATCACCCACTAATCTTCGTCCTGACTTTCTTGTCTCATCTGATCAAGTAGGAAGAACGTATGGTCACTCACTTAATTGGCAGGGTTTAAATACAAAGATTAGCAAAGATATGGAAAAGTTCATGGCTTACCTAAAACGACATTGATACCACAGTCAATGACGATAGCTCCTTCCTTGATCCAATCACCCTGATAATTACAAAAAAGAATTTTGACATAATTATAAAACAAAACGACATATAAAATTAATGAATATTAAGCATTTCAAATATGCAAGTGATTCCTAACCTGAACAAGTTCTTTCTGTCCACAGGCAACCAACAGAATATCAGCTCTACGAGCCTTTGAAAATAAATAAATGTTCATATTAATGAGAACTTTTGTGGTTATATACAGGGTTAGTTCATGAGAGCAGAGCAAGGGAGAGTTTTGTGTTGTCAGCAATAAGGTAGCTAAACAAAAAAGTAACCACATGAAAAGAAGAGATACAAGAATAAGTCAGTCTTACTACTTCAGGAAGATTCAGTTTTTGAATGGCAAATTGTTACAGTTGCATGGTTCCAAGTGAGAAGATTTGCCAATGGAGATCCCTAAAATGAGAAACATCAATATAATATCAATATAAATATACACTAACAATTATACATATCATATGATAGCTATGAGGAAGAATTTAACAAGGCTAATGATCATACCACAATTTTACTTCTCCCAATGACAACAGCATTTTTTCCTTTTACATCTACACCGGTACTTTGAATTAATTTAAGACATCCTCTTGGAGTGCAAGGAATAAAACAATTGTTCAATTGTCCCCTTGAAAGACGTCCTGCATTTATATCATGTAGCCTGCAAAAATAAAATAGCAATAAATAATCAACAATTGGCCATTAATAATTCCAACAATGCAATCCCATTTGCACAAACAAAATATTGAAAGCAAGATAGCAATAGAGTGTTCTCCAATTTAGCTAAACAAAGAGGTTAATAGCAAGCTCATTTTCCAAGAGGATTGTTATATGGGATGCTCATCATATCACCATAGCATGAAAAACGTATAAACATAAACTTGCCCATCAACATCTTTTTCAGGCAAGACAGCATTAGTGCACAGATCAGCATCGATATTTTCAATACAATCAAGTGGCAATTGCACAGCTATTTTGAAAGTAAGTAAGTAAAATTTTAGTATAATTATGGTTTAGTTTACAGGCTAAGAAAACATACACAGTACATAGATGTAAAGAACATAGAAATTAAATGAATCACTTGCTTAGATTATGAATCATTGCTTGTATCTGAGCATGTTTCTCAAGTTGAGCTTTTAAATGTCCCAATGCGTCACTCTATTCTTTCAAGTCCTTCTCATATTTTGTATTTAATAGTTTCAATGAAGATAACTGCAAGATTAATTAATAATGTTAATAATAATGTTCATCGTGGTTATCAACAATGTCAAAGACATAATTAAAATATATATTTGTTCATTATTTTCAATATAATTGAAGATAATTACCGTGTGGTTCATTTCTGACTTTGCATTCTCTGCAGCTGTTAATTTTTTCTCCGACTTTTTCACTTTCAACTCTAACTCAGACTTTTTCTTTTCTTGCAATTTTATTTCTTCTTGTAATTCAGAGATCAATTTTGTTGATGCTAAATTAATAACGGCATGCATTAATGAACAAATAAATAAACAAATAGATAAGATTAAATTAAAAGTAGGAAACTCGTAAACTAATAAATTAAATGATAAGCCAACATATTTCCAATACCCTCCATAGTTTTTTCATGCTCTTTTACTTTCATTATAATATTCTTTTTTTCTTTCTCTGACTTGTTATCTTGTTGCAAGACTCTGAAATAAAAAAGAATTTAAATCTTCATCTAACAAGCTTCCAATCATCCTGACCTGTTCTATGTTAGTAATAGTGTTTTCTTAAAACGATCTAAATAATTTTCCCCATAACACAATAAAAAAGAAGGAAAAAAATTACTCACCTATCGCATTTATTTTTTAGATCTTCATTTTGCCTACAACACATGTTTTCCATTTCAACAAGGGTCTTGTTTTCAGTTGTAACAAGTTCAAAATTTCGCTGTATCCTTACCAACCTGCAACCAATAAACATTTTTATCGTCATCCTCATCAATCCTCATCAATCATCATCCTCATCAATCATCACTGTATAGCTTGCCACTTTAATTGAATGAACGAAGTATTATGATAACTAATTATTTTAATACCTATCTTCTTCATCTGCATATAATAGTTTCAGTTCTTCGTGTTCCTTGGCAATCTTTGTTAAGCCCTCTACCTCATTCTTAAGCGCATTCAGCTAAAAATTAATAAACAATTAATAAAAAAATTATAGTCAACTACCCAAGAAGAGTTTTACTCATTCATTATCAACATCATGACATAATCTTTCCATTTTTCATTTACTTTTTCACTGACTTCTTCTCTTTCTTTTGACGAAGCTTCAAAATGTTCCTTCAACTTCAATTCCATTTCCACTTTCTCTTGCCTCACCTTTTGAGACTCCTTCATCAATTCTTCATAAAAACAAAACACAGAATCAAAGGCATCTGGAGACAGTAAATTAAAGCAACTGCTAACTTTTACAGTGCTACTTTCTCCAGCTAAAATAAAAGCCACCATTTACCTTGATTTTTTTGGACTTCCTCTCGGAGCTTTGCTGTTATATGTTGGATTTTATCTTCCTCTCGTTCAACTTCTGTGCAGAACTGGATAAAGACAGATGGTAAACTATTATAATTACTTAACTGTAAATTGGGATATTAATTGAAAGTTTATAGCATGCATAATAAAATAGGAAATGAAAACCAACCAATCATATTGTGCCTTCAAGTGTTCGTTATACTTTTTCAGCGAAATATTTATTTCTGATAAGTTTGCTTTCTGCTCTTCTATTGACGAATAATTATGTTCTACTTCTCTTAATCTAAAACAGAAAATAATGATTAAATAAAACTACAATTTTTATCATTGTCATCTATGTCTTCCAATCATAAAATAATATTATAAGATAATAATAAATATTATCTGTTTATCTGTCTATCATCTCACTCAAGAATGGTAAAAGCATTCTTGAGTGAGATGATAAAAATAGAATAAACCTTTTCTGTTGATTCTCTGTCTGATGTGTTCAAAAGATTGATTACTTGTTTCAAGTAGCAATGCAAATCATTGTACCTAATCATGAAATAGATAATCAAAGAAGTTGTAATATCAAATGTGATCAACGAGAAATTTTTAAAAGGAAAAATACCTTGACATATAAATACAAAGCTAGTTGAGCTCAGTACATCAAAGAACAAGATGCTTTGTTTGATATATCATTAACAATGGCAAATTGATCATAATATGTAATATGATTAGATTCCACTCTTATTCTCACTGTAAAAGCACTATCAAGCCCAGGGGGATTATTTAATTTTTGAGGTTCAAAATGGGAGGCTTATTAGAGAGGGAGTTTAAAAAATATGGACAGCTTAAGAATGCAGCTTTTACAGTAATTAAACTTACCCAGCAAGATATTCCTGTAGTTGACAACACTTGATAAAGTCAATGAATAAATTACAAGAATGTCTTCTTACTTGCTCACTGTTTCCTTTCAGAATGAAACTGAAAACCATATGAAACATTTGGTTCATGTTCTTCTTGTTAAAAACCTGATAAAAAAAATTGTCTATTTATTAAATGACCCTAGTGCATCTAAAGTTGAAAGTTAAAAAAAACAAAATTTGATTACACACCAAGCTATTTCAATTAAAACAAAGGTACATTGTGGCATGAAAATTCCAATTGGAATGCTTGACTTATTTATAAAAAAAGTTTGTTACATGAGTGCTTAATTGCATCAAGACTCAACTAAGCTTCCATTGCTAGCACAATGAAACAATTAGTGACAAAAAAGATAATGCTAAGATGCAATAAAAAACAACAAAACATATTATGAGTCAAAAGAGAATAAAGAAATTCAATGATGTGCTTACTATTGCATTGATATAGTCCTGTAGATTTGCATTAGATCTGCAAATGTTTGCAAGAGAGCCAAGGCAGGGCAACGTAAAGCTTGACTCAGCAGAAACACAGCAAATAAAATACACAATACAGTACATCCTCGATTATCCGAACAAGTTGAACTCAATTTTTTGCTGGGCTGTTCGGATACGCCAAAAATTCGGATAATCAAGGACAAAAATTTTACCTACTAATCCTGCTATAAAGTTTATTTTTATCACCCAGAATAGTCACCGGGTGCTCAAATGGAAGATTGGACGATCACAATTAGTCAAAACTCGTGAGTTTTGAAATTCCTATTCGATTTCCTTTCAGCGGTTTCAGTAATTATAAACACAAATATGAAAACTGATGTGTTAATTTGACTTTGACAAAGGGCAAAAATTTAAAAAGACAACATATATTTTATTTGGTGATCGAGAGTAGGATTGCAGTGGGTGTTCGGATAATCAGGGATAGGATAATCGAGGTTCGGATAATCGAGGATGTACTGTGCTACAGTAAAAACACGCACACAAGAACCTGCAAATTTTGCATTTAACAAAAACTCCTTCTGAAAGCTGCAGCATGGAAACTGACACCTTTGTTTCATGTTCACAAAAATACATTGATGATTAGCTCACATTTTTGACACAAGATATCTGATTAGGTTCTCTTCCTCTCCAAGGAGCTGTTTAATTTTCAGCTTATATGTTATTTGTTGCAGAAGTTGAAGACCCTAAAAATAAACACCAACATAAAATTCACTGGTTCAAAATTCAATTGTTTAAAAAACAATACGTATGTTTGTCTTTTGTGTTCTAAACAATAGCTCAAGACCATTGGGAGCATAGCTTACATGGAAGGTTATAGCTTCATCACTTGTTGCTGACTGTCGCATGAAAAAGTTTACCAATGTTGGTGTCAGTTGAAATGAGTCTTGTAGAAACCGTTGTATCTTATCATTTTCAACTGCAAAATTAACAATGAAGGTTCTTAAGAAGAAGAATCAGAGTATAAAAGAGAATATGTAATTGCAAAATAAATGAATAATAGTTTATTTTGTACATCTTACCTAAACATGACAAAAATAGTATTGCCTTTATATGAACATTTGACTTTAAAGTAGCATCATTTAAAATTTTCACAAGTATGGATAAACTATATCTGCATGTATAGTAATGTTTTGGAACTAAAAACCTTCCAAAGTATTCTCAATTCCATGGTTTTGGCTTGCTATAGCAGTAAGCAACTAAAAAAAACAATCCTTAATTACGGTAACATCAACAAAATGTTGCAAATGAAAATCGACCTGTTTGTCAAGTAAAGTATAACAAAACTGGCAAGACAAACAACAACGAAATTCCTCGCCCGCCCACTCGTCACATCAGCAGATAAAAAAACTGAACAATTTCGGCCACAATTTAGACCACCTAAAGGATGGGTTTGGGATTAGCTTTAAATATTTTTGGGGTTGAGGAAAGGATTAAAGTTGCTTAGAATTATTCAAGGTTTTAGAATCAAAATTGGGTAAAATTGCAGGAGGCTGGGCTTGCGTTGCGACGACACTTTCTGTCCTTGTGTTGCAGAAAGTTAAGGACAGAAAGTCTGAAAACTAAAAAGCTTACGTCCAATTCTCTTTCAAGGTCTTTTATTGCCTGCTCTTTTTGATTGCTCCTGTAATGCTGAAAAGCAGCTCTGAATGATTTGAGGCAAACGGATATATTCAAGTCCATTTCGAATATCAGTTAATTAACCCTAAGGTAGGTGGGTAGGTTGATATCTTTCATCTACCTTCAGAAATCGGGAGAAATTCAGACGGAATCACCCAAACCTCGTTTCCACGAAGGCCGAAAAACTGGCGTACTCAAGTCCAAGTTTTTCGTGTAATATTATAAGACCCTTTCCCGTTGGTTGTTGCTAGATATCAAAGGCCAGAGGAAGGTTGACGAGAATTAATATTTCCGTGATTCACGACCGAGACCGAGAACAATTGTCGTGCAGCAGTATACGTCGTTTGTTGTCGGAATATCTGCAGGGCCCAGCCATAGAATACCGTAAATTCTCGAATAAGCCCCCGGGGGCTTATTTGCAAAAATGAATTTTTGGGTGGTGGCTTATTCGAGGGGAGGGCTTATTTGAGGGGGGGGGCTTATTTCAAAGTCTTGCTTTTTCCTCAAAGGTTGACAGAAAAAAGACGACATAGTTTTCTCAATCGGCTAAACTTTTTTCACAAAGTGCTTGTGATGATTTAACAAAAATTATAATTTGTTTATTGTCACGAAAATCGCGTTTCTTTTTGCTTTTTTGTCTCGAGTCAAAGGAAGTGATACTGTATAGCTATTGTCCTGTGGGGCTTTCTCGAATTAAGATATTATTCTGCACTTATGCTTCCCTCGAATAAGACCCCATGGAGGCTTATTCGAGGAGGGGGCTTATTTGCCAAAATGATTTTTTAGGTGGGGGCTTAATCGAGGGGGCGCTTATTCGAACGTGGGGGCTTATTCGAGGATTTACGGTAATGCCTGTAATGTCTTCAATATCTTTTATGATACAAACGCAGCAAACGACGACGAGAGAAATCGCAAATCATTCCTCAAATTATTAGACATGCGCATTTGTAATGTAACAAGACTTCACACAACCAAATATATTAAATAATGTCAGGGGATTAGATAAATATGAGAATTACATTTTGAAATTTTAATGTTTTGGAGGCATAAAATGGTGTTTTCACAACTCTTTTATAATTTAGAGGTCTGGGGCTTAGCCTTATGTTGTACAGTTTTGGCGCGAAATTAAAAATAGTGATAACGATAATGAAAAACTTAACTTTTCAAACCGACATTACATTACAAAATCTGAAATATCTTATCGTGAAGTTCTGATTCATTTATCTGAAACATAATGAATATCGAACAACAAGAGTGGTGAAGTTGGAAAAGTTCTACCTGACATGGCAACTAACATAGATTACCTAAGAAAAGAGGTTAGTTCTTAAGTTCTTTAATTTATTATTCACTGATTTCTGCGTCATGCATCCAGATTTACGTGGTTTATTTTGATTGTGTAGTTAAGGAAGCTTGAAATATCAGAAACTTGCCCTAGTTAACGTGACGTCAAGTTATTGAGAACCAATCACTTACATGATCTCTGCCAAATTCTTGAATACAGTAAAAGCATGTAAGTCGAAACAGATTCCAACGATCTTTTCTTTCCACGTGGTTTATCAGATGGATAATGGAGGACTGGCATACGTCCATGATACATCTTGAACTTTGCATACCAGATACGAATTACTTCGAATCTAAATGAGCTTTGCGAAAGAGCATTTTTTGATAACTGCTCGTGAAGATTATTGCTGTTGCGCCATAAAGTATCACCGTTGACTAAGACGTACATCTCACAAAGTCTATCGAAAATTCCGTTTTGCTTCCTCACACTTCTACACTGGGGTTCCAGAAGTAACGCCTGATGAAAATGGCGTATAGAAGTGGCCCTAGGCCTGAGAAAGAAAATTTACATAACCATATAAAACTACCAAACGTGTTTCAATAGCGAATTTCTTTAGCAGAAGTATACTCAAAATTTCACAAATTTTCAAAGGAAAACATAATTTAAACTATATCATATTGTTTTGCAATAATATTAAAAGAAATCTGCGAAGAGGTCACTTAAAAAATGTTCACGAAAATTTATTGAAGTGGAGAAATTAAAACGCCAATAATTATAATTTCTTTCACTCAAAGCCACGCAAATTCTCTCTCATTTAAAAGAGAATGTTTTAAAACTTTGAAAGATATAAGAATTATTTGTGTAACTGTCTTGACCTTTTACAATTCACGGTTTGAGGGCGCTGATTATGAATATTGAAGTCGTTTTTGAAATTTTCGAAATTTAAGGTGTCAAAAATGGGAGTGAACATGAACAACTTCTACTCGCTTGCCCATGCGCGAGTCAAAAATGGGAGCATGGCATTTAAAAAAACTAAAGTTGTCAGAAATTGATGAAAATCACCAAAAAGTACAGTTTAATGGCGCTGATTATGAATATCGAGGTCATTTTTGAAAATTTTGCAGTTTAGGGTGTCAAAAATGGGAGTAAACTTGAACAGAATCTACTCGCTTGCCCATGCGCAAGTCAAAATAAGAGCATGTTATCGAAAAAAACTAAAGTTGTCAGAAATTGATGAAAGTCACCAGAAAGTAGAGTTTGAGGGCGCTGATTATGAATATCGAAATCATTTTTGAAAAATTTGCATTTTAGGGTGTCAAAAATGGGAGTAAACTTGAACAAATTCTACTCGTTTGCCCATGCGCGAGTCAAAAATGGGAGCATGTCATTTAAAAAAACTAAGGTTGTCAGAAGTTGATGAAAATCACCAAAAAGTACAATTTAATGGCGCTGATTATGAATATTGAAGTCATTTTTGAAAATTTTGCATTTTAGGGTGTCAAAAATGGGAGTAAACTTGAACAACTTCTACTCGTTTGCCCATGCGCGAGTCAAAAATGGGAGCATGTTATCGAAAAAAACTAAAGCTGTCAGAAAATGATGAAAGTCAGCAGAAAGTACGGTTTAAGGGCGCTGATTATGAATATCGAGGTAATTTTTGAAATTTTTGAAATTTAGGGTGTCAAAAATGGGAGTAAGCTTTAACAACTTTTACTCGCTTGCCCATGCGCGAGTCAAAAATGGGAGCATGTTATCGAAAAGAACAAAGGTTGTCAGAAATTGATGAAAATTATCAAAAAGTACAGTTTAAGAAGCGCTGATTACGAATATTGAGGTCATTTTAAAAAATTTTTCAGTTTACGGTGTCAAAAATGGGAGTAAGCTTGAACAACTCCTAGTCGCTTGCCCATGCGCGAGTCAAATATAAGAGCATGTTATCGAAAAAAACTAAAGTTATCAGAAATTGATGAAAATCACCAAAAAGTACAGTTTAATGGCGCTGATTATGAATATCGAGGTCATTTTTGAAAATTTTGCAGTTTAGGGTGTCAAAATAGGAGTAAATTTGAACAAAATCTACTCGCTTGCCCATGCGCGAGTAAAAAATGGGAGCATGTTATCGAAAAATACTGAAGTTGTCAAAAATTGATGAAAATCACCAAAAAGTACATTTTTTGGGCGCTGACTATTTATATCAAGGTCATTTTTAAAATTTTTGCAATTTAGCGTGTCGAAAATTGGAGTAAGCTTGAAAATGGGGAGACCAGGTTATCGAAAAGAACCAAAATTGTCAGAAGTTGATGACAATCAAATGTAAAGTTTAATGGCGCTGATTAATATCGAGGTCATTTTTGAAATTTTTGCAGTTTAGGGTGTCAAAAATCGGAGTAAAATTGAACCACTTCTACTTGCGTGCCCATGCGCGAGTCAAAAATGGGAGCATGTTTTCGAAAAACACTAAATACTAAATTTTTAAAAGTAAGTTATATATTCAAATTCAGCACACCAAATTTGTACTTTCCACAAAATTTGATGCAAATTGAAAGAGTTTGAAAAATTGCATCAAAAGTGGGAAGTCATCAAAAGTGGGAAGTGGGAAGTCAGGAAAAGTGGGAATCATCATACCAAAATTGTATTTTCCATCAAACTTCATGCAAATTGAACGAGTTTGAAAAATTGCATATTGCCCTTTTCTACCCCGTCTTATTCCCCCAAAATATGAAAATTTCAAAAAGTAAGTTTCAGATTCAAATTCTACGCCCTAAATTAGTACTTTCCGCCAAATTTGATGCAAATTGAACGAGTTTGAAAAATTGCATATTGCCCTTCTTTTACCCCGTTTTATTCCCCCAAAAAATTAAAATTTCAAAAACAAGTTCCATATTCAATTTCAGTATAACAAAATTGTACTTTCCACGAAATTTGAAACAAATTGAAAGAGTTTGAAAAATTGCATCAAAAGTGGGAAGTCATCAAAAATGGAAAGTGGGAAATCAAGAAAAAGTGGGAAGTCAGCAAAAATGGGATGTCATCATACCAAAATTGTACTTTCCGCCAAGTTTGATGCAAATTGAACGAGTTTCACAAATTGCATAGTGCCCCCTTTTACTCCGTTTTATGCCCACAAAAGATGAAAATTTCAAAAACCAGTTTCATATTCAAATTCAGCACACCAAATTTGTACTTTCCATAAAATTTTATGTAAATTGAAAGAGTTTGAAAAATTGCATCAAAAGTGGGAAGTCATCAAAAGTGGGAAGTGGGAAGTCAGGAAAAAGTGGGAAGTCATCAAAAATGGAAAGTGGGAAGTCAAGAAAAAGTGGGAAGTCAGCAAAAATGGGAAGTAATCATACCAAAATTGTACTTTCAACGAAATTTGATGCCAATTGAGCGAGCTTTAAAAATTGCATATTGCCCCCTTTTACCCCATTTTATTCTCCAAAAAAATTAAAATTTCAAAAAACAAGTTCCATATTCAATTTCAGTATAACAAAATTGTACTTTCCACGAAATTTGATACAAATTGAAAGAGTTTGAAAAATTGCATCAAAAGTGGGAAGTCATCAAAAGTGGGAAGTGGGAAGTCAAGAAAAAGTGGGAAGTCAGGAAAAGTGGGAATCATCATACCAAAATTGTATTTTCCCACAAACTTCATGCAAATTGAACGATTTTGAAAAATTGCATATTACCCTTTTCTACCCCGTCGTATTCCCCCAAAACATGAACATTTCAAAAAGTAAGTTTCAGATTCAAGTTCTACGCCCTAAATTTGTGCTTTCCACTAAATTTGATGCAAATTGAACGAATTTGAAAAATTGCATATTGCCCCCTTTCACCCCATTTTATTACCCCAAAGCATTAAAATTTGAAAAACCAGTTTCATATTCAAATTCAGCACACCAAATTTGTACTTTCCACAAAATTTGATGCAAATTGAAAGATTTTGAAAAATTGCATCAAAAGTGGGAAGTCATCAAAAGTGGGAAGTGGGAAGTCAGGAAAAAGTGGGAAGTCATCAAAAGTGGGAAGTCATCAAAAGTGGGAAGTCATCAAAAATGGAAAGTGGGAAGTCAAGAAAAAGTGGGAAGTCAGC